>WNGS01159119.1:27245-41349 GCA_020271785.1 Procambarus virginalis
AATTCTGCAGACAGAGTTTACATTTATTCA
Organism: Procambarus virginalis; assembly: GCA_020271785.1. NCBI lineage: Eukaryota > Metazoa > Arthropoda > Malacostraca > Decapoda > Cambaridae > Procambarus > Procambarus virginalis. Next base: position 27,276 of record WNGS01159119.1, read on the forward strand.
AATCTACATCTGAAAATGTTGCAAACTCCCAGAGATACTTGTAGCCGAGCCTAAGCCTAGCAGAGGTGACATCTAGAAGTCTGCAAACCTTATTGGACGACGCATAGACGTGCGGTTCTTCCTGCATAAAAGAATGATGATATATGGAGTAACTGGTGTGATTTTTCACTTCGCCTCAAGTTCCTCAAGAATATTACTGGCCTCAGGCTGCTCAAAGGTAGTCCAAGATGGTAATCAATTCCCTCTTTATGAGCAAAAGTTTTGGTTAACTCATCAGTTCTATCATGCATTCGGAGACCATATGGGAAGGAATCCACAAGAGACAGACTCTGACTCCATCATTGATTATATCCTTATATCTGTATCTAGCTTCAGAGACCAGCACGTCACAGTTATGCTTTGGGGAGCTGAGGGCAGTCAAGGTTGACAAGGAGTCACTTACAATTAGCGTGTCAACTTTGGATTCGTATACGCGCTCAAGTGCAAGGATTATGGCAAGCATTCGTTTAAGAGTGGAGGCTCAGTTACTTAGACGCGCTCCACACTCATAGGAGAAGGAACCATCTCTCCATGTCACAACAACTGCACTTCCAGCTGCACCATGGGACTGATGCAAGGAGCCATCAGTGTAAATAATCTGGGAAAAGGAGCGCTCTCTGACCTAAAGCATCATTTGGTTTAAGGCATTGTACTTTGCTTCTTGTCGAAGCAAGGCTTGTTCTTAATTAGCTTCTTGGGTGGGAAAGGGGGGGGGGGCAGTAATTTGGGAAAGGAGTATTCTCCCATGGGACAGGAAAGTGTTGTTGTTGTCCTCTCTTGGAGGAGGGTGATGAATATTATACATTCTGAGCACAGTAGCGGTTTTGGTGATCCATTGGAGGGATGCTAACCTTCAGGAAGAAGGCTTGGAGGACTTCAGTACAAGGGTAGGGTGGGTTTCGCTCAGCAGCTTGATACCAATTAGAGCAGTAATTTCTGCTACAACAACTTGGGCTGGACGGTAGAGCGACGGTCTCGCTTCATGCAGGTCGGCGTTCAGTCCCCCGACCGTCCATGTGGTTGGGCACTATTCCTTTCCCCCGTCCCATCCCAAACCCTTATCTTGATCCCTTCCCAGTGCTATATATAGTCTAATGGCTTGGTGCTTTCTCCTCATAGTCCCCTTCCCATCAGCGATACGATCACTCAGTTTTCTCTCCTGAGATGACTGAGCCTAGTTCCTACCATGTGTGCAATACAGAGTTCAGAACATTTTGGTGTTGGTGTAACCCATTGGTGTGGATCAGTATATCATCTGCATAGCTAATGATGTGTTCGTTGGGCCGAACGTGAGTGATGTGTACTGATTAACACATTAAAAAGAGTAGGACTGAGGACACCTTGTGGAGTGCCAAGTTTAAAATCTCTCGTTACGCTTCTATGCCCTTGGAACAGTAAAGATGACGTCCTGTTGGATAGATGCCTCTTATCCACCGTAGAAGCCATCCTCCAACATTCATTTGAACAAGTTCGCCCAGAATGACATGTCGGTTAGCATGTCAAACGCTGACTGAAGGTCTAGGAAAGTGGTATATGACCCTATCAGTATGCAGGGTGATGAAGGCGGTAATACAGTGATGTACACTCTTTCCATGCGCTAAACATATATATCTGGGGGAGCAACAGTTACTACTATTCTATAAAGGAGACGGTTTAGAACTATCCTCTTAAGACCCTTACAGAGACAAGAAGTGAAGGAGATTGGCGAAAAGCAATCTGCTGGCTAGGTTTAGAAATGGGAATAATAAGGCTGTTTGTCCATGACTGTGGAAGCTCCCCAGTTACATAGCTCATATTATACAATTCTAAGTAACTCCATCCTCCCCGGGTGATGTAGCTCTGCCTTTATGTAGACCAGAGCCTAGTTCGTATTCATCGAAAAGCATGTTACAGTCATCTTATTGATGAAGCATGAAGTCAATGAGCCTTGCTTTATCATCATATCTGCTATTTAATTAATTGTGTGTGAGTAGTGAAAGACTGTCAAAGCTGGAAGTTGTGGCCCAAGCAACAACAAGCTCATTTGCTCTGTGCAGATTATGGTGTGAGATCTGTGCAGCATTTTCGCCATTGATCTTGTTGATATCCTTCCATGCCCGGCTTAATGGCGTGTGAGAATTGAGACCACTAACACAAGTTTCCTATTACGTCTGCCTCAGCTCTATCATACGTTCCTGGCCGCAGCCAGGGCAGTTTGAAAGAGCCTAAGCATTTCAGTAGTATAAGCTAGTTCAATTCTTCTGGCAGTGTGTATTTGTGCATGTAATTTGGAATCATTGTAATAGGCATAATTTGCTATGACCAATGTAATTTGGGTTACGTGGCCTGGACGATGGATCAAGTGATTTTATGAACTGTTTGACAGTAGCTGCGAGTTCACACTCTAGAAGTCGGGCCCGGCTTCTCGCCTCCACAGCTCGGCCTTTACTTCAAGCTGACCCCGTTGGCGCTCACAAGTTTGGTTGTTTGGCATTCTCCCGGACAATGGACCCTCTAGGGCACTCCCGACGTTCTGGGCCTTCGGCACAGAATCCCTCGTTCCAGTTTTCAGTTTCTGGCCTCATTCATGCCCACCCGACTCCTGCTTGTTGCCCTCCAGTCTCGGCCGACGGGCTCATTCATCATTGTCTCCCACATCCCTCCTCCTTTTCTTACCACAGGTATCCCTAGTGCACAGTCGAGGACCCTGCCTACTTTTCCCTCTGTCCGTTTGTCTACCTGTGCTCGCCCTCTGCAGTCCTGCTCTGGGGCCAGATTCACGAAGCAGTTACGCAAGCACTTACGAACCTGTACATCTTTTCTCAATCATTGGCGGCTTTGTTTACAATTATTAAACAGTTAATGAGCTCCGAAGCATCAAGAAGTTGTTTATAACAATAACAACAGTTGTTTGGAAATTTTTCATGCTTGTAACTGTTTAATAAATGTAACCAAAGCCATCAAAGTTTGAGGAAAGATGTACACGTTCGTAAGTACTTGCGTAACTGCTTCGTGAATCTGGCACCTGGCCTTCACGACTTTCAAGTCACGACGCCCCCGGCCAGGTCGCCTGGGCAGCCCTTACGGGATACGGTCCTATATTAGTCTCTCGTCGTGCCCTCCTTCGGACCCGTTTTCTCTGTAGCAGGACTGCAAGGCAAGTCTCGACCCCAAAACCCTATGTTTTGACCTCGTCTAGCTGAGCTCCGCCCGTCGCATACTGCCTCGGCCGCCATAAAATACATCTCAAAAGAAGTTTTTAAGTTTAGTTCATTTATTATGGACCCCATACCCATCTTGTGGGAGGTAGTGGAAAGGGTTACAGAGGCACATAATGGGCTCAGGGACTGAACCCCACAATTCATTTAGCTAAGCAAATTACAATCTTGATGAGCTAGTTACAAAATTCAATATAAGTCGTCACATCAACAATGGGTTCGAGACCGACCACAAGTACAGTTTCTAAATTAAGCAACTGACATATGTGGAGAGCTAGTGTCACAATTGATATGTTTGTCCTGCACACCGCCCCCTATCCAGTGGGCAGCGGTGGATAGGTTACAATCACTCAGTTACTTCCTACAGTTCTATCTCAAAAGGATAGGCTAGCTTAGGCTATATCTACCCACCATGCGACCACCAGAAGCGCCAGCTTTATGCCAACTCCCAGTCACTGAGCCTCCACCCTAATGCCCTCAGGCGAGTCCATGTGGGGGCCGGCCCTACTTCACCGCCCTACTACGGCAGCAGCTTCGGCCCCTGGCCTCCTCCACGTCCTGGCAAAATTTCATATACTTGCTGGGAGAAAATAATAATAATAATAATAATATAATAATATGAAACACACGTGAACCTATGACGTTCATACGTGTTCTCTGACTATGCCTACGTGCGGCACACTACTTTTCAACGGCTCTATCTGCATTTCCTCACACCACTAATATTATGTACTTTATTATGTCACACTAACAACTTTGCTGCTTTTCCTTCCTTACCGTGTTATGTTAACATATTAATGCACACTCCGCCTCACACACTAACAACTACGCCTTCACCTGCTACAAAGTCGGTCTGTGTGCCTAGTCATCCTCTACCCGGCAAGGGTTTTGACCTGCCGCTCTTGCTCCTGTACTTTCCGGTGCTTACTGCTAGCAACACCTTCTTTCGTACCTCGGCTGCCCCCATTCTTTCTCTCTCAGACAGCCTGCACTGTGCCCTCCAGCCGGGTTTTCCCAGCCTGCACTGTGCCTTCCAGCCGGGTTTTCCCAGCCTGCAATGTGCCCTCCAGCCGGGTTTTCCCAGCCTGCACTGTGCCTTCCAGCCGGGTTTTCACAGCCTGCACTGTGCCCTCCAGCCTGGTCTTCCCAGCCTGCACTGTGCCCTCCAGCCGGGTCTTCCCATCCTGCACTGTGCCCTCCAGCCGGGTCTTCCCAGCCTGCACTGTGCCCTCCAGCCGGGTTTTCCCAGCCTGCACTGTACCCTCCAGCCGGGTCTTCCCAGCCTGCACTGTGCCCTCCAGCCGGGTCTTTCCGGCCTGCACTGTGCCCTCCAGCCGGGCCTTCCCAGCCTGCACTGTGCCCTCTAGCCGGGCCTTCCCAGCCTGCACTGTGCCCTCCAGCCTGGTCTTCCCAGCCTGCACTGTGCCCTCCAGCCGGGCCTTCCCAGCCTGCACTGTGCCCTCCAGCCGGGCCTTCCCAGCCTGCACTGTGCCCTCTAGCCGGGCCTTCCCAGCCTGCACTGTGTCCTCCAGCCGGGTCTTCCCAGCCTGCACTGTGCCCTCCAGCCGGGTCTTCCCTGCCTGCACTGTACCCTCCAGCCGGGCCTTCCCAGCCTGCACTGTGCCCTCTAGCCGGGCCTTCCCAGCCTGCACTGTGCCCTCCAGCCGGGTCTTCCCAGCCTGCACTGTGCCCTCCAGCCGGGCCTTCCCAGCCTGCACTGTGCCCTCCAGCCGGGTCTTCCCAGCCTGCACTGTGCCCTCCAGCCGGGTCTTCCCAGCCTGCACTGTGCCCTCCAGCCGGGTCTTCCCAGCCTGCACTGTGCCCTCCAGCCGGGTCTTCCCAGCCTGCACTGTGCCCTCCAGCCGGGCCTTCCCAGCCAGCACTGTGCCCTCCAGCCGGGCCTTCCCAGCCTGCACTGTGCCCTCCAGCCGGGTCTTCCCAGCCTGCACTGTGCCCTCCAGCCGGGTCTTCCCAGCCTGCACTGTGCCCTCCAGCCGGGCCTTCCCAGCCTGCACTGTGCCCTCCAGCCGGGCCTTCCCAGCCTGCACTGTGCCCTCCAGCCGGGCCTTCCTAGCCTGCACTGTGCCCTCCAGCCGGGCCTTCCCAGCCTGCACTGTGCCCTCCAGCCGGGCCTTCCCAGCCTGCACTGTGCCCTCCAGCCGGGCCTTCCCAGCCTGCACTGTGCCCTCCAGCCGGGCCTTCCTAGCCTGCACTGTGCCCTCCAGCCGGGTTTTCCCAGCCTGCACTGTGTCCTCCAGCCTAGCCTTCCCAACCTGCACCAGCCACCCTGCTCCCGGATGGAGCAATGTCTATGTGAGGAAATATTTGCTGGAGGAATGTATTTTATTTAATATTAATTTTAAATTAAGTGTGGACTGTAAACTAACTGTTAAAGAAGTGGACTGTATATTGCTAAATCTCCTCACAAAACCTACGAACTTGGGAACTTTAAATTGTTAGTAGATTAGGCTAGAGCAAGTAATTTATTTAATCAATATGATTTAATTATTAATGTTTATTTAATAATTAAATTTTATTTAATTATCTTGCTCTATACCGGGGTTAATGAACAAAGGAAGAGCTTATAGTTGTAGTAGTGATAAAATTATGGTTGTGGAGGCGTCCCTGGGCACACTGTAGACATGTGAGCTATGGCGTCTCCGTCGTTACACCATCAACACGTCCTATAAATAAATAATGTTTATTCAGGTAAAAGTACATGCATACAAGATGATTTACATACAGAATGTTGGATTTCTAGATAGCGCTGGTACAAACCATGCCTAAAGCCACCAAAACGCACAGCGTTTCCGGCTATCTTCTTGCCCAGTCTTGCCTGCTAATGAGGAACAAAGTAATTTCATATGTAAATTAATTGGGGCAAACTTAAATGAAGTAATCTGTATAACTTATGTGGAAATCTTAACCTTTTATGTTAAATCGCCTACCATATAATCGATTCAAGTAGATATAACAATAAATTAGGAAATCACTATTAACTAAATTTGAACTGGAAAATGGTACTTCCTAAGAGTTGACGAGGTCAATTTAGGCAGTAAGACACGAAGATAACTAGTAACGAGGTGAGAACTCGTGCCCGTCTGCTCGGTCTGGGTTAAGAGGACTGTCGCCTCCTTCCCTCCTCGTTTATTGACGCTTGGTTATTGTGTTAATTACGAGGAATGGATATTAGATCACATCATTTTGAGATCTTATTAATTATTATCTCAAATTAATATTTGTTTACTAAATAGCGCTTATGTCATGTGTAGCAATTATTTATTGAGAGAAGTGAATTTTTATTAATTCAATTGTTCAAATCAAATCAAACGTTTATTCAGGTAAAGCACATACATACAAGTTGAGTTAACAAACATAATGCTGGATTTACAGATAGAGTTAGTACATACAATACCTAAAGCCACTATTACGCACAGCGTTTCGGGCAAGGTATGGGAAAAAAGTCTTAGACTAGAACTTAATACTAATTGTGATCAAAGCATACACTGAATTGAGAAAAGGGAAGGGAATGTCGGAAAACCTGACACCATTTACTAATATTAAATACAATAAGCAGATAATATTGCTGCTGGGTTGTATACACAAGTTATCCCATAGAAAATGCAGCTTGTAGAGGAATTTTCCGTCAATAGAAAACGGGATATCATTGCCATGTCGATATTAAATTCACCAGATATTCTGTTGGGAATTATTCTTAATAGAGCAGTTTATGAACTATTAACATCATAAAAACATTTCATTTGAATTAACTTAATTATCAGTACCAAAATAGAGTAAATGTGACGCTTCTACCGCATATTGACATCTGGACAAAGAGAGGCAGAGCGTCTGTGGGAAGGAGTCAGCCATTGTTTAAAACCAGAGTTTCTGGAGCGAGTTCAGTTCCTATAATTCTCCCATGGACGAAATGTTATGGAGATCAAATTAGTGCTTCTTCCATCATCAACACACAGTCAACATCCAAACAAGGGAAGTGCATTACCGAAACCCGTTTATTACCACATTTCTGGCCAGTTAATGTTAAACAGAAAGGCTGTGTGATGTCTGAAGAGAGAGAGAGAGAGTTATAGTTCTGATAACAGATTTTTGATGAGTGATGATAGGCTTGAAGTAATTCCAGTAGTTGAACCCCATGCATATATACCGTATGTAAAATAGGGATAGATAAGTGCGTAGTATAATAGGAGGAGAGCAGAGTGGGGAACATAATATCTGATTTTAGAAAGTATACAGACTGTTTTTTGAAACTTTTTTTGGCTATATATTTTATGTGGGTGCTAAAGTTCAGTCTCTTGTTTATGAATAGGCCAAAGAACTTCCTCTCATTTTTATTGCTAATGGTAACATTGTCTATCTGAAGAGGAATCTGATTCGATGATTTACTACCAAATAAAATGTAGTAGATCTTTTTTGATGTTTGTTGGTTGACATCCACTAGTGGACTTGAAAAGTTATTTAGTGTGTGGGGGTTAGACTAGATGAAGGAAGTCAGCAAATAGTATAGGCTTAAGGTAATGATTATCTAATAAGATAATAGATAGCTGTACCACCTCCTTTATTTGTCAGGTCTGCAGTTATGGATGGCTGTATAGCTGGGTATAGCTGTATATCCGAATAAGCTGTATAGCTGGGTATAGTCTATACTTAGCCATGTTTCTGTTAATATAATGAAAAATAGTTTAGAGCACGGTGCTTCAAGTAGCGCATTGGTATCATAAAAATGTTTACCTAGTGATCTGACATTTTGGTTGAATACTGATAGGCAAGTGTTATTTTGGAGTTTGTTTTTTGCAAGGTTTGCTGTGTAGTAACTGCAATAGTGATGGTCAATGTACTGGTTATTGTAGATATGTGATAGCAAATTTAATTCAGGGGTCAATGTTAGCTTACATAGAGTAAGAATGGAGAAGACGTTAAGGATATTCTAATTACGATATTGGGGAGGTGTGTGATAGTTGATTACAATAAAGAATTACAAAAAAATTCAGATTAAAAAATAAACACAGTGAGATGAAAGTGGAATCCAAAAAAAAAGGAAACATATGATTAGTAATAAAATAAACTTACCAGAATCACAAAATTTACACTAAAATAAAATAATAATAGAAACAAACTAATTTCAGTAAAATAATAAAACTTAGAAGCAATTGCAAAAGATTCTAGATATAAAATAACTGTAGCAAAAAATCCCAATACACGTATAATAGGTAAAAGTAAAAGGAAGATCATTGTAATTAGACAAGAAGGATTCAGATGTCAAGTAAAAATAAAAATTGACAAGATTAATATTCTATATTGAGATAGACTAGATTAATATTCTTTATTACTATAGTTACTAATAAATGACTATAGCAGAAAATGCAATTATAATAGGAACAAGTTAATAATGAAATAAGAATCAGTGTAATTAGGTAAGTTGGATTTAGATGATACGTAAAATTAAGTATTTACGGAAAAACGAAGTCGTTTACTCCTATAAGAGGCAGGACCCGCCCAGACGCAGGTATGCCTGGCCAGACCTTCCAAGTGGTCAACTGGACTACATCTCCGCTAAGCTCCGCTCCCGCTTGCCAACTGCAGCAGCGCCCACCATCCATTCCACCCGTCTCATCAAGCACCCGGCACCGTACTTACATGCCAGTCAGCCTATCCAGTATCAGATAATAGCAATAATAATTCATTGTGTCGGAAACAGGCCGACAGTGTGTGTTTATACACGTTAGGCTTATATTGAGATCCTTCACTGAGCTAGGTCGAATTACAGCTCTCCCCCCCCAAGATGCAACCCCACAACATGCTATCTCCTGGGTACGTACTTACTGTTAGGTGAACAGTTGCATTATGTGATTGGAAATGACCCAGCAATATTGATTTGATTGTTGCCGCCGAAGGCGGCTAGTTTATTGTGCACCCCATACTCATCCTGTGAGCGGTAGCGCAAAAGCATTACAGAGGGCACAAAAGGTCTTTATCAGACCTCATCTTAGATTATTACATAAACAATTTCATCTATCCTTCACACCTTATAGTTACAATGTCAGCTAGTTACAGAGAAAGTGCTATTACAAGAGCAACATATTTACAGTAAGTCATCATACATTAATGGTAGGTCTTATCGCTAATACATAATAGTTTGACCAATGGGGATTTTACAGAGTCATAGGGGAGCTTCTGTTTATTATTAGTTCTTACAATACACTACTTGTTTCTGAATCTCATATGTCGTTTATCTACTGGAAGCGAAATGTGGATACAGTGCAAGGATTTCAGGTAATTTATCCATGGTAATAAGATAGGTTGCCATATCATACAGAGTGAGCTTAGATTTATCTCTAAATGGCTCAATTTTACTACAATCCAAGATATAGTGTTCGAGTGTGTGTCCCTGTCTTTGTCCACACACTTTACACTTTACTTCATCTAGATCCCTATACAAGCCGAACTGCCAGAGATACTTGTAGCCAAGTCTTATACGAGCTGTGACAACATCTGTTAGTCTACTGACTTTGTTACTTGCCCCATACACATGTTTTATTTCATTGTGATGAACAATGGACCTGCTAGTTCCAGTTTGCACAGTTCTACTTTCTTCAAATTCATCCAGGAGTTCTCGTCTAATGACACTTTTAAGGGACCTATTTTTTTTTTATTTTGAATTTTACATGCAAGCATGCTGATAAATACAATAAAATAAAAAAAAACCACAGACAGAACAAGAAATCATACACATGCAAAATAAAACCATAAATGACATACGTACAGAAACACCGCCGGCCGGAAGGGCCGACCACAAAACAACAAATTTACCAAAAAAACAAAGGTCAACAATAAATTACAAAAAACAAACGTCAACAATAAATACAAAAACAAAATTACAATAATGAAGACAACACAGAAGTGATTCTATAACAGTAAAAAAAAAAAAACAAGGCTACCATCACCGTAAACACACACGGAGAAGCACCAACATAAACAAAAAACAATAAGAAGAATAATAACAAAAATAAAAAGACAGGAATATAAAAGTAAAACCACAAGCCTGAAGGGCACACAGCACTACACAAACAAGCGCACAAACAACACTATTGAACCAAGTAAACCATAAAACATAATAAAGGAAACATACCAACCACCACCAGACACACTCACACAGGAACCGGACACATATGCACACTGCACACACCTCACAGAACATAAACCAACAACCACAAACCGGAGCACGCAGGGACCGGTAAACAAACCCTCCCCACCCACACCACACCCGACCCACCCCACCCCACCCCTACACAGTTTCAAATGTAGATATGATAGAGCCCAGTAGGCTCAGGAAACTGTACACCAGTTGATTGACGGTTGAGAGGCGGGACCAAAGAGCCAAAGCTCAACCCCCGCAAGCACAATTAGGTGAATTAGGTGAGTACACAACCATGCACACTAATGTCAATAACCCACAACCCACAATACATAAAGGAATCATGGGTCATGCGAAGCCAACTCCTCGGGAGAAAGATACTTGTCAGGGAACGACGACCAAGGATACCGGTGTTTGTAGGCCTCCCAAATCATATACTCCTGGTCGGTGGGGCGACGACCTCCCATCCGCCGCGGTCCCGGCATAAACTCTGGAATCTCCAGATCAGGCGGAAACGGGTACTCCCGAAGTTCAAAGGCGCAAGTCGCATAACGAGGCTGGGGAGCACAAGCCACGCCCTCCGACGTAGCAGACGACATCAATGAAGCGTACGAGGGCTGCCGAGACGCACAGGAGCAGGGGACAAGCGACGAGAAGGCAATGCCTCCACCGAGACCGCAGGAGACCCTGAAGAGAAGGCCGCAGAAGGAAGAGGCGGCGTAACCGTAGTCGAGGAACCGGGGACCGAGGCAGGAGTCACAGAATCTCCAGAGCGAGCAGTCTTTTTCAACAGTATGACAAGGTCACCCCGCTCACCAAAGACCTCAGCAGGGGGCACCACCCCCACGAAGAACCGGAGCCATCCGAGGCAGGCGATGCACCCGAAGCAGGAACCGCAGCACGAGATCGGAAGTGGAGGCCGAAAGACCGTCACAGGCATCCTCTGGCAAATGCACCTCCACCGCCACCTTAGTACGCAAGGCAGCCGTAGCCACTCCGCAGTCTCCTGTAGACTCACAAGCGTCGAATTCGCCAACGTCCTCCCAAGCAGACGACGAAAGCCGGGAACGCTTAGGCAAGGGCCGCACATCCTCAGACCCGGAGGCCGACTCAGACACACGCTCAATACAAGCCGGGCGAACCGACGCACGCCGCAGTACTGCAGCATCCTCAACCACATGGGGCACCAGGCCAGACACATGGGGAAGCGCCGGAACCACCCCAGCACCCAGCACATCCGGAACAGACGTCGAGGGTGCAGGGACACGGACAGATGCAGCAGAGGAAGACGGGGGATTCGAGCAGAGTGTCGGCCGAATAATCCCAGAGACACTGGGCGGAGCAGGAGGATCACCAGGCGAGGACACAACCTCCGGAGGAGAAGTCACCACCACAGGGGGCGCATCAGGCGACACAGGGGGCATATCCGCGGCCGGAGAATCGTCCATAGCCACAGAAACCTCCTCCACAGGAAGCGGTGGAAAATCCTCCTCACTGAAGAGGTTCACAGGCGCAGAGGCCGGCGCAGAACAGTCAGCAGCCTGATGGCCTGACAGGCCACAACGATAACACGTCCGAGGCTGGCGGGCGTAAAACACACGAACTGTGTACCCCATCAGCCGCACAGAGGACGGAATATCCTCCCGGAGCCTCATGCCCAGGGTGCGAATGTTCGTCCGTACACCTTAAGTGGGCTCGAAGATACCACATTCACCCGCACACTAACGACGGCGCCAAAACGGCCGAAGTACCGCCGGAGCAGACCCTCCGGAAACTCCAACGGAGCCCCATGCACGCTGACGTAGGTGAGGGCACCACTCCGATCAGATATGGAAACAGTGCCCGCACCATCCTGTAGAGGTAGTGTCCGCCCCTCGTATCGACGGAGAAATTCGCGGTACGCCAACTCCTCAGTGAATTTAAGGATCACCCGACGTGCCGTCACCAGCTCGACACCGTAAAGATCCATCACAGGTACATGCAGCTGCTCACACACCCGCGCAATCTCCGGGTACCCAGCCCGCTGGAAAATTCCAGGCCCACAGACTGAGCCCGCAGTACTGGTGGGAGGGGACCCCCATCTGAAGTCCACGTCAGCACAGGCGGCAGAGACACACCCGCCCCCAAACGGCCAAACTGGTAACCACGCACCAAATGCTGGATCGCCGAAGCACACGTCTGCCCCCGACCAAGGCTAGGGCCAGACTCCTAAGGGACCTATTTGATAACTCAGATTCCGTTCAATACTGTCTTTATTTACTGCAGCCTTAGCAAGGGCGTCAACTTTGTCATGTTCCTGCATGCCAATGTGAGAAGGAATCCACAACATTTATATATTTACCCTCTTGCTAAGTGTTCTTATATATCTACGTCTAGCTTCCAAGACAAGCACGTTATTACTTGATTGCAAACTGTTTATTGCTCGTAGTGAGGAAAGGGAGTCAACCCGAGCTGAGAGGTATGAGCTACAAGGAAAGGCTACGGGAATTAAACCTCACTTCGCTGGAAGACAGAAGAAGTTAGGGGGGGACATGATCACCTCATTCAAGATTCTCGAGGGAATTGATAGGTGAATAAAGACAGGCTTTTTAAAACAAGGGGCACATGCAATAGGGACACAAGATGGAAACTGAGTGCCCAAATGAGCTACAGAGATATTAGAAAGAACTTTTTAGTGTCAGTGGTTGACAAATGAATGCATTAGGAAGTGATGTGGTGGAGGTTGACTCCTTACACAGTTTTCAAGTGTAATATGAATAGAGCCAATAGGCTCAGGAACCTGTACACTTGTTGATTGACGGTTGAGAGGCGGGTCAAAGAGCCAAGCTCAACCCCCGCAAGCACAATTTGGTGAGTACTGTCCATTGGCCAGTTCATACTAACGCAATTTTAGAAATTTGAAAGAAAACCTCAGGGTCCTCTTCATTGAACTTTGGTAATTCGACATACTTATTTACTTTTAGTTGGGAATTGTCATTATTGTTAGGAACATTACTAGTATTACCATGTCTAGCTGCCAGTCTCTGTGTTTCTACTCTGTTATTATCCTCAGCCATTTGTCTTTGAATTTCTAATTGTTGTTGCTTTGTTGCCTCTAGCTGCAACTGAGCTACAAGTCTAGAATTTTGTGCCTCAATGTCTAACTTTTGTTGTCTCTCTTTAGCTTCAAGTTCTCTCTGTTGCTGTCTTCTCTTAACCTCAAGTTCTTTCTGTTGAGCTCAAGCCTAGCAAATTCTAACTGAGTTCCTGCCTCAAGACGCTTTAAAGCAATCTGTCACTGTCCCTTCACTATCATTCAGAAATTCTTCCCCAGTTGACCATCTTCTACTAGATGAGTCACTATTGTGGTGTCTGTGTATAGCTGAGATAGTCTTGGTTAAGGTTGATGTAAAGTCATTCCTGGTTACTGACTTTAATATAAACGATTACATGATAAGTAGCTCCAAGCTTGGCAGGCGTCCTGGTGCTGTTTACCTTCTCCTTGGCGTCCAGCCCCCACATAAAACGGATGGTACCATTTCTGTGACATGACAACTATCACTCTCACTATCTGTGCTTTATTCAGTTTATTGTTAGCTGTTAACTCTAACTTACTTGCCATACTGATTAAGGTAGACTTTGTTAGGTTTTTAATCCCTTCAAAGTCAGGATTTGCCAACAATGACTCTACTTGATTTTCCACGGT
>WNGS01159119.1:44964-70185 GCA_020271785.1 Procambarus virginalis
AAAACGCTTGGTACTTACTTATTAACAATGTTAAACAGAGCGACACTAAACTCAAACACTTCAATTTTTATAGAAAATTTACACTAATAATAAACATGACACTGAAAACTTGCTCGGCCCACTGCGCAAGCAAATTTAACGATGACTTACCTCAAAATCGTGAAGCGTGTATGTTGATACTGATAGTGTAGATATGGACACAGGACGCAGTGGCTGACACGGCAATATTAGTTACAAAGTAGGTCACTATACCTATGAAAGCAAGTTCGAATTAATACTAGTTATTAAAATATAGTAAATAATGTGATAATTATCTCACGGACATGGCCCCCAATTTCCATGTTACAAACTCGTCCGCACCGCTCGTATGTACAGTGTTACATATGGTCTAGGGGAAATAATTATCTACAATGATATACGAGAGTGCCCCATGAGTAGTAATGGAAATAGCAACATATGAAATATTAGGATATAAAAAACATGCTCCTATAATGAATATATATATAAAACAATTTTTTATGCACGTATTTCTCAATATACACAATGATGATATTACTTTGTTACTAACGGAGACTAAATGGCTTATATATAATATGAAAAATCCTTTAGACAAATAAAACTACAATACTACGAACAGATTTACACAGATACTTATCAACACATGTTCCCTCGGACACGTCTCACAGCCAACTGAACTCTCCCTCCGACACTACCCCATAATTCTTGCTCCAAACACCCCCCCCCCCACCTTCATCCAGCATATTGGATGGTAAACAAGGACTTTTATAACATACAACAATTGAGAAAAAAACAATCGTTCTCGTATGTATATAAATGAAAAGTAAAATATATTTGTCATATGTAAATAATATTTACAATGTTACAATGCCACATAAATAATATTTACAAGTTACAATGCCACATGCTTAATCACAGGAAATTAACAATAATGTGAATATTAAAAGGTGACATCTGGAAACTCCCATAAATGAACAGGTTCAGCATTCTAGTCCCGAAACTAACAAGTATTAAACGTGTGACAAGAGCAAGCCCGCTCCTGTTCAACTGTGTTGCCAAAGTATATGGCACATTACAAAAATATATATTTACATATACATTCATTCAAGAATACAAGATAATAATTTTATATTGAGTGAATTAATGTAAGTATCCATTAAATAGGGATACATAACAGGGACAGCTGAAGAGAAGTCAGTGAGAGGAAGTGCAGAAGATAAAGAAAAAATAGCCAGGGCTAAACCCAGCTGGGTGTCTGGAACTGGTGCTGGAACAACCCCACAACTGGCTAGGCGTTGAGTCGGGTCAGGAAGCTCGGCTCTGCTAGTACTTGCAGGCAATGAGTCACAATAACGTGGCTAAAGTATGTTGACCATTCTCAAGTCAATCGACTTGAGAATGGTCCAGGACGGACCGAAACGTCGTCGTCCCTTCACCTTCTAGTGTGTGGTCTGGTCTGCTATTACTTCTTTCTTCTAGGTGGTGACATTCCGTCTTCTGATGGTGTCTTCTTTTCTTGAGTCTTCTTTCTTCTATCTGGAGTTTTCTTTCTTCGTTTTTCTATTTTGGATCTTCTTCTTCTCCATGTGTTCTTCTCTCTCTCTCTCTCTTGTTTCTTTATGTATTCTTCTTTTGCTTGACTGCGTGTCCTTATCTTTTTAGCTTCCTCTGGATATTTTAGGCAAAAACCCTCCGGGATGAGTTGTGGATGAAGCATGTTTAGTAAGAGGTTGCAGGTTGACTACGGCACTTACTAAGAAGTAAGTAATTATCAAAAGAAAGCACTAAACCAGTATGGTTATATAGCACTACGGCACTTACTAAACTTCTGTTTGTGGGGTGCCAAGGTCTCCTGCAAACATTGTTTTTTCCAGCACGGTAAATGCTTTCATCAAGGTAGGTTGCATCCAGCACTTGTTCTTCGTCTGTTTCTTCAGAGCGAGCAGATGTTTGAGGAGTGGTGTGAGCTGACGACTGGTTGCTGCATGTAGCAGGAGGATCTGACACAGATTCGTCAGGTGCAGGAGGTGCAGCAGTAGATGAAGCGGTATCAAGAGTTGGAGCACAGGATGCCGCACACTGTGGTCCGATGTAGGTTGCTGATGGTCGGAAACAGCGGACAAGATAGCAGCTAGAGTAGCTGAAGAGATGGTGAGTCCATTATCTGGAGTGGCAGCAACGACTGCAATGTTCGTGTCAACGGGGTCAGGAGAAGTAGATTCTGAAAATTCAGTAAGGAGGTCCTCAGGAACAGTAAACGTTGGTAACCCGTTTGCAGTGTAGAGTTTGTCGAGTATTTTCACAAAGGTCTTGTAGTTAGGTCCGGCTAATTTTACAGCATGGCAGGTGAGTCCATATATAATGCTACTGAATGTGTTGGGAGCAGCCAGCTGGTGTAGTGAAGGCTGGCTTGACTGGCCACAGGAAGGTGGTGGCTGAGTCGCTGTTGGTGTAAGGCGAGTGGTGGAGGCCTGCCTGGCGTCGGACATCTTCTTGATTTCTTTGATTCGTTCAGAGCACTCAGCAGAGACAGCAGTATGTTCTTCACAGCAGTTGAGGTATTCGGCAGTACAGTCCTTGAAGTAGTGGTTCCCGACGCACTTGCTGCACCTTTGGTCTGGCTGGGTTCACTTCTTCGCGAAGTGATCGCAGCTGTAGCACTTGTAGCATTGACGAAGTCGTTAGTAGTGTACCCTGGTGATCTGGTGAGGTGTGTCCTGGCGATACCAAAGCACCGGAATCCGTTGTCAGCAGCAAATGTAACTTCCTTAGGCGATGCAAAAATTAACCTTCGTGGTGACGAGGTGGCTATCAGTTACAGTGATGAACTTGACAGTGACAGCAGTCAATGAATAGTTCTTGTCGTTGATGCTGGCGACGACGTCGGTCACTGTTTTCACTAAGATTAGGGCGCTCACTCTACAGACGAACACCGTCCTGGCTACGAAGTAGTGAGGAGGTGAGGATCAGATGCACCTCCTCAAGAGCAGTGAGAGTGGTGGTGGGGTTGAACAGTCTCTGTACGGCTGCGGCACTGCTGAATAGCAGTTGGGGTCCTCCATCGTCGATCACGTCTAGCGGTGCAACCGTCGTTTTCGTAGAGATCAAGTCCAGGATCTGTGACCGGGTAAGGGTCTGGTCCCCTCTGAAGCGCACCTATATCCGGTAAAACATGGTACCCAAGGCTCAGTACCAGAACGGTTGCACATTACAGAAGAAGGCCTTCCCGGTATAAGAGACCACCAGGCTGGCAGTGGGGGTCTGACCTCCAAGAGTAAGACGCTATATGTGAGAGAGACTGTGGTCTCTGTGGTGGACTTTGTGGGTGGACGTTTGTCAAAGGCCGCGCCAGACGCTCATCCTGTCATCAACATTCAATCATCTGCAACACCTGCCTCAACATCTGCAACACCTGCCTCAACATCTGCAACACCTGCCTCAACATCTGAAACACCTGCCTCAACATCTGCAACACCTGTCTCAACATCTGCAACACCTGCCTCAACATCTGCAACACCTGCCTCAACATCTGCAACACCTGTCTCAACATCTGCAACACCTGCCTCAACATCTGCAACACCTGCCTCAACATCTGCAACACCTGTCTCAACTTCTGCAACACCTGCCTCAACATCTGCAACACCTGCCTCAACATCTGCAACACCTGTCTCAACATCTGCAACACCTGCCTCAACATCTGCAACACCTGCCTCAACATCTACAACACCTGCCTCAACATCTGCAACACCTGTCTCAACATCTGCAACACCTGCCTCAACATCTGCAACACCTGCCTCAACATCTGCAACACCTGTCTCAACATCTGCAACACCTGCCTCAACATCTGCAACACCTGCCTCAACATCTGCAACACCTGCCTCAACATCTGCAACACCTGCCTCAACATCTACAACACCTGCCTCAACATCTGCAACACCTGTCTCAACATCTGCAACACCTGCCTCAACATCTGCCTCAACATCTGCAACACCTGCCTCAACATCTACAACACCTGCCTCAACATCTACAACACCTACCTCAACATCTACAACACCTGCCTCAACATCTACAACACCTGCCTCAACATCTACAACACCTGCCTCAACATCTACAACACCTGCCTCAACATCTGCAACACCTGCCTCAACATCTGCCTCAACATCTGCAACACCTGTCTCAACATCTACAACACCTGCCTCATCATCTACAACACCTGTCTCAACATCTGCAACACCTGCCTCAACATCTGCCTCAACATCTGCAACACATGCCTCAACATCTGCCTCAACATCTACAACACCTGCCTCAACATCTACAACACCTGCCTCAACATCTGCAACACCTGCCTCAACATCTACAACACCTGCCTCAACATCTGCAACACCTGCCTCAACATCTACAACACCTGCCTCAACATCTACAACACCTGCCTCAACATCTACAACACCTGCCTCAACATCTGCAACACCTGCCTCAACATCTGCAACACCTGTCTCAACATCCACAACACCTGCCTCAACATCTGCAACACCTGTCTCAACATCTGCAACACCTGCCTCAACATCTGCAACACCTGCCTCAACATCTGCAACACCTGCCTCAACATCTGCAACACCTGCCTCAACATCTGCAACACCTGCCTCAACATCTACAACACCTGCCTCAACATCTGCAACACCTGTCTCAACATCTGCAACACCTGCCTCAACATCTGCCTCAACATCTGCAACACCTGTCTCAACATCTACAACACCTGCCTCAACATCTACAACACCTGCCTCAACATCTACAACACCTGCCTCAACATCTACAACACCTGCCTCAACATCTACAACACCTGCCTCAACATCTGCAACACCTGCCTCAACATCTGCCTCAACATCTGCAACACCTGTCTCAACATCTACAACACCTGCCTCAACATCTACAACACCGGTCTCAACATCTGCAACACCTGCCTCAACATCTACAACACCTGCCTCAACATCTGCAACACCTGCCTCAACATCTGCCTCAACATCTGCCTCAACATCTGCCTCAACATCTACAACACCTGCCTCAACATCTACAACACCTGCCTCAACATCTGCAACACCTGCCTCAACATCTGCAACACCTGTCTCAACATCTGCAACACCTGCCTCAACATCTGCAACACCTGCCTCAACATCTACAACACCTGCCTCAACATCTGCAACACTTGTCTCAACATCTGCAACACCTGTCTCAACATCTGCAACACCTGCCTCAACATCTGCAACACCTGTCTCAACATCTGCAACACCTGCCTCAACATCTGCAACACCTGCCTCAACATCTGCAACACCTGCCTCAACATCTGCAACACCTGCCTCAACATCTACAACACCTGCCTCAACATCTGCAACACCGTCTCAACATCTGCAACACCTGCCTCAACATCTGCCTCAACATCTGCAACACCTGCCTCAACATCTACAACACTGCCTCAACATCTACAACACCTGCCTCAACATCTACAACACCTGCCTCAACATCTAAAAACCTGCATCAACATCTACAACACCTGCCTCAACATCTACAACACCGCTCAACATCTACAACACCTGCCTCAACATCTGCAACACCTGCTCCAAACATCGCCTCAACATCTGCAACACCTGTCTCAACTCTACAACACCTGCCTCAACATCTGCAACACCTGCCTCAACATCTACAACACCTGCCTCAACATCTACAACACCTGCCTCAACATCTACAACACCTGCCTCAACATCTGCAACACCTGCTCAACATCTGCAACACCTGCCTCAACATCTACAACACCTGCCTCAACATCTGCAACACCTGTCTCAACATCTGCAACACCTGCCTCAACATCTGCACACCTGCCTCACATCTGCAACACCTGCCTCAACATCTGCAACACCTGCCTCAACATCTGCAACACCTGTCTCAACATCTGCAACACCTGCTCAACATCTGCAACATCTGCAAACCTGTCTCAACATCTACAACACCTGCCTCAACATCTACAACACCTGCCTCAACATCTACAACACCTGCCTCAACATCTACAACACCTGCCTCAACATCTACACACCTGCCTCAACATCTACACACCTGCCTCAACATCTACAAACACCTGCCTCAACATCTGCAACACCTGCCTCAACATCTGCCTCAACATCTGCAACACCTGTCTCAACATCTACAACACCTGCCTCAACATCTACAACACCTGTCTCAACATCTGCAAACCTGCCTCAACATCTACAACACCTGCCTCAACATCTGCAACACCTGCCTCAACATCTGCAACACCTGCCTCAACATCTACAACACCTGCCTCAACATCTACAACACCTGCCTCAACATCTGCAACACCTGCCTCAACATCTACAACACCTGCCTCAACATCTGCAACACCTGCCTCAACCTGCAACACCTGCCTCAACATCTGCAACACTCTCAACCCCCCACATCTGCAACACCTGCCTCAACATCTGCAACACCTGCCTCAACATCTACAACACCTGCCTCAACATCTACAACACCTGCCTCAACATCTGCAACACCTGCCTCAACATCTGCAACACCTGTCTCAACATCTACAACACCTGCCTCAACATCTGCAACACCTGCCTCAACATCTGCAACACCTGTCTCAACACCTGCCTCAACATCTGCAACACCTGCCTCAACATCTGCAACACCTGCCTCAACATCTGCAACACCTGTCTCAACATCTGCAACACCTGCCTCAACATCTGCAACACCTGTCTCAACATCTACACACCTGCCTCAACATCTGCAACACCTGTCTCAACATCTGCAACACCTGCCTCAACATCTGCAACACCTGCCTCAACATCTGCAACACCCTGCCTCAACATCTACAACACCTGCCTCAACATCTGCAACACCTGCTCAACATCTACAACACCTGCCTCAACATCTGCCTCAACATCTGCAACACCTGCCTCAACATCTGCCTCAACATCTGCCTCAACATCTACACCTGCCTCAACATCTACAAACCTGCCTCAACATCTACAACACCTGCCTCAACATCTACAACACCTGCCTCAACATCTGCAACACCTGTCTCAACATCTCTGCAACACCTGCCTCACATCTACAACACCTGCCTCAACATCTGCAACACCTGTCTCAACATCTGCAACACCTGCCTCAACATCTGCAACACCTGCCTCAACATCTGCAACACCTGCCTCAACATCTACAACACCTGCCTCAACATCTGCAACACCTGTCTCAACATCTGCAACACCTGCCTCAACATCTGCCTCAACATCTGCAACACCTGCCTCAACATCTACAACACCTGCCTCAACATCTACAACACCTGCCTCAACATCTACAACACCTGCCTCAACATCTACAACACCTGCCTCAACATCTACAACACCTGCCTCAACATCTGCAACACCTGCCTCAACATCTGCCTCAACATCTGCAACACCTGTCTCAACATCTACAACACCTGCCTCAACATCTGCAACACCTGTCTCAACATCTGCAACACCTGCCTCAACATCTACAACACCTGCCTCAACATCTGCAACACCTGCCTCAACATCTGCCTCAACATCTGCAACACCTGCCTCAACATCTGCCTCAACATCTACAACACCTGCCTCAACATCTGCAACACCTGCCTCAACATCTGCAACACCTGCCTCAACATCTACAACACCTGCCTCAACATCTGCAACACCTGCCTCAACATCTACAACACCTGCCTCAACATCTGCAACACCTGCCTCAACATCTACAACACCTGCCTCAACATCTACAACACTTGCCTCAACATCTACAACACCTGCCTAAACATCTGCAACACCTGTCTCAACATCTGCAACACCTGCCTCAACATCTACAACACCTGCCTCAACATCTGCAACACCTGTCTCAACATCTGCAACACCTGCCTCAACATCTGCAACACCTGCCTCAACATCTGCAACACCTGCCTCAACATCTGCAACACCTGCCTCAACATCTACAACACCTGCCTCAACATCTGCAACACCTGTCTCAACATCTGCAACACCTGCCTCAACATCTGCCTCAACATCTGCAACACCTGTCTCAACATCTACAACACCTGCCTCAACATCTACAACACCTGCCTCAACATTACAACACCTGCCTCAATATCTACAACACCTGCCTCAACATCTACAACACCTGCCTCAACATCTACAACACCTGCCTCAACATCTGCAACACCTGCCTCAACATCTGCCTCAACATCTGCAACACCTGTCTCAACATCTACAACACCTGCCTCAACATCTACAACACCTGTCTCAACATCTGCAACATCTGCCTCAACATCTACAACACCTGCCTCAACATCTGCAACACCTGCCTCAACATCTGCCTCAACATCTGCAACACCTGCCTCAACATCTGCCTCAACATCTACAACACCTGCCTCAACATCTGCCTCAACATCTACAACACCTGCCTCAACATCTACAACACCTGCCTCAACATCTGCAACACCTGCCTCAACATCTACAACACCTGCCTCAACATCTACAACACCTGCCTCAACATCTACAACACCTGCCTCAACATCTGCAACACCTGTCTCAATATCTGCAACACCTGCCTCAACATCTACAACACCTGCCTCAACATCTGCAACACCTGTCTCAACATCTACAACACCTGCCTCAACATCTACAACACCTGCCTCAACATCTGCAACACCTGTCTCAACATCTGCAACACCTGCCTCAACATCTGCAACACCTGCCTCAACATCTGCAACACCTGCCTCAACATCTGCAACACCTGCCTCAACATCTACAACACCTGCCTCAACATCTGCAACACCTGTCTCAACATCTGCAACACCTGCCTCAACATCTGCCTCAACATCTGCAACACCTGTCTCAACATCTACAACACCTGCCTCAACATCTACAACACCTGCCTCAACACCTACAACACCTGCCTCAACATCTACAACACCTGCCTCAACATCTACAACACCTGCCTCAACATCTACAACACCTGCCTCAACATCTGCAACACCTGCCTCAACATCTGCCTCAACATCTGCAACACCTGTCTCAACATCTACAACACCTGCCTCAACATCTACAACACCTGTCTCAACATCTGCAACACCTGCCTCAACATCTACAACACCTGCCTCAACATCTGCAACACCTGCCTCAACATCTGCAACACCTGCCTCAACATCTGCCTCAACATCTACAACACCTGCCTCAACATCTACAACACCCGCCTCAACATCTGCAACACCTGCTTCAACATCTACAACACCTGCCTCAACATCTGCAACACCTGCCTCAACATCTACAACACCTGCCTCAACATCTACAACACCTGCCTCAACATCTACAACACCTGCCTCAACATCTGCAACACCTGTCTCAACATCTGCAACACCTGCCTCAACATCTACAACACCTGCCTCAACATCTGCAACACCTGTCTCAACATCTACAACACCTGCCTCAACATCTACAACACCTGCCTCAACATCTACAACACCTGCCTCAACATCTGCAACACCTGCCTCAACATCTACAACACCTGCCTCAACATCTGCAACACCTCCCTCAACATCTACAACACCTCCCTCAACATCTACAACACCTGCCTCAACATCTACAACACCTGCCTCAACATCTGCAACACCTGCCTCAACATCTACAACACCTGCCTCAACATCTGCAACACCTGCCTCAACATCTACAACACCTGCCTCAACATCTACAACACCTGCCTCAACATCTGCAACACCTGCCTCAACATCTGCAACACCTGCCTCAACATCTGCAACACCTGCCTCAACATCTGCAACACCTGCCTCAACATCTGCAACACCTGTCTCAACATCTACAACACCTGCCTCAACATCTGCAACACCTGCCTCTACATCTGCAACACCTGCCTCGACATCTGCAACACCTGTCTCAACATCTACAACACCTGCCTCAACATCTGCAACACCTGCCTCAACATCTGCAACACCTGCCTCAACATCTACAACACCTGCCTCAACATCTACAACACCTGCCTCAACATCTGCAACACCTGCCTCAACATCTACAACACCTGCCTCAACATCTACAACACCTGTCTCAACATCTAAGCAAGCTATTAGCGGCGCTGCCGGGGCCACCAAAGCCGATGTCTGAGTGATGAATGAAGCGATGCGAATTAATGTATGTACAGGATCCTGACTTCATTGTATCTGTCTGGTGTGGTGACTCCCGTAGTCATCCAACACTGTATCAGCACAGTCAAAGTCGCAACGATTGTTCTGTGATCAAGTCGAGATTGTGAATCGTTATCACATCGGTATTAGAGGTGATATCGTTATCAGAGTGTTATCAGTTTATCGAAGCGTTATCAGTGGTGACATTTCAAGTGTGTCACGCTTCTCTAAGGGTGACATAGCATTGATTGATGAAATACATGTCAGATTAGAATTGTGTCATCGCCATTATGCAGGTATTGTCTCAGTGACAAAAGTATCATCATAAATTGATTGTAGCATCATTATTGTTATTATGATACTGCAAGCGTCGGAATGCAGTAATTGCAAGTGTTCACCACTATTTAGATTAGTTCACTTAGTGCGACTCATGCAAGAGAGTGGAGACTCGTCATACTAGAGCGGTGGGAAACGATTCCTGTTGTGTATGGTTTACGAAGCTAATTGATATGACACTCTTATCAATTAGCAACTAGTTGTTAAGTTGTAAATAAACTTGTCAAACTCTACGCCATCTTTCCGTTACACCTGACTCTTGATGTAGACTGTTACCTAACGTACCCATATGGCCTCATGCTGCCACTCATCAACTTTCACACAAATTGATGAGAACCTTCACCATTCAGTGCACCTCAATGCACACAGTGATTGGCACGACCAAAGTGAGTCAGTTTTATAAGTACACTTCTGTCTTGAGTAGGTTAGGGGGGGGGGGGTCCTGACGGCTAAGTGGACAGCACTCGGGATTCGTAGCCCTAAGGTTCTGAGTTCGATCCCCGGTGGAGGCGGAAACAAATGGGCAAAATTTCTTTCACCCTGATTCCCCTGTTCACCTAGCAGTAAATAGGTGCCTGGGAGTTAGACAGCTGTTACGGGCTGCTTCCTGGGGATGTGTAACAAAAAGGAGGCCTGGTCGAGGACTGGGCCGCGGAGACGCTAAGCCCCGAAATCATCTCAAGATAACCTCAAGATAAACCACCCACTGAGGGGTCATAACTCGACAAAGAATACTTGGGAAAGTGAGGCCTGCTGCCCTAGGCATTTCTTGAATACCTGATAGTTCTAACTCATGCAAGGAAGTCTGCCTAATGCACTTAAGGTGGCTGAGAAAAGTCTGAGAAAACAAGCAAAATCTCACAGTCTATCATATAGATTATGATAGACTTACGGATAATAAATATTACTTCACGATCGTGAATTCATACACAATATTTATGGATATTCATGTGTGTAATTCCACCACATCATCTGTAACATGTGAACTGCTCGAGAAAACATTTAATAATTTTGGATTGTCAGACTTGGTTGTGCTCCTTATTTTGTTTCTGCGGAAATGGAGGATTTTTTTTAGAAAGAATGGTTTTAAACATGTAACATCTGCCCCCTATAATCCTTCTTCAAAGGTTTGGCTGAGAGAGCAGTGAGATCCTTATAAGAAGGGCTACGGTGTTTTACGGAAGGGACAATGAATACCAGGCTTTGTAGATCCTTGTATAATCAAAGAAAAACTGTTCATGCTATCACTGGTAAATCTTCTTCTGAATTACTGTTTAATAGGCACTTCAAAGTGCACATGGAAGCAGTAAAAACAGGTCCAGATAGAGACAAATCTGTAACTAACTTGGCCAATCAGTTGGCCCAGGAAGAGGATGTGTTGTTTAAAGAGGGGGACGCAATATCTGCAAGGAATTTTGCAATGGGTAAGCCTTGGGTAGAAAGAAAAATTATTGAAGTCCTGGGCCGCTGGAATTTCACCGTGCAAATGCAGAGTTTGGGGAATATTAATTGGAAAAGACATGCAGATCAACTCATGCAAAGGATTACGGAGAATTTGGAAGTCCCATCAGGTGAGGGTGGGGCAACTAGTGATACCCAACCTAACAATGAAGAGGTAACCCCTGCAGGGGACAGGGAGGCAGAACAAGGGGCAACAGAGGGGAATGTGAATACAGCTAACTTTATGGACTCATAAGTTAGTAATTAAGAAGGTTCCCCAGAAATAACGGGCTTGGAACCCCAGTAAAGAAAATCAGGAAGAGTCATACGACCGCCTGACATGGTCCTATGTTCATTTAAAAGGGGAGATTAAGGAACGATTAAGGATTAAGTACTAGTTACGTTAGATGCATAATGATTCGAACAGGTGCTCTTTTGTTTTATAAGTATTGTTAATAGTAAGTCATGTAATCTGTAACCCGGTGACGTCATGGTCTGTTGTAAATATACGTGTTACGGCCATATAGGGTCGCAATCGGGTTCTTTGCTGGTGGAACTAAAGTTCTGGTATCCGGCCCCAAGTTAATAGTGGCTTTCAAGGAGTGAGCTCGGTAATGCAAGTAAAACACAATGGGGGAGGTGAATTGAATACGACACTTCATCAATTATCAATATATTCATATATAATCACTTTCCCATCACCTCATATATAATCCTAAAGGAAGTATTACTACACTTAATATGTACACAAGTGTCTCTCTCATAGGACACTAAACGCTCCTCGATGTTGAATCGATGCAGTCTTGTCAGCTACCGTGTTTCCTCAACACACAGTACCGTCCTCGACCAGTACTGGGAAACACTAACGAGTCTACCCTAGCCACGGGCCAGCCAAAACACAGTCTCACTAGGTGCTCTTCGTGCACGCCCACAATCACTCTCCAGCCTGGTGCTGGCAGAGAACATCAGCCTCGTGCTGCTGGGCCTCTTCACGTACAAATACAAGGGTAGCGAACCCCTGGCAGGAGCTTCTTGCAACTCGCTGGTTACACTCCTCCGTAGCACCTTACTGTCAGTCATCTCTTCCGCTAGCCAGTCCCGGGTACGCCGAATTCTGTCACTGCCACTTCACAGGCAGACAGTAGAGCACTACACAGTTCTTCTTCGGCGGCGGCTCACTGCTTCCGTAAAGCAGAATGGAGTAGAGAGCTATTGGCTGCCCTGGGTAGACTGACTGTCCTCGTACCACAGCAGCCCTACGTCGACTCTGTGGATACAGACACGTCATCAGTACACTGGTCAGTACATGGGACACTAGGAAACATCACTTACGTACTCTGACATAGACATACAACTCCTCCTATAATAGATGGCGCTGATTTTCTAGGCGCCACCTCACCAGAGGTCAGCACCAACTACCTCTCGAGCTGACTAGGACAGGAATCTAGCGCCTCTTGCTGGTATAATCCTGTCACCACTAGATGGCGTCGTCCAAATTGTGGGGGTTTCGGGAGCGGACTCACAGATGGCATTGACGTCGCTGCTCCATGCTCCAACGATGGAATCGGGTTCGTAACAATGTGCCATGTGGATCACCTGTTCGTTTCTCTTCCCGCCGCAACGGGAAGACTGAGAACGCCACAACTCTCAAAGTTTCACAACAGGTTTGAGCAATTCAATTTCTTTCTTTATTATACACCCCATACCCATCCCGTGGGTGATGGTGGAAAGGGTTACAGAGATACATAATGGGTTTAGGAACTGAACCCCAGAGTTCATTTAGCTGAGCAAGTGACAATCTTGTGAAGCTACTTACACAATTGTTAATGTTATATACATGTTCATATTTATACAATCATTTTTACAAAGACATATACACATCAATAATCTTTTTATATCACAAGTGATTCAACAAGAGGCTCACAACAGTCACTATACAAGGCACTGTACATCTATGGTGAGTCACACAGTTACTAGTCTTGCTCCACACCCACCCAACTGGGCGGCAGCTTTACAGTCATGTGCTCCACACCCACCCAACTGGGTGGCAGCTTTACAGTCATGTGCTACACACCCACCCAACTGGGCGGCAGCCTTACAGTCATGTGCTCCACACCCACCCAACTGGGCGGCAGCCTTACAGTCATGTGCTGGCTGCAATTACAGTAAGCAAACTTTGGATACTTCGCTAAGATTCCTGTCAGCATGTCATTATGAACGAAGTAGTTACACATTTCTTGGACACCATTGATGGTGTTATCTCTGAATTCCGCGATTATTCACATTCTATCATATAATGAATTCTGCAGACAGAGTTTACTTTTATTCAAATCTACATCTGAAAATGTTGCAAACTCCCAGAGATACTTGTAGCCGAGCCTAAGCCTAGCAGAGGTGACATCTAGAAGTCTGCAAACCTTATTGGATGACTCATAGACGTGCGGTTCTTCCTGCATAAAAGAATGATGATATATGGAGTAACTGGTGTGATTTTTCACTTCGCCTCAAGTTCCTCAAGAATATTACTGGCCTCAGGCTGCTCAAAGGTAGTCCAAGATGGTAATCAATTCCCTCTTTATGAGCAAAAGTTTTGGTTAACTCATCAGTTCTATCATGCATTCGGAGACCAATATGGGAAGGAATCCACAAGAGACAGACTCTGACTCCATCATTGATTATATCCTTATATCTGTATCTAGCTTCAGAGACAAGCACGTCACAGTTATGCTTTGGGGAGCTGAGGGCAGTCAAGGTTGACAAGGAGTCACTTACAATTAGCGTGTCAACTTTGGATTCGTATACGCGCTCAAGTGCAAGGATTATGGCAAGCAATTCTGTTTGAAGAGTGGAGGCCCAGTTACTTAGACGCGCTCCACACTCATAGGAGAAGGAACCATCTCTCCATGTCACAACAACTGTACTTCCAGCTGCACCATGGGACTGATGCAAGGAGCCATCAGTGTAAATAATCTGGGAAAAGGAGCGCTCTCTGACTAAAGCATCATTTGGCTTAAGGCATTGTACTTTGCTTCTTGTCGAAGCAAGGCTTGTTCTTTAATTAGCTTCTTGGGTGGGAAAGGGGGGGGGGGCAGTAATTTGGAAAGGAGTATTCTCCCATGGGACAGGAAAGTGTTGTTGTTGTCTCTCTTGGAGGAGGTGATGAATATTATACATTCTGAGCACAGTAGCGGTTTTGGTGATCCATTTGGAGGGATGCTAACCTTCAAGGAAGAAGGCTTGGAGGACTTCAGTACAAGGGTTAGGGTGGGTTAGCCTCAGCAGCTTGATACCAATTAGAGCATTAATTTCTGCTACAACAACTTGGGCTGGACGGTAGAGCGACGGTCTCGCTTCATGCAGGTCGGCGTTCAGTCCCCCGACCGTCCATGTGGTTGGGCACTATTCCTTTCCCCCGTCCCATCCCAAACCCTTATCTTGATCCCTTCCCAGTGCTATATATAGTCTAATGGCTTGGTGCTTTCTCCTCATAGTCCCCTTCCCATCAGCGATACGATCACTCAGTTTTCTCTCCTGAGATGACTGAGCCTAGTTCCTAACATGTGTGCAATACAGAGTTCAGAACATTTTGGGTGTTGGTGTACCCATTGGTGTGGATCAGTATATCATCTGCATAGCTAATGATGTGTTCGTTGGGCCGAACGTGATGTGATGTGTACTGATTAACACATTAAAAAGAGTAGGACTGAGGACACCTTGTGGAGTGCCAAGTTTAAAATCTCTCGTTACGCTTCTATGCCCTTGGAACAGTACAGATGACGTCCTGTTGGATAGATAGCCTCTTATCCACCGTAGAAGCCATCCTCCAACATTCATTTGAACAAGTTCGCCCAGAATGACATGTCGGTTAGCAATGTCAAACGCTGACTGAAGGTCTAGGAAAGTGGTATATGACCTATCAGTATGCAGGGTGATGAAGGTGGTAATACAGTGATGTACACTCTTTCCATGCGCTAAACCATATATCTGGGGAGACAACAAGTTACTAATTCTATAAAGGAGACGGTTTAGAACTATCCTCTTAAGACACTTACAGAGACAAGAAGTGAAGGAGATTGGGCGAAAAGCAATCTGCTGGCTAGGTTTAGAAATGGGAATAATAAGGCTGTTTGTCCATGACTGTGGAAGCTCCCCAGTTACATAGCTCATATTATACAATTCTAAGTAACTCCATCCTCCCCGGGTGATGTAGCTCTGCCTTTATGTAGACCAGAGCCTAGTTCGTATTCATCGAAAAGCATGTTACAGTCATCTTATTGATGAAGCATGAAGTCAATGAGCCTTGCTTTATCATCATATCTGCTATTTAATTAATTGTGTGTGAGTAGTGAAAGACTGTCAAAGCTGGAAGTTGTGGCCCAAGCAACAACAAGCTCATTTGCTCTGTGCAGATTATGGTGTGAGATCTGTGCAGCATTTTTCGCCATTGATCTTGTTGATATCCTTCCATGCCCGGCTTAATGGCGGTGAGAATTGAAAACCACTAACACATGTTGTTGGGGGTGGATTTGGTGGTGTTACCGCTGACGGACCACCCAACCCACAACTCGACAATGCTCATATTTCACTAGGAGATCACACTAGGCACTTCTGGCTCTTGGAGAGGGGCTCAACGTCACACGTTTAGGGGATGCGGCTCCAACACGCAGCCTTGTTGTCACGTGCACACACCCACTCGAGCCGCTGTGACTCCCCACTCTCTCCTTATGGAATATGACCTCCTCAATCCCCTTGTCTTACTAGACTTCTGTCTTACCCTGTCCACAGCAGTGGTTCCTGTTCTTGCTCTCTCTCTCCTTCTTTACTATTTCCTGGGAAGCCTCACTGGGACAAGTGCAAACACCAGCAAATTTGGATACATTTACTGGACGAAGTACATAACAATACACGCATACATATAATAATAATGATGAATCCTATACTCTGTACTATTATAATCAGGTTGCACTCCAACACCATCAGAACTCTATCCTCAGCTTGCTAAGTGGTATCCTATCTCTTGGTATTACCTAATATTATCAACCTCCTCAAGTAGATTAAGTCTTACAATATAATGTTACACTACCATCAAGAGAATGTATACATATATATATACCTATAAACACATATAAGGCAAATCAGCATTTGAAAGCAATAAATACATATAATATATCAGTATAAATGATCCGTGCCACACAACGAATCAATCGACCATTCTATCAGTCTTAGAATACATATATATCTGTAGGTACTCCTGCCTACGTCTGTAGCTCTAAACTTCAATATACACTTCTTGGCACATAAATGGCAAACGATCACTCACCTCTCACTGCGTCGTTCACGCTAATGACAAACACTCTCACCTCCATACAAGTGATCATTTAGAACTATTTCACTACCCTGACAACTTCAGGTTCCTCAGGGCTTAAACACCAGGATCCTCTGCAGCTCCTCCAGGCTGCTACCATGAAGATTCCTTGAACAACTATGGTGCTTCCCTACTCCTAGGGTCATCCACAGCTCTCCTGGCTGCTGCACCATAAGTTTCCTCGAATAACTGTGGCACTTCACCACCTCTGCAGAAGCACGTGACACTCCTCCTCACTGCTTCTTCATAGCTCGGGGTCCTCTCCTCCCTGCCTTGGAGTCTCATCAACCACTCCCTCTGTGCTGGCTTCCAAGTCCTCAGCAACTTCTTCCCCAAAGGACAAACCTGCAACCCATTTGCACTCCAATAAATTGTTTCCCTTTTTAACACATAAACAAAATTAATCATACAACATCTTTGTCTCCAATCTCTATCTGTCTTCTACATTTAATGAGAGTGGACTCCCCCGTGGGCGAGTCCATGCGCCACCTCGCTGGGCGAGCCTCACTCACGCTGGGAGGGGCTCCTCCTCAGGAGCCGGGCTCCTTCAGTTGCCCGCCAGCGCTCAGAGAAGACGGACGTCGCTCCGCGCTCCTCCCACTTCACTCTCTTATTTTAGGCTCTCTGCCATACCAAAACATTTCTAACTTGAAAATAAACATTGCTACTGTCGCTGGGCACACGACCAACTACAAGCAAACACTATGAACTGGCTTAAATCGGGCTTACCACAGATTATCTGGTCGAGGGCGCTTCTCCCTCTGACAACGTCTGACCAGGGCGCTTGTCACAGCCCACAAAACTGTCACTGGGCGGCTTAATACTCTCTCCTCGCCGTCCAGGACTTGAGACCACAACGTCTTCAGCTCGATTCAACAGCTGGAACGTCTGCACCTTCTCTTCTCTTGGAGATAATATCACTAGGGGTCCCTCCTGGCGGGAGCTCGTCAAAGCGCGGCCTCCCCCTGCGATGTCTGGCCTCAAGTGAGGTCATCGCCCTCCACAAGCGAGCCTCACGCCTCCAGTAACTTGTCCACATCTCCTAACAAGTCATTTATCTGTTTTCTAGTTCATGCCCATAATCTCAAATTTTTATATAAATCAAACACAATCTTACATCTGTGTTATCGCCTCTATAATTCCTGGACCTTCCAGTTAGGTCAGGCTTGCTGAATAACTCTCAAAGGGTGAGACTCNACATCTGCAACACCTGCCTCAACATCTACAACACCTGCCTCAACATCTACAACAACCTGCCTCAACATCTGCAACACCTGCCTCAACATCTACAACACCTGCCTCAACATCTGCAACACCTGCCTCTACATCTGCAACACCTGCCTCAACATCTGCAACACCTGTCTCAACATCTGCAACACCTGCCTCAACATCTGCAACCCCGCCTCAACATCTACAACACCTGCCTCAACATCTACAACACCTGCTCAACATCTGCAACACCTGCCTCACATCTGCAACACCTGTCTCAACATCTACAACACCTGCCTCAACATCTGCAACACCTCCTCAACATCTGCAACACCTGTCTCAACAACCTTCTCAACATCTGCAACACCTGCCTCAACATCTGCAACACCTGCCTCACATCTGCACCCTGTCTCAACATCTGCAACACCTGCCTCAACATCTGCAACACCTGTCTCAACATCTACAACACCTGCCTCAACATCTGCAACACCTGTCTCAACATCTGCAACACCTGCCTCATCTGCAACACCTGCCTCAACATCTGCAACACCTGCCTCAACATCTACAACACCTGCCTCAACATCTGCAACACCTGCCTCAACATCTAAACACCTGCCTCAACATCTGCCTCAACATCTGCAACACCTGCCTCAACATCTGCCTCAACATCTGCCTCACATCTGCCTCAAAATCATCTACAACACCTGCCTCAACATCTACAACACCTGCCTCAACATCTGCAACACCTGCCTCAACATCTGCAACACCTGCCTCAACATCTGCAACACCTGCCTCAACATCTACAACACCTGCCTCAACATCTGCAACACCTGCCTCAACATCTGCAACACCTGCCTCAACATCTGCAACACCTGCCTCAACATCTGCAACACCTGCCTCAACATCTACAACACCTGCCTCAACATCTGCAACACCTGTCTCAACATCTGCAACACCTGCCTCAACATCTGCCTCAACATCTGCAACACCTGCCTCAACATCTACAACACCTGCCTCAACATCTACAACACCTGCCTCAACATCTACAACACCTGCCTCAACATCTACAACACCTGCCTCAACATCTACAACACCTGCCTCAACATCTGCAACACCTGCCTCAACATCTGCCTCAACATCTGCAACACCTGTCTCAACATCTACAACACCTGCCTCAACATCTGCAACACCTGTCTCAACATCTGCAACACCTGCCTCAACATCTACAACACCTGCCTCAACATCTGCAACACCTGCCTCAACATCTGCCTCAACATCTGCAACACCTGCCTCAACATCTGCCTCAACATCTACAACACCTGCCTCACATCTACAACACCTGCCTCAACATCTGCAACACCTGCCTCAACATCTACAACACCTGCCTCAACATCTGCAACACCTGCCTCAACATCTACAACACCTGCCTCAACATCTGCAACACCTGCCTCAACATCTACAACACCTGCCTCAACATCTACAACACCTGCCTCAACATCTACAACACCTGCCTCAACATCTGCAACACCTGTCTCAACATCTGCAACACCTGCTCAACATCTACAACACCTGCCTCAACATCTGCAACACCTGTCTCAACATCTGCAACACCTGCCTCAACATCTGCAACACCTGCCTCAACATCTGCACACCTGCCTCAACATCTGCAACACCTGCCTCAACATCTACAACCCTGCCTCAACATCTGCAACACCTGTCTCAACATCTGCAACACCTGCCTCCCATCTGCCTCAACATCTGCAACACCTGTCTCAACATCTACAACACCTGCCTCAACATCTACACACCTGCCTCAACACTACAACACCTGCCTCAACATCTACAACACCTGCCTCAACATCTACAACACCTGCCTCAACATCTACAACACCTGCCTCAACATCTGCAACACCTGCCTCAACATCTGCCTCAACATCTGCACACCTGTCTCAACATCTACAACACCTGCCTCAACATCTACAACACCTGTCTCAACATCTGCAACACCTGCCTCAACATCTACAACACCTGTCTCAACATCTGCAACACCTGCCTCAACATCTACAACACCTGCCTCAACATCTGCAACACCTGCCTCAACATCTGCAACACCTGCCTCAACATCTGCCTCAACATCTACAACACCTGCCTACATCTACAACACCGCCTCAACATCTGCAACACCTGCCTCAACATCTACAACACCTGCCTCAACATCTGCAACACCTGCCTCAACATCTACAACACCTGCCTCAACATCTACAACACCTGCCTCAACATCTACAACACCTGCCTCAACATCTGCAACACCTGTCTCAACATCTGCAACACCTGCCTCAACATCTACAACACCTGCCTCAACATCTACAACACCTGCCTCAACATCTACAACACCTGCCTCAACATCTACAACACCTGTCTCAACATCTGCAACACCTGCCTCAACATCTGCAACACCTGCCTCAACATCTGCAACACCTGCCTCAACATCTACAACACCTGCCTCAACATCTGCAACACCTGTCTCAACATCTGCAACACCTGCCTCAACATCTGCCTCAACATCTGCAACACCTGCCTCAACATCTACAACACCTGCCTCAACATCTACAACACCTGCCTCAACATCTACAACACCTGCCTCAACATCTACAACACCTGCCTCAACATCTACAACACCTGCCTCAACATCTGCAACACCTGCCTCAACATCTGCAACACCTGCCTCAACATCTGCCTCAACATCTGCAACACCTGTCTCAACATCTACAACACCTGCCTCAACATCTACAACACCTGTCTCAACATCTGCAACACCTGCCTCAACATCTACAACACCTGCCTCAACATCTGCAACACCTGCCTCAACATCTGCAACACCTGCCTCAACATCTACAACACCTGCCTCAACATCTACAACACCTGCCTCAACATCTGCAACACCTGCCTCAACATCTACAACACCTGCCTCAACATCTGCAACACCTGCCTCAACATCTGCAACACCTGCCTCAACATCTGCAACACCTGTCTCAACATCTGCAACACCTGCCTCAACATCTGCAACACCTGCCTCAACATCTACAACACCTGCCTCAACATCTACAACACCTGCCTCAACATCTGCAACACCTGCCTCAACATCTGCAACACCTGCCTCAACATCTACAACACCTGCCTCAACATCTGCAACACCTGCCTCAACATCTGCAACACCTGTCTCAACACCTGTCTCAACATCTGCAACACCTGCCTCAACATCTGCAACACCTGCCTCAACATCTGCAACACCTGTCTCAACATCTGCAACACCTGCCTCAACATCTGCAACACCTGTCTCAACATCTACAACACCTGCCTCAACATCTGCAACACCTGTCTCAACATCTGCAACACCTGCCTCAACATCTGCAACACCTGCCTCAACATCTGCAACACCTGCCTCAACATCTACAACACCTGTCTCAACATCTGCAACACCTGTCTCAACATCTACAACACCTGCCTCAACATCTGCCTCAACATCTGCAACACCTGCCTCAACATCTGCCTCAACATCTGCCTCAACATCTACAACACCTGCCTCAACATCTACAACACCTGCCTCAACATCTGCAACACCTGCCTCAACATCTACAACACCTGCCTCAACATCTGAAACACCTGCCTCAACATCTACAACACCTGCCTCAACATCTACAACACCTGCCTCAACATCTACAACACCTGCCTCAACATCTGCAACACCTGTCTCAACATCTGCAACACCTGCCTCAACATCTACAACACCTGCCTCAACATCTGCAACACCTGTCTCAACATCTGCAACACCTGCCTCAACATCTGCAACACCTGCCTCAACATCTGCAACACCTGCCTCAACATCTACAACACCTGCCTCAACATCTGCAACACCTGCCTCAACATCTGCAACACCTGCCTCAACATCTGCCTCAACATCTGCAACACCTGTCTCAACATCTACAACACCTGCCTCAACATCTACAACACCTGCCTCAACATCTACAACACCTGCCTCAACATCTACAACACCTGCCTCAACATCTACAACACCTGCCTCAACATCTACAACACCTGCCTCAACATCTACAACACCTGCCTCAACATCTGCAACACCTGCCTCAACATCTGCCTCAACATCTGCAACACCTGTCTCAACATCTACAACACCTGCCTCAACATCTGCAACACCTGTCTCAACATCTGCAACACCTGCCTCAACATCTACAACACCTGCCTCAACATCTGCAACACCTGCCTCAACATCTGCCTCAACATCTGCAACACCTGCCTCAACATCTGCCTCAACATCTACAACACCTGCCTCAACATCTACAACACCTGCCTCAACATCTGCAACACCTGCCTCAACATCTACAACACCTGCCTCAACATCTGCAACACCTGCCTCAACATCTACAACACCTGCCTCAACATCTGCAACACCTGCCTCAACATCTACAACACTGCCTCAACATCTACAACACCTGCCTCAACATCTACAACACCTGCCTCAACATCTGCAACACCTGTCTCAACATCTGCAACACCTGCCTCAACATCTACAACACCTGCCTCAACATCTGCAACACCTGTTTCAACATCTGCAACACCTGCCTCAACATCTGCAACACCTGCCTCAACATCTGCAGCACCTGCTTCAACATCTGCAACACCTGCCTCAACATCTACAACACCTGCCTCAACATCTGCAACACCTGTCTCAACATCTGCAACACCTGCTCAACATCTGCCTCAACATCTGCAACACCTGTCTCAACATCTACAACACCTGCCTCAACATCTACAACACCTGCCTCAAACTTACAACACCTGCCTCAATATCTACAACACCTGCCTCAACATCTACAACACCTGCCTCAACATCTACAACACCTGCTCAACATCTGCAACACCTGCCTCAACATCTGCAACACCTGTCTCAACATCTACAACACTGCCTCACATCTACAACACCTGTCTCAACATCTGCAACATCTGCCTCAACATCTACAACACCTGCCTCAACATCTGCAACACTGCTCAACATCTGCCTCAACATCTGCAACACCTGCCTCAACATCTGCCTCAACATCTACAACACCTGCCTCAACATCTGCCTCAACATCTACAACACCTGCCTCAACATCTACAACACCTGCCTCAACATCTGCAACACCTGCCTCAACATCTACAACACCTGCCTCAACATCTACAACACCTGCCTCAACATCTCTAAACACCTGCCTCAACATCTGCAACACCTGTCTCAATATCTGCAAACCTGCCTCAACATCTACAACACCTGCCTCAACATCTGCAACACCTGTCTCAACATCTAAACCCAGGCCTCAGTACTTTCTTGGCCATGCACTGGAAAACCCTGGTCTAGACTTCATGTAGATTATGCAGGACCTATGGATAATAAATAATACCTAGTGGTGGTGGATTCATACACCAATTTCTGGATGTGCATGTGTGTAATTCCACCACATCATCTATAACTTGTGAATTACTAAGGAAACATTTTGTAATTTTGGATTGCCAGACATAAGTGTCTCAGACAATGCTCCTTATTTTGTTTCTGTGGAAATGGAGGATTTTTTTTAGAAAAAATGGTATTAAACATGTAACACCTGCCCCCTATAATCCTTCTTCAAATGGTCTAGCAGAGAGAGCAGTGAGATCCTTGAAAGAAGGGTTAAAGCGGTTTACGGAAGGTACTATTAATACAAGGCTTTGTAGATTTTTATATAATAAAGAAAAACTTTATTCTACTACTGGTAAATCTCCTTCTGAATTACTGTTTAATAGACACTTTAAAGTGCACATGGAAGCAGTAAAGACAGAGCCCAATAAAGAGAAATCGGTAACTAGCTTGGCCAGTCAGTTGGCTCAGGGAGAGGAATTGTTGTTTTATGAGGGGGATGCAGTATATGCAAGGAATTTTGGAAGTGGAAAGCCCTGGGTGGAAGGGAAAATTAGGGAAGTCCTGGGCCGCAGGAACTTCACTGTGCAAGTGCAGAGTTTTGGGAACATTAATTGGAAAAGGCATGCCGATCAGCTCATGCCAAGGTTCACAGGGAATTTTGAAGACCCTTCAGGTGGGGGTGGGGCAACTTAGTGATATCCATCCTAATAATGAAGGGATAGCAGCACCTGCAGGTGACCGTGAGGCAGAGCAAGGGCAGCAGAGGTTATGGGGATACAGTCAACCCTATGGACTCTACAAGGAGTAATTCAGACGAATGTTTCCTAGAAGTAACAGGTCAGGACTTCCAGTTGAGAAAATCAGGAAGAGTCATACGACCGCCTGATAGACTTAACCTGTAAGGATAGAGTTTATTTAAAAGGGGAGGAATGTTGGGATTGAGTACTACAGATGTTGGAGGTAGCATGTTTGGAGCAGATGCTCTTTTGTTTATGATCTTGTTAATAACAATATTTCATGTACCTGATTATTGTTTTGTTGTTGTTACTGGCGGAGAATAAAACCATGAGGACGAAGATTGTTTCTCTGACCACAACCATAACATGTGGCTTGTTGAGCTTGACACCGTTGCTCCTTGTTTGTGTTACATCTGACCTTCCGAAGAAATGGTCCGAAGCAACATCCTCTAACTTG
>WNGS01159123.1:9592-30842 GCA_020271785.1 Procambarus virginalis
ATCAAATGAAAATAAATAAAAATCTATGCAAAATTCAATTTCTATCAATGCATCCAGAACTATGAACATGGAATGACATCTTAGTATACATGTAGTTTGCCTCCCTACATCGCAACATGATGGCGACTTCTTTGTTTTTAGAAGAAAAGAATAGTTTTATCTGTCACAGGTGTGACATCCATACTTATACCTTACGAATTATGAAACGGTTATGATATACAAGCCTCAATTCCATTGCAATGTTACACAAAATAAATTCATTATTTTTAAAAATATAATAAAT
Organism: Procambarus virginalis; assembly: GCA_020271785.1. Classification (NCBI taxonomy): domain Eukaryota; kingdom Metazoa; phylum Arthropoda; class Malacostraca; order Decapoda; family Cambaridae; genus Procambarus; species Procambarus virginalis. The sequence goes on from WNGS01159123.1 coordinate 9,876, forward strand.
TGAAGTCTATGAAAATAAAATATATGCATCGCACATCAGAACACATTGAGGCTGCCTGGAATTCGTCAGATATATTTAGTTAGTAACACTAGATGCCATATTGCTATTATACTGCCAACAGCATGGGCTTATGGTTTGCAATAAACATATGTTTTAACTGTCCACAGCGGGTGGTAATCTATTATTTAGAACTAGGCTATATTTAAAACATGCGACTATCGATGCCCAACGTTGTGTCCAATAATCAAGCAATCGTGAAGAACTGTCGGAGATTAGCAATTTTGAACAAACGGAACAGTTTCCATTTTTATTTATATATAGAATACCTACACCTGACACATATGCTTCACACACCTACGCTACACCACTCGCCCCTTATCCTCTACTACCCACGACCCAAAGGCTATACAGTCCCAATTATTTCAACCTCGAGGACTAGTGCAGCGGGGGGGGACAGCACTCATCTCACCTTTAGAGGCTGGTTTTCCCAGCCTCAACTGTGACAACGTGTTCAACGGACATTACTGTTCACCAGTTTAGTTTGTAGGTGCGAGTTCTAGCTCCTCAACTTACTACTCACGTGCCAAGTGTAGGGCACATGGCTCAAGTGCAGGCGCCACTGTGCTCAAGTGCGAGCGCACGTGCTCAATTGCGAGGTACAAGCGCCAAGTGCGCGGCACACGCCGCTCAGCTGCGCGGCACACGCGCTCAAGTGACACAAACTGTAAGTTTTCTCCTAAAGTAAGGTAATTATCAGAGAAAGCACTAACCCAGAATGAACAGATATGAGGTATATAGCACATGAAGGTATGAGGACAGGATAGGTGCTAGGCGCTAGGAGGAGGGGTGAAGGAATGGTGTTCACACCCCTCTTGTACATTTGGGGGGATCGAACCGCCGACCTACAAGAAGCGAGGCGATAGCTGTGTTGACTAGCTCCAAGTGAACGCACGTCTCTTCTAAAATCAACCTAACCCTTGCGGCTAGGACGGTTATAAGCGACGGTCTCGCCTTCTTTGCAAGGTCGGCGTGTTCATCCTTCGACCGTCCAAATGGCCTTGGTTGCACCCATCCAACTTACGATTCCTTCCATGATATCCTCCTGTCCCTTCCAGTTAAATCCTTATCTGATCCCTAACCAAGTGCTATATATCCTATCGATCCTTCCAGTGCCTAATAGTCGTAATGCGCTTGGCCTTTTTTTGCCCCTTCCCCTTATTCTAAATCAAAGACACACCGAGAATAGGAGGAAATAATTAGAAACCTTAATTCCACGTGTTTTTCTAATTTATTTGTGATCACGTTCAAGTCAGGTTGAGGTTGGTGTCCTCAGTCATCGCTCCCGCACCGGACACTGTATTCATGCCCGTGTCACCTCATGCCCGTGTCACCTCATGCCCGTGTCACCTCATGCCCGTGTCACCTCATGCCCGTGTCACCTCATGCCCGTGTCACCTCATGCGTTGACCCTGCTCTTGTACTGGTTTGACCCTCATGCTTTGTCACCTGTGCTTGTCACCTCATGCCTGTGTCACCTCATGCCGCCTCGTGTGTATCATCGTGTCCTCATGTCTAAATCAATCAAGTGCCACTATTAATAAGACCCGCAGGTTAACAGATCTATGCGGGTTGAGAACGGGACGAGTTAATTAGTTTCGTGGTTACTCAAGAGGAACCTGTAAAACATATATATAAATTACCGCTTAACAATTCCCCCTACAACCACTTGGGGGTGGACGTTAGACGACGGTCTCGCTGCTGTAGGTCAGCGTTCAAGCCCCGCACCGTCTCAAGTGGTTAGGTACTATTCCTTTTTCCCACCGTCCGATACCAGGTCCTTATTCTGACCCCTCCAAGGGGTCGAGAGCAGAGAATGTTAAGTGAATATTTATGTGTGTTGGTCATTGCAAGCATGTTTCTGGGCGAGTCGCATGGCTTGGCGCTTTCCCCGATAGTTCCCTCCCTTAACAAGTTCCCTGGCCCAGACGAGGTATTTGTCTGAGTCCTGATATTGAATTAAATTCCAACTTCAAATTCAAAATCATTTATTCATAATGACTGATCGTTTTGAATGTATTAGATTGACAAAATTTGTAGCAAAGTATTCGTTAATAAAAAGAACTAATTAATAATTAGTCTTAAGCTGATCATTACAGTTCTGGTTTAATGAAAAGGTGCATTACAGTATAATTCAAAATTTAATTGTTAGATAAATTAAAAAATTAGGTTAGTGAACTTGTAATGAACACGTTTCTATTATAATGAATAGTTATGTCGAGCAGAGAACCAGAGTCCTGGAGATGGACACATCTGGTCCTGAATATAAGAAAGTAGATAGATACTTTGCCATTCAACCGTCGTCCAATTACTTAACTTCGACCGTAAGAACACACAACGCTAGAACATCGACGTTAGTTCTTATTTACAGGCAATACAAAAATAAGGGTTATCTTGAGATGATTTCGGGGGCTTAGCGTCCCCGCGGCCTGTCCTCGACCAGGCCTCTTTTTTTATTACACATTCCCAGGACAGCAGGCCCGTCTAGCAGCGTCCTAACTCTCAGGTACTATTTACTACCTCAGGTGAACAGGGTGTATCAGGAGTTCTTATAATGGAACTCTGCCCATTTGTTTCCGCCTATTCCACCGGGATCGACCGAAACATCAGGGAATACGAAATCGCGAAGCGCTGTCCCATCAGCTGGTCAGGCGGTGAGTGATGAAGTCTAATCTCAGGAAATCGCGAACCATCCATGAAGAGAGATCTAGAGATCTTCTTTCACTTACACTTTCTGATAAATGAGAGTAAGAGTAGGGTGTGATTGTGACTCTGAAGTATACACTGATACGAAATAGAAAATAACCCAATACCGCGTGTTATTGGCTGTTGAAATATGTTAAAAATATCAAAAGAAAATAGACACGAATAACGGATACAAATTGATATATTTTATATTAGAAACATATTTTGTGGGTAAATATTGGTTTTGAAAACAGGTATGATATCTGTGACGAACCAATTACCAGATAACATAAATAGACGTGGACCACGGATTGTGTCAGGCATAACGTTACACATTATGAGTGAATTCATAGATTGAAATATAAATTTCCTCGCAGTAGGCTTTCTGCTATTGTCATATATTCATATGTACTTAAGTAATATTATTTAACAAATTTAACTTGTTGTAATATTATTGAAGCAAATTATAGTTAGAACCGCAAAGTTCAACGGTATCAATTACCTCAGGCATCCAAATGTAGTTAATTTATCAAACTTTGTTTTCTCAATTTTTCAGTAAGTACTTCACTTTCTTACATATCCGACCTTAAGTCAGAAAAGGGAGGCAGATAGTAATAAGTTATATATAAACTTGAAGAGAAGAAATCCTCTGAGAGGCATAATACGCGCCAGGCGGAGGGAAAAGTTATTTATGGTAGTAGAGGCAGTATACGAGAGGCATGGGAGTCATCACTGTGGCAGCTATGATGACAACTGGGGATGTGAGTGGAGGGTGGATTTCATATACCTGGAGAGTGATGGGTGAGCTAGTCATTACTTGGCGAGAGTGATGGTGGATATCATATACTGGGAGAGTGATGCAGGTGGATTGGAATTCATATACTGACGAGAGTGATGGAGTGCAATGTCATATAACTGGGAGGAGTGGTGGTGTGGATGTCATCATTACCGGAGAGAGGAGTGGGTGCGATGTCATTTATCCTGGGAGAGTGATAGGGTGGATACACTATACCTGGAGAGCTGATTGGTGGAGCTTATCATATACCTGGAGAAGGTGATGGTGTTGGAATGTCAGTTACCTGGGAGAGTGGTCGGGTGCGAGTCATATACCTGGAAGAGTGGTGGGTGTGGTACTGGCGATGGATTGTCATATACTGGAGGCAGACGTGATGGAGTGCCGATGTCAGATACCTGAGAGTGATGGGTAGGATATATATTACCTGGAGAGAGTGGTGGGGGGATTTGTCATATACCTCGGGGAGAGAGTGTACAGGAAATGGATGTCTATAGCTACGCGGACGAGAGTATGTGGTAGGGTGGATGTCATTATACCTGGAAGAGTGGTGTGGCGTGGATGTTATATACCTGCGAAGAGTGGTGCCGGTGGCCCTGATCATATACCTGGGAGAGTGATGGGTGGATGTCATATACTGGGGAGAGATGGTGGTGGAATAGATGTCATTATACTGGCCAGAGTTGGTGCGGATAGGATGTCATATACTGTGCTCGAGAGATGAATGTTGATGTCATATACCTAAGTACTGCTTGGCGTGGATGTCATTTATACCTGGAAGAGTGATGCGGTGGATGTAATTATACCGGCGAAGAGTGGTGGGTGCCGATGTCAATACCGGAGAGTGATAGCGGTGGATGTATTATACCTGAAGCAAGGGGTGGGCTGGAATTTCATATACCTGGAAGAGTGAATGGGTGTCAGTAAGTATACCTAGGAAGAGATGAGCTGGGTGGATGTCTATACCTGGCGAATAGATGTGGTAGGAGTCATTATACCTGGAGAGTGATTGAGGTCGTGAGATGTCCATATACTGGCGACAGAGTGGGCGGTGGTGTTACTATACCTGGGAGAGTGATGGGTGCGAAGTCAATACCTGCGGAGATGTGATGGGTGGCTGGCATATACCTAGGTGAGAGAGAGTGGTGCGGTGAGCACATAGTATAATTCAAAAATGGAGAAGTGATGGAGTAGGAATGTAATATATAATGGAAAAGAGTGATGGAGTGCGATGTAATAATAAATGGATCAGACCCCTCTGACGAAGATGGTGGGGGGGGGAGTGGACTTTACTCCAACCCTCCCTCTTGTTTCTCTTGTCTTGATAACCCTTCTCCTCCCTTCCTCTCCTCCCCCCCCCCCCTCCCCCCTGTGTTTTTATGTATATACCTGAAAGAGTTGTATGGGCTGCGTGGCTGTATATACTAGGGAGATGTGGTGCGGGTGACATGCGATGTCATTATACCGGGAGTGTAAATAAATTACAGTTAGCATCACATATAAGTCACCAAGTTTTGAGCAAGAAAGATAATTATCAAATCAGTTAGAGAAACTTCAACATAGTCAATGCTCAAAAGAATATGACAAATCTATTAATGTGACAGTTATTTCAAAAATATATGTAGACAAATGCTTATTCTTCAATTATGAGATGTGTAGCAGAAAAGTCCCACAGAGAAGATGAAGTGTTTTTGAGATATTACAATATAAGCCTCGAAGTCCAACAAAGTTTAGGAATCATAGATATAAGTAAATAAATAAGCAACCAGTATAGGAATATATAAAGAAGACACAAAAGCAGGGAAAAGAATGCAGAGTGCCTCCAATCCACTTCGACTACCCGACCTAATTTTAATGTAATAAAATCCGTGACGTCCTTGACCCACAAGTTCTCAAATTAAAAAAAAAAAATTAAAAAGAATTAGTTTGCAGGACAATTATATATTAAGAGTGTTATTTAAGAGTTCTAGTGAAACAGACTATGAACAATTTCGACGAAATCATTTGTTATAGTGGAATATATGCTTTCCCACCAAAAAAAAAGTAATAACTGCTAACCAATTCGTTATACTGTGAATAAGATGAAAGTAATGAATTGTAAGGCTCTCGTCAAATAGTGCAAAATATATTATAAATAGAGTAGGAGAGTGCTAAATATCCATTAAATCTTTTCAATATTGATTAAATAATTTAGCGTCAAATTTAGTTTTTACTCATTTAGAATTATATGCACAAATAGATAAGATGACGCCCGGCCCCCCCATTCCATGACTAAGTCTTAAAATCTTGAGCTAATTTAAAATATGATATAACGGTTCTTATGTAATCTCAAAATCTCAATTCAATATTAGCCACAACTCTAACCAATAATTGATTCTCTATTCTAAACAAAATTACAGTGTGACACAGGAAGTTCAGTTTAATTCATTTACTATGCACCCCAAACCCATCTTGTTCGACGCTTCAGGGGCTGGTATTAGGAACCGCGGTAGTGGGCGACAATGGGTTTACAGATTCTGGCCACAACGGGTCCAGGGACGAACCCCACGAATAGCATCATTTTATAAGCAAGTACAATCGTGCGTCGTTGGTGAACTAGACGCGTATGCTTGGTGAACTATGTTATTATAAACTCAGTGTAAACTTCGTCAATCATCAACCCATGCCTGTTTGTTTAGATTATAGACACTTAGTACAACGTTCCCTAAATTAACCGCAATGACATATAGCTGATGAGACGTTCGAGGAGCACATTCGTCACAATTTGATTTATGTGGCACTCCTGAGTATGTAAGGCGCATGTTTGACTACCTCAGTCGATTCGAGTGATTTCGGGCGGCTGGGACCCACGGGAAAATGCTACATGTTTCTTCATTCATGGTGAATTTTTTTTTGTATGTCTACTTCGCCGGGTGCCACCCCTTTTCATACAACTTGGACACCCAGCGTTTTCCAGGATCAAAGTCTCCAGCTCCCCCCATCAATCCCCCGTTTTTTTACAAGTGTTCAAAATAAAGCCACTCCCATCCATATACACTTGCCCACAGGGTTTGCTAATAAATTTACCCCCCCTATTTCAGCAGGTATTTCTTCATGATAAATTTACATATTAGAGATTAAAGAGCTTTGAGAAAATAATTTTCAGAGCTAGATCATAGAAGTTATAGTTAAGAAGGAAAATCTGTAGGGAAAATTCAGGGCAAAGTCTGCTCCCATCTTACTGAAAATATAACAGACTATTATGATGACTGTTATGATGTTAAGTAGAATCTTTACTTTGTGAAAACTAATTATATTTTGTAATTAACTCTAAATACTGTAGCCCATTACCAGACTACATGAGACTCCATTATTAACTGACCGCCCCCCCCTCTCACACCCCCGCGCCATTCCCTCGCCAACCCCCCCCCTCCCTCCCCCGCGTCACCTGTTCCTACCTAACACCCCTAGCCAGACGCTGCCACCCAAGTCTACCAACGTTCGCTAACTATCAGGTCAGGCCCCTCCCCTCCCTATCCTTTCTCCTGTCGTTAATTCGTCATAATTTCCGCTATTATACAGCTATTTCATTTTTCAGCCCAAATGTGTAATGTTAAAGAAGCCCTTTGCCCATTTTAAAACACGTCATCACTTTGGCCCTCCATGTTTGACACACCGCAGATATCTCAATAGTCTTCCAAAGCCATCAACATGATACGCATTTAGTTAGTCCCCCAGCGCCTGAAGACCCCCGACTCAATTCCTAAGCTGCTCGCCGTCTACCTGCCCCGAGGAAACACCAAACCATTCGGAGCTATCTAGCTGCCGTTCCGATCAGTCTCTGCCGCGTCCGCCACTCCCAATAATTTAAACTATATATTCAATTAAGAATATAAAACATTATTTTTTTAGAGTGTTTTATTTAGTCTCAATTTTATTCACACAGTATATTCTCGGTATTTTATCCCTAGTATGCGCAAAACAAATCATAATAATAAAATCAGCCCAAAACGTCACTCAAGATGGGAGCACTAAAAGTTATACTATGGTCGTTCAGCGAACAGCCCTTAGCATCCTCCTTAAGACTCATACTAGGAGGGCTACGACCCTCATTTCCAAGCTTTGTTCCAGGTTATCTTATCCATACGGGTTCACCTAGCCCGTAGGCTACTTGCGATAGTTTGATCACCGTTAGCTGAATTTACAACATAAACATCTGCGATCTCAGACAAACATTCATTACATACAACTGTTCTCCAAGTTCCAGACTTGCCTCGCATCTCCCTTCAACATGGTCGTGTGTCCATGTGTTAGACCAATTATTTTTCCCCCCAATACGGTTGGAGCGCATTTTGTGACGAAACCGATTGCGCCGACGTGCCCTCAAATCAAATGTCAATAATCGTTTTACAGCGACATGTATGGCTGCCTATTAGGGTATACGGCTCTCTGCAACGGACCTACACCACCGGGACATTTCGACGTTACCTGCGCTAGCTGTTTACAACTATATTGTGCATATCGTAAGTACAATAATTCTAGTAAGTACATTAAATAAACTGTTAAAGATATATCTGAATCATACATTACCGACATTCAATTTAATATATAAGATATAATTTCAGTTCATAGTTTTATTCCTGCTCTTACTGTGTTGTCGTTAACCAGGGGATTCCCCCCCGTGTTAAGCACACCCAACTATTATCGCCAGAACACATATTGAAACCACCAACCAAACGCCGATGTTCACAAAATCCCAACAGGACCTCCTCACATTTGACATTTCATGCTGTACAGTCAAAGCTCCTAACTAATTGTAATTTAATACCGTGTATAAAAAAAAGTAATAGGTACTCATTAATGCAAATTTTTTTTGAACATTACCAGGGAATTAATAGTCGTTCGAAATAGTAGAATCTTGTACATGGCGCGGAATCAACAACCAGCTCTGAAGTATTATCATATTGTTCAGTTATGTATTTGCCCTGTGTAGTATGTTCTCCTTATCTTATATCTCAAACATTATTTGTCCTTTTACATCGACCCTTTCACTTTTTCCCACCCCCCACTTCTCTTTCCACCCACCACCCCCCCACCTCTAAACGTTGTTTTCCTCTTATAGGTTTATGTTTCAAACGACTTATTTTTTAAAACCATTATTTCTCTTTATTTTTATCCTTTACTAAATATATATTTTAATACAGAAAATGACCCGCCACCTCCCACATGATTCAATTCCGAACAAATTATGAGATTTCTTCTTATCTTTCATTCCCCACCCCCCCCCTGGAGCACGTCCTGTAAACAGTCAAACACCAATCCATTCTAGGACTTCAGAAGATACATCACCCAAAGGTAAATCTCAGTTTCGCCCAGATGAAGAAGATCAATCAACCCCATTGTCCATGAATTTCTTCGAGTGATTGAACGACTAACTACCGAAATAGTCTTCGATCTCTACGATTGCTCCCCTTCTAGAGTGTAAGTATATTAAGAGTTTTAAGTTGTGTGTTCTTTCAATTTCGCGGCTCTTGATGTTGTTCGTCCTCCTTCTTTCTTTTAATTACTTATCTCATTAGATTTTTTTTACTCTTCCCTTCCTCTCCCGGGTTTTGTTGCCGTATCGATCCCCCCTTTTCCATACTTTGAGTGAAGCACCTTTCCTTTTTTTATCCCCCCTTCCAACTCTGCATTTCTCCCCACCTCAGGCCGACCCATCCTGGAGCCCAAGGCCCCCCTTGTATTTCTTCATGACTCGAAGAACTATCATGACCAACGGGGCCGGTTGATTGGTCTTCTTCATTATGGACGACGAGATCCACCTTCCGGTTTGCTTCACCAAGTCCCCCCCCCGACCGTATTTTCTTTTTATCCCCCTGAGTTGGGACTGTGTTTTCAGTTGTATTGTTTGTTTAGTTCAACTCAGAGGGTTGGTCTCGTCTGATTATTTAGCGTGGCCCCGGGTCTCATTTCTTGTAGTTATCTAAAATGATTTTAACACCATGAATAGAATTTCCCTTATCATAAGAGGAACAATATGGTTATTTATAAATATAACGTTGAAAATAAAATACGAGGTAGCCAAAAACAAGTTTGAAAATACATTAGAGGAAAATATATTGTTGAAATATTCATACCCTTTTTGAAAAACTCGAAAATAAATAATCTTGTTAAAATAACTGATAATACTACGAGCTGGGTGTTGATTCATGTTCCATGTACCCGACGCTCTCTCTGATCCACGCCCCACTATTTAGTTGTAATTCTGTAAGTAAAAAATTCTGTATGAGTACAATATGTATTTTTTTATAAATCTTTTTTAGTATTTTATATTATTTTTTTGCACCCTAAATTATTAACTTGAAATACGAATAATTTTCCCCCCCCCCCCCCCCCCCTCTTTTATTTTTAATATGGGAAAAGGTACGGTTGTTTTTGTAAAACAAGCGTTGGGTGGGGTTCTAATTTGCTATTGTTTTCTGACGTTTGGTGTGGGGTGTTCCTCCCTATAGGTTTTTCCACGTTTGTACTAACTTTTATTTTTTCAGATAGGGCAGGACCCAGTCCCCCGAATCTCTGATTATCTGATCATATGCCACGAATATATTATATATATTGGATGTCTTTAGTATGATTCAGATATATCTTTTAACAGTTATTTTTATATGTACTAGATAATTAATGTCGGTTCTTACGTTATTTGACCACATATTTTTTATAGTGTTCCACGTCTAGGGCTTACCGTGTAAACGTGAAAATGTCCCGGTGGGTAGGTCTGTTGGCACCGTAACAATACAGCCTATAATTTTTTCTTGTAAAAGTTGTGGAAATTTGTTGTGAGAGCGGGCAACTCGGTCGCACTCCACTGTTCTGTACTCCAACCACTTTTATGATGTGTTGTATCTCAACAAATGCCACACTGGCCCATCCGCTCTTGACAGGGATGCCTTGCGATGATCCGGACTCTCCGTTCCCGGCCGACTTCTCTCTTTCGCCACCCCACCCCCCATCCTGCGTTTGATCTCCTACTCCCCGCCCCACCCCTGTCACCACGTCTCTCGAATCCTGCGACACCCTGAGAGCCAAGATGTTATTGCTTTAAGATTCAGCTACTGGACCAAAACTTCCAAGTAGCACGGGGCTTGGTGGAACCCGTAGTAGGAATTACTGGCACGAAGCTGGGAGAGGCGTAGCCCTCTAGACCCGACGAGTGTTTTTTAACCGCAGCGCCCCACCTAACGTTTATGGCTCATGATGACTTTATCCCCCGACCTTCCCCAGTAACCCACACACCCCACACACCCCTCCCCCCCCCTTTCTTATGCCCCCCCCTCACCCTGAGTGAGCGTTTTGGCTGATTTTATTATTTCGTATGTGTGCCAAATACTGGGATTAAAATACCGGAATATACTTGTGTGAACTAAAATAGAACTAAATAAAAACCTAAAAAATAAATGTTTATTAATTCTATTTGAATATTATTATTTAAATTATTGGGTTGGCGGAAGCTGGCAAAGGACTGATGGACGGCAGACAGATAGCCCAATGGTTTGGTGTTGCCTCGGGCAGGTAGCCGGCGGCAGCTAGGAATTGAGTATCAGGCCTGGGCACTTAAATCTACATGTTGATGGCTTGGAAGACATATTGAGATATCTCGGATGGTTTGTCTAAAACAGAGGCCTGATGACGTGTTTTAATGCAAAGGCTGTCTAAACGTTACGATGTCTAAAATAGCTGTACTGAATTATGAAACGATGAAAGACAGGGGGTAAGGTTGAAACAGGTAAAGCGGGGGAAGGGGCTGACCTGATATTACGAACGGGTAGACTTGGGGGCAGCGTCTGGCTGGGGGTGTGACGTAGGAACAGGTGACGCGGGGAGGGAGGGGGGGGGGTGGGCGAGGGAAGGTGCGGGGGGTGGGAGGGGGCGGTTCGGTTAATAATGGAGCTCATGTAGTTCTGGTAATGCTACAGTTTAGTTAATAAAAATATATGTTCAAAGTTAAGATTTTACTTAAAAGTATACAGTCTAATAATATCTGTTTATTATCGTAAGATGGGAGCAGACTTTGCCCTGAATTTTCCCTATAAGATTTCTAACAAATTCTAGATTCTGAAAGTATTTTTCATAAGACACTCTTTAAATCAAAAAGGAAATTATCATGAGAAAGACACTCAAATAGGAAAATTATTAGAAACCTGGGCATATGGATGACTTTTTTGACCTGTGACATATGGATGACTTTTGACCTGGCAACTGTGACATATTGATGCTCGCCAAAATAACAAAAAAAAATCACTCATAAGCTGTACCTTTTCCGGGGGCCCCCAAAAAAAATCAATATACGGTGCACCCTACTACTCAGACAAACAATCAATTGTGACAATAGCCTTCCAATATGAGTTGCTTGATTTAGAAACTGTATTTTTGGTCGATCTCGAACCCGTTGTTTATGTGACGACTTATACTGAGTTTTATAACTAGTTCACCAAGATTGTAAATTGACTTAGCTAAATGAATTTGGGTTCAGTCATGAGCCATTGTCCTCTGTAACCCTTTCCACTACACCCCACACAAGAGGGTATGGGGTGCAGAATTAAATGAATTAAACTGAACTCATTGTCACAGTAATTTTGTAAAATAAACAATTATGAACATATTGGAATTAGATTGAGTTATTCGAGACAGTTAATCAATATTATAGATCAAGATTTAAGACATTTCATAATACCTGTTCATCTTATATATATTGCATTATATCAAGATAATAAACTATTACCAATTGTTAAATCAATATTGAAAAATTTAAGATGTTACTCTAGTTATATAATTGTAGTCATTACAGCCTACAACTATATTACTTTCTCTTATTACACAAGTATACGAATTTTAGCAGTTATGACTTTTTGGGAGAGAATGACTATAACAATGAATTTCGTGAAAAATTGTCAATATGTCTGTTCACAGAACTCTTAAAATAACACGCTTAATAATATAATTGTCCCTAAACTAATTTTTTTTAATTTTTTTTTTTTAATTATGAATGTGGCAAGGGACGTCACGGATTTTAACATTAAAAATTAGGGTCGGGAGTCCCAAATGATAGGAGGCCACTCTGCTAGTCTCCCGGCTTTGTGTCTTCTTGTTAATAATTACTTGTTATTTATTTATATATCTATGATTCCTAAATTTTGGACTCGAGGGATAATTTGTAATGCTCAAAAACACTTCTCTGTCTCTGTGGGACTTTTCTGCCACACATTCATAATTGAAGAAAAACAATTTCAAAGAATGAATTTTGAAATAAAGAATGAATTTTAAAGAATTACCAATTATAGATTTGTCAATATTCTTTGAGATTGACAGTGGAATTGTTTAACTGATTTTGATATTAATCTTTCGGCCTCAAAACTTTGGTGATTATGGATGCTAAACTGTATTACACTCAGGTATATGACATCCACCCACCAGTCTTCCAGGTATAGACCGCACCACCACTCCAAGGTATATGACATCCACCACCACCACCATGTATATGAAATCCCATCACTCTCCCAGGTATATGACAGCCCCCACCACTCTTCAGGTATATGACATACACCCACCACTCTCCCACGGTAAATGAAATCCATCCTCACTCTCACAGTTTTGAGTTAATGACACCCCATTCCACTTCTCCATCGTGTATATATGTACGCATCACATACCCATTTCCAATAATCTCTCCAAAGGCTATATGACATCTTAGCACCACTCTCCAAGCCTCTCGCATATACTGTGCCATGTTCCAGTGGTTTACTTTGCACTGTTGAACGGATTCCAGCCCACCGACTTCGGGGTGTTCTACTCTGCTACTCAGGTCTTGGTGTATCTGAAACCCAGTCCCACTCCATGACTATTTTTTCGGTTATTGACGTGGAACTTCCTATGACCGATTTCTAGAAGCTCCGTTCCGACATCACTTTTTTCCAGGGTATATGAATTCCACCCACCACTCTTCACGGTATCTTCATGAACAGCTCTACCAGTAAGCGCCTTCATCATACTTCCCAAGGGTATATGACACTCCACCACCACACTTTCTAGCAGCTTATAGACATTTCCCACTCCCAAGTCCATTCTCCTCCCCGCAAGCGTTGTGTGCCGACCGCCCATGCTTCTGCTAATCCAAACCCACCAAGTCCTTCAGGTATATGGAAATAAACCTATCACTCTCTTCCCCGAGGTATCAACTGCTTACACTCCGCCACATCCACTGTCCCACCACCAATGCCTTCATGGGAATATCATCCACCCACACTCTCAGGTATATGAATCCCCCCCCCATCACTATCCCTAGGTAACGCAAAGCCAACCTGCCCCACGCTTCCAGTATATGACCCGAATCCACCACCAACTCTTCCGGTATATGACATCACCCACCACTCTCCCAGGTATATGACATTCCACCATCACTCTCCAAGGTATAATGACATCCACACCACCACATCCCAGGTCAGAGGATCCACACTTCTTCACTCTCCAGGTATATGACATCCACCCATCACTCTTCCAGGTATATGACACAACCAACCCCCAATCTTCCAGTTTATATGACATCCACCACCACTCTCCCAGGTTATGACTCCACCCATCACTCTCCCAGGTATATGATATCCCCCATCCACTCTCCAGGTATATGATAACCCACCCATCACTCTCCAGGTATATGAAAACCACCACTCTCCCAGTTATATGATCTATACCCACCACCTTCTCAGGTATATGACCATCCCCAATCACTCTTCCCAGGATACCTGATAAGCCACCTTTAGAACTTCTCCACGGTATTATTTGACGATCACCCTCCCCCCCCCTTCTACCTCCATCACTTCTTTCTCCACGGATCAGTTGCCAGCAACCTTCTTATTACAAATTCTACTAGTAAACTGGATCTGTACAATCCAACTCCATCACCTACCTTAGTGTTTAATAGCTGACCGCCACAAGTGATGATCTCTCCCATGCTTTTCTCGTCTTGATACGCCTCTACTACCATAAAAAACCCTTTTCCCCTGGCCTGATGGCCTTAAGGTGATTTTTCAAGTTTATTATGAACCTTATTCTCGCCTCCCTGTTTCTTTAAGGTCGTGAAGTGGAAGAAAGTGAGTATCTTTCTCGAAGAACAGTGGGTGGAAACAAATGTTGGATAATATTAACTACAATGTGGATGCTGTGTCGGTAATGGAACTACGTTGAATTTTGCTGGGCTGACCTAATATTTGTGTTTCTTAATTACTATACACAGTTAAAAATTTGTTTTGACATAATTCCACTGTTTTTAACCCGTTTTATCTTAAGTACCTCACGTTATTTCCCGTCTTTCCTCCCTATATATTTTTCATTCGATCAAGTGTAAAAGTATTAAGCCTACTGGCGCCCCGGCATTGTTGTTTTTATAGTTCAATCTACTGCAAATCATCGTTCATTACAATCGAGGTGTTTCACAAATCTTGTTTTCTCATTTTTTTCGATATTGCTACCATACTTTTTGCTACATAATTATAGTCCTGCCTTCTCAGGTTGTCTCTTTAGCTTTATATTCCCAATGTCTTGCTATCTTCTTTTCTTTCGCCCCTCCTCTTCCGTATAGTATCTGGTTTCGGTTTTGTTCTAAACAGTATTTTGCGCCCTTTCCTCTCTCGCACCCCCCCCTCTCATTGCTTCCTCTTTTTCTTTCTTTTCCCTTTCATACCCTGTTTCCCATTCCCTCTCTTCGGTCCTTTTTTCTTTTTTCATTTTTACCTATTCCTTTTTATACCTTACACCTCTCGTTTCCCTTTTCTTCCTCTTCTCTCCCCCACTCTATATAAATCCTTTTCTTGTGCTGCCCTGGACATTTCATCCGCCCACAAATCCGGCTCTTGTCTATCTTTCAAATTGTACCGTTATTGTCTGTTTATTTCTTTCGAGATTTTTAACATATTTAAAAGCAAATAACACCGTATTTTGTATTTTATTTGTACATGGGCATAATTCAGTCACATAATACTCCTTACTATCTCTTTATCAGGAAAGTGTAGTAAGTATAAAGATTGAGCATCTTCTCACGAACATCACTGCCTCTCTATGGATCTGGCTTCCCGACTTCATCGATGATCCAAACCATTTCTATCCATCTCTTCCCCCCAAGGCCTCCTGTACTAGTGAGTGGACAGAGAGTTATGCCTATCGATATTCTTCGGATGTTTTAGGGATCCCCCCCCCCCCATCTTTTCTTCGATTCTCCACATCCGCTAATGCTGAGGCAAGCGTCGCCCAAACCAACTGGCACCGTCCCCTCCTTAGTTTTATTATTTACTACCCCCCCCCCCCCTGCCTTACTATACTTCACCTGTCATCCCCACACTAGTCATAAATTTACCGGTACCAAGAAATAGAAGCGCTACGGGTTGCCCTTTTCCTTGGTTGTCCCCCTGGCGTAATGTTTAATATAAAAAAAGAGGTTGGTCTAGCGGACCGGGCCGCGGGGGCTACAGCCCCGACAATCATCTCAAAGATAACCCCTATTTTGGTAGTGCCGTTGGAAAAAAGAAACGTGATGTCAGCGGGTGTGTTCTTACGGTCGAAGTTAAGGTCTATCGGACTGACGGTTTTCGATGCAAAGTACTCATCTACTTTTTTATATTCAGTGACCAGATAGTGTCACATCTCATCGGACTCTGCGTTCTCTGGCCCCTCAACTACTATTCAATTATCCTATACCCATAGAACGTGTCTCATTAACAACGCTGTCACTAACTCTTCTTCATTATTGTTTTTTCAATTCTATCTTAACTAATTAATTTTTAGCTTTTAATTATACTGTAATGCACCTTTTCATTAAACCAGAACTGTAATGATCAGCTTAAGACAATTATTATTAATTAGTTCTTTTATTAACGAATACTTTGCTACAAATTTGTCAATCTAATACATTCAAAACGATCAGTCATTTATGAATAAATGATTTTGAATTTGATGTTGGAATTTAATTCAATATCAGGACTCAGACAAATACCTCGTCTGGGCCAAGGAACTTGTTAAGGGAGGGAACTATCAGGGGAAAGCGCCAAGCCATTGCGACTCGCCCAGAAACATGCTTGCAATGACCAACACATAAAATATTCACTTAACATTCTCTGCTCTCCGACCACTTGGAAGGGGTCAGAATAAGGACCTGGGATCGGACGGTGGGAAAGGTATAGTACCTAACCACTTGAGACGGTCGGGGGCTTGAACGCTGACCTACATGCAGCGAGACCGTCGCTCTAACGTCCACCCCCAAGTGGTTGTAGGGGAATTGTTAAGCGGTAATTTATATATATGTTTTACAGGTTCCTCTTGAGTAACCACGAAAGTAATTAACTCGTCCCGTTCTCAACCCACAGAGATCTGTTAACCTGCGGGTCTTATTAATAGTGGCACTTGATTGATAAAGATTAGACAACGGGCATGAGGTGACACGGGCATGAGGTGACACGAGCATGAGGTGACACGGGCATGAGGTGACACGGGCATGAGGTGACACGGGCATGAATACAGTGTCCGGTGCGGGAGCGATGACTGAGGACACCAACCTCAACCTGACTTGAACGTGATCACAAATAAATTAGAAAAACACGTGGAATTAAGGTTTCTAATTATTTCCTCCTATTCTCGGTGTGTCTTTGATTTAGAATAAGGGGAAGGGCAAAAAGAGCCAAGCCATTACGACTATATAGCACTTGGAAGGGATCAGGATAAGGATATAGCACTTGGAAGGGATCAGGATAAGGATATAGCACTTGGAAGGGATCAGGATAAGGATATAGCACTTGGAAGGGATCAGGATAAGGATTTGGGATGGGAAGGGGAGAAGGAATGGTGCCCCAACCATTTGGACGGTCGGAGATGGAACGCCGACCTGCATGAAGCGAGACCGTCGCTTTACCGTCCAGCCCAAGGGGTTGGGTTGATTTAGAAGAAGACTGTGCGTTCACTTGGACTAGTCAACACAGCGACCGCCTCGCTTCTTGTAGGTCGGCGTTCGATCCCCCAAATGGTACAAGGGGGTTGAACACCATTCCTTCACCCCGTCCTCCTAGCCCAGCACCTATCCTGTCCTCATATCCCTTCCATGTGCTATATACTCATTCTGTCATTCTGGTTTAGTGCTTTCTCCTGATAATTACCTTACTTTAGGAGAAAACTTAACAGTTTGTGCACTTGAGCGCGTGTGCCCGCACTTGAGCGCGTGTGCCCGCACTTGAGCGCTTGTGCCCGCAATTGAGCACGTGCGCTCGCACTTGAGCACATGTGCCCGCACTTGAGCGCATGTGCCCACACTTGAGCACGTGAGTAGTAAGGTTGAGGACTAGAACTGCACGCTACAACTGTGACAGGTGTGTCCGTTGACACACGTGTCACAGGTGAGGGCGTGGGAACCATCTCTAAGGGTGAGATGAGTGCTCCCGCCCCCGCTGCACTAGTCCTCAGGTTGAATAATGTGGGACTGGATCCGCGTTTGGGATCTGGGTAGAGAGGATAAGGGGGAGTAGGTGTAGCAGTAGGTGTGTGTAGCATATGTGCAGGTGTGTAATCTATATAAATAAAAATGGAAATGTTCGTTTGTTCAAAATTGCTAATCTCCGAAAGTTCTTCACCGATTGCTTTGAAATTTTGACACAACGTTGCATTCGAATAGGCGCATGGTTTTATATACCTACTATATAGATTCCACCCCTGTGACAAGTAAAAACATTAGTTTTTGCAAAACAGCGCCATCTGTTGCACATAATAGCAATATGCATGCTATACTAAATATATCACGAATTCCACCTCAATGTTTCTGATGCATTGATAAATGTTATTTTCATAGACTTCAATTTATTATATTTTATTGAATTATTTTGTGTAACATTGCGTTGGAATTGAGCTGTGTAGTTTATCATACCGTTCATTTCGTAAGTATAAGTATAGATGCCACACCTGTGACAGGTAAAACTATGCTTTTCTTGAAAAACAGCGCCATCTGTTGCATGTAGGAGCAACACACATGTATACTAAATATGTTACAATTCCATTTCAATGTTTCTGATTGCATTGATAAATTGAATTTTCATAGATTTTTATTTATTTTCATTTTGATTAAATTATTTTGTATGAATTATATTGGAATTGAGCTGTGTTGTTTACCATACCGTTCATTTCGTGAGTATAGTTTATGTTTATATTTTTTTTCATATTTTCATTTCATTTTTTAACTGTTTTTCATATATTTCAGTATGAGTACATCAGATCACTTGATGTTCCCATTTTCTGATGGGAACACCAGACCATTTGGGAAGGCATCGGACGAGGGAGTGGGGAATGGTGGGGATGACGAGGGGACGGAAGTGAGAGATGGTGGGGAGGACGAGGGGACAAGGGAGGGGGTAATGTGGGGAGGACGAGGGGACAAGGGAGGGGGTAATGGTGGGGAGGACGAGGGGACGGGGTTGTTTGGATGGTGGGGACGAGAGGATGGGGGAAAGGAGAATGGTGGGGAGGACAAACGGACAGGGGAGTGGGGCATGGTGGGGAGGAAGAGGGGATGGTGGAGTGGGGAATGCTTGGGAGGCCGAGCAGACAGGTGAGGGGGGAATGGTGTGAGGACTGCGGGACAAGGAAGGTTGTTGTAGATAGTGTACAGTTAAGCAGCATATGTACGTATATAAATAGTTACATAACCATAGATTGTAGAATAGAGAAGGACATGTTGCTTGCCCTCCCATGGGATATAGATCTGGGAGGTCGAGTATTTTTAGGTGTACGTGTTAGGGAAGGGTGTGTGGAGCAGGTGAGGGGGAGGGGAGGTGAAGAGGGCCACACCATGGAGTTCTTAGGCTGGACACGTCAGTGGTGTGTTTAAACAATAATGTCTGGGGTATGTAGGAAAGTTAAGATGTTGGCAGAAAATGGATAGATGACAGAGTGAAGTGAGTGTATATTACCAAAACGTGTAGCTTTTCTCACCATCGCCGCCACCTCTGCCTCCTAGGCCTTCAACACAGCTGTAAGAGGGGACATTAGGTTCATGTCAAACACAAGTGTTCACAGCAGGACGTCTTGGCGGCTACTGAGGTGTGAGAGAGAGGTACCTACAATAATATTTGTAAACAAATCCGCCCTCCCCTCCTATTTACAACCCTTCAGCCTGGACCCGCTATGGAGTCCCGCATAGCTACCACATGGCCCATGTCGCATGCCACATAGCACATGAGTATACCACATACCACATGGGTGGGAGAGCAGGTAATAGAGCATCGTAGGAGGTTTGTGTTCGAGCGGCCTACCATCTTTGCTGGCTGGGCTGCGAGTGAGGTAGATGAGTAGGAGGGGGAGTATTTTGTCAACAATACCCACCACCATACCCCCCCCTTGCGTGCTCCATCCACCACCTTCCACTTATCAGTAGGTGTTTTTTGTAACATTTTGTAGAATAATAATGAAGGACACACACATTCTGTTTATTTGCATTAATTTAAAAAATGGGGTTGGCGAGTAGGCTGTTCCATATTATTGTTGTTAGTTTTTTTTCACAGTAAAGAAGGAGGTGAGTGTATCTGTTCCTCTCTCTCTCCATCTCAACTTTCATAGTTGATGTTGACTGTCAGTCACAAGAGGTCTCCTCTTCTGAGCTATGGGAGTTCAACACTTGGTGGGTGGGAGCGGTGACTCGAACATCTGGAGTATACAACCTCTA
This sequence comes from Procambarus virginalis, assembly GCA_020271785.1. Taxonomy (NCBI): domain Eukaryota; kingdom Metazoa; phylum Arthropoda; class Malacostraca; order Decapoda; family Cambaridae; genus Procambarus; species Procambarus virginalis. Next base: position 30,134 of record WNGS01159123.1, read on the forward strand.
GGATACTCCAGACGAGGCTCTCGCATGTTTACATCAGAGAAGCGGGTGCTCCTGCCTGCCCCCTCCCCCCTAAACTTAGCTTCACTTGACACCCCCCCCCCCTCAGGTTTGACACTTACATGCATGTCTCGGTATTTAGAACAATAAGCAGTTAAGGGTGTAAACCCTTTTATATATATATACTATATTTTTTTTTGAGATATATACAAGAGTTGTTACATTCTTGTACAGCCACTAGTACGCGAAGCGTTTCGGGCAGGTCCCTGGAATACGATCCTGCCGCGAAGAATCGTTTTTTTTTCATCCAAGTACACATTTTACTGTTGCGTTAAACAGAGGCTACAGTTAAGGAATTGCGCCCAGTAAATCCTCCCCGGCCAGGATACGAATCCATGACATAGCGCTCGCGGAACGCCAGGCGAGTGTCTTACCACTACACCACGGAGACTGTATGAAATAATATATAATGTATAACTGTATAACTGTATAATAATATATAATGTATTAATTTTATTCTTTATTAAACACTAAGACATTAACAACGACAATATTAATAATAATATTGAACAAATGTGCAAACATCGTTCTTTCCCCAAATAACCACTGTTACGTCAGATCAACCTTGAGGCACTTAGGTGTGTGTGTGTCATTGTCGGCTTTTAGCGACACACGTCCAGACATCCACTCTCTCTCACGGGGTCGCGAGATG
>WNGS01159128.1:0-10568 GCA_020271785.1 Procambarus virginalis
TAGATCACGATAGGGTATTTAACACGGGGTGGACGCGAACAAGGGGACACAGGTGGAAACTGAGTACCCACATGAGCCACAGAGACGTTAAAAGACTTTTTCAGTGTCAAAGTAGTTAACAGGTGGAATGCATTAGGCAGTAATGTGGTGGAGGCTGACTCCATACACAGTTTCAAGTGTAGATATGATAGAGCCCAATAGGCTCAGGAACCTGTACACCTGTTGATTGACAGTTGAGAGGCAGGACCAAAGAGCCAGAGCTCAACCCCCACAGCACAACTAGGTGATATATATATATATATATATATATATATATAATATATATAATATATATATTGTGTGTGTTGTGTGTTGTGTGTACTTACCTATCTGTACTTACCTATCTGTGCTTGCAGGATCGAGCATTGACTCTTGGATCCCGCCTTTCCAGCTATCGGTTGTTTACAGCAATGACTCCTGTCCCATTTCCCTATCATACCTGTCTTAAAAGTATGAATAGTATTTGCTTCCACAACCTGTTCCCCAAGTGCATTCCATTTTCCCACTACTCTCACGCTAAAAGAAAACTTTCCTAACATCTCTTGTGACTCATCTTAGTTCCAGTTTCCCCCATGTCCCCTCGTTCTGGTTATTATTATACGTGTGAACATTTCATCTATTTCCACTTTGTCAATTCCCCTGTGTGTGTGTGTGTGTGTGTGTGTGGTGTGTGTGTGTGTGTGGTGTGGTGTGTGTGTGTGTGTGTAGTGTATTGTGTATGGTGTGTGTATGTGTTGTGTGTGTTCTGAGAGCAAATAAAATAGGTAGATCTTCTGGGTTGGGAGCCCCCCCAAGCCTGAGAAATGTAAACCTAGGGCCCAAGAAGCTAGCACGCGACCCAGCAGGCACTCTTGAATGAGCCATAATTGAATACACAGGCCGCGAACCGTCGTTAGTCAAGCTGGCGGCGACAGCTTACAAGACAAGATCATTACAGCTCATAGTACAAAGGAAATTACAACTCCACATTTCTTGTTTTTAATTTAATAAGACACTGAGAACAAGAACATTCCCCCCCCCCCCACCCCCTTTCTTGCTTTCTCCTGTACTCACCTAGTTGTGCTTGCGGGGGTTGAGCTCTGGCTCTTTGGTCCCGCCTCTCAACTGTCAATCAACTGTTTTTCACACACACACACACACACACACACACAACACACACACCACACACCAACACACACACACACACACACACACACACACACACAGGAAGCAGCTCGTAAGAAGTGTCTAACTCAAAGGTAGCTATTTACTGCTAGGTGAACAGGAGCATCAGGGTGGCAGAAACTGTCCATTTGTTAATGGGCAGCCTTAATAACCCTCCAGAGGTTGATAGGCCTTAATAACCCTCCAGAGGTTGATAGGTCTTAATAACCCTCCAGAGTTGATAGGTCTTAATAACCCTCCAGAGGTTGATAGACCTTAATACCCTCCAGAGTTGATAGGTCTTAATAACCCTCCAGAGGTTGATAGGCCTTAATAACCCTCCAGAGGTTGATAGGTCTTAATAACCCTCCAGAGGTTGATAGGTCTTAATAACCCTCCAGAGGTTGATAGGTCTTAATAACCCTCCAGAGGTTGATAGGTCTTAATAACCCTCCAGAGGTTGATAGGTCTTAATAACCCTCCAGAGGTTGATAGGTCTTAATAACCCTCCAGAGGTTGATAGGTCTTAATAACCCTCCAGAGGTTGATAGGTCTTAATAACCCTCCAGAGGTTGATAGGTCTTAATAACCCTCCAGAGGTTGATAGGTCTTAATAACCCTCCAGAGGTTGATAGGTCTTAATAACCCTCCAGAGGTTGATAGGTCTTAATAACCCTCCAGAGGTTGATAGGTCTTAATAACCCTCCAGAGGTTGATAGGCCTTAATAACCCTCCAGAGGTTGATAGGTCTTAATAACCCCTCCAGAGGTTGATAGGCCTTAATAACCCTCCAGAGGTTGATAGGTCTTAATAACCCTCCAGAGTTGATAGGTCTTAATAACCCTCCAGAGGTTGATAGCCTTAATAACCCTCCAGAGGTTGATAGGTCTTAATAACCCTCCAGAGGTTGATAGGCCTTAATAACCCTCCAGAGGTTGATAGGCCTTAATAACCCTCCAGAGGTTGATAGTCCTTAATAACCCTCCAGAGGTTGATAGGCCTTAATAACCCTCCAGAGGTTGATAGCCTTAATAACCCTCCAGAGGTTGATAGGCCTTAATAACCCTCCAGAGGTTGATAGACCTTAATAACCCTCCAGAGGTTGATAGACCTAATAACCCTCCAGAGGTTGATAGGTCTTAATACCCTCCAGAGGTTGATAGGCCTTAATAACCCTCCAGAGGTTGATAGGCTTAATAACCTCCAGAGGTTGATAGGTCTTAATAACCCTCCAGAGGTTGATAGCCTTATACCCTCCAGAGGTTGATAGGTCTTAATAACCCTCCAGAGGTTGATAGGTCTTAATAACCCTCCAGAGGTTGATAGGTCTTAATAACCCTCCAGAGGTTGATAGGCCTTAATAACCCTCCAGAGGTTGATAGGCCTTAATAACCCTCGAGAGGTTGATAGGCCTTAATAACCCTCCAGAGGTTGATAGGCCTTAATAACCCTCCAGAGGTTGATAGGCCTTAATAACCCTCCAGAGGTTGATAGGTCTTAATAACCCTCCAGAGGTTGATAGGTCTTAATAACCCTCCAGAGGTTGATAGGTCTTAATAACCCTCCAGAGGTTGATAGGTCTTAATAACCCTCCAGAGGTTGATAGGTCTTAATAACCCTCCAGAGGTTGATAGGCTTAATAACCCTCCAGAGGTTGATAGGTCTTAATAACCCTCCAGAGGTTGATAGGCCTTAATAACCCTCCAGAGTTGATAGGTCTTAATAACCCTCCAGAGGTTGATAGGCCTTAATAACCCTCCAGAGGTTGATAAGCCTTAATAACCCTCCAAGGTTGATAAGCCTTAATAACCCTCCAGAGGTTGATAAGCCTCAACCACCATCAAATCAACCCATTTAGACCCACTAGACCTCCAATCACTAGTATATCAGATCAAGCGAACTATTCCTCCAATATCACACCCTCATGCAGGAGGCCAGCAGGAACAGCCTGACGGATCCAAGCAGCTGCGACGCATGCGCAAGAGATACATAACAACCCCAACTGCTGGACAACCAAAAAACGGGTTCAAAACCAGTTCTCTAAAACCGTTAATAGCCCAACAGGGCGCGGCAAATATGTCTGTTAGCCGCTGTGTCTGGGTCTAAATGATGGCTCTACGATTTAAATAACTCTAAATGCAATGTCATGAGCATACCTAATATATAGAAACCGTTGTCCTGTCATATAGAAACCCTTGTCCTGATATATAGAAAACGGTCCTGATATATAGAAACCGCTGAAAAAATCATCGTTTAAAATCATTTGGAGTCATGCGGGGGCTCGAACTCGCGTTCTGGTGACACCCAGACACTCAGCTGCAGTCAGCTTGCCTTGCAGTCAGCCTGAGATGAATATGCCGCTTGAACGAGCCTAGTCTTAGGTTGAGGGGTCGGCCGCCGCTTGGACGAACCTATCTGGATTAGAGAATATATTATCAGCGTATGTGGCAACATTGTGGTATGTGGTATGAGGCAGTATAAGACGCCACATAGCCCCAGATAATGACAATAATTAGTATATTCAAGCTGTCTCAGGTGAGCATCTCAGGTGAGGATCTTAGCTGAGCATTTCATTAGCTTTTAACAAATAACATTTTGTTTCCTAACAGTTGGTAAATCATGTATGTTAAGTGTTCAGTGTTCAGTGATTCTCTGATTGTGTCTATGGCACCTCTACTCTTCACTGGACCTCTGATGTTCAGTGTTCTCTGATTGTGTCTATGGCACCTCTACTCTTCACTGGACCTCTGATGTTCAGTGTTCTCTGATTGTGTCTATGGCACCTCTACTCTTCACTGGACCTCTGATGTTCAGTGTTCTCTGATTGTGCCTATGGCACCTCTACTCTTCACTGGACCTCTGATGTTCAGTGTTCTCTGATGTGTCTATGGCACCTCTACTCTTCACTGGACCTCTGATGTTCAGTGTTCTCTGATTGTGTCTATGGCACCTCTACTCTTCACTGGACCTCTGATGTTCAGTGTTCTCTGATTGTGTCTATGGCACCTCTATTCCTCACTGGACCTCTGATGTTCAGTGTTCTCTGATTGTGTCTATGGCACCTCTATTCCTCACTGGACCTCTGATGTTCAGTGTTCTCTGATTGTGTCTATGGCACCTCTACTCTTCACTGGACCTCTGATGTTCAGTGTTCTCTGATTGTGCCTATGGCACCTCTACTCTTCACTGGACCTCTGATGTTCAGTGTTCTCTGATTGTGTCTATGGCACCTCTACTCCTCACTGGACCTCTGATGTTCAGTGTTCTCTGATTGTGTCTATGGCACCTCTACTCTTCACTGGACCTCTGATGTTCAGTGATTCTCTGATTGTGCCTATGGCACCTCTACTCTTGACTGGACCTCTGATGTTCATGTTCTCTGATTGTGCCTATGGCACCTCTACTCTTCACTGGACCTCTGATGTTCAGTGTTCTCTGATTGTGCTATGGCACCTCTACTCTTGACTGGACCTCTGATGTTCAGTGTTCTCTGATTGTTCTATGGCACCTCTACTCTTGACTGGACCTCTGATGTTCAGTGTTCTCTGATTGTGTCTATGGCACCTCTACTCTTGACTGGACCTCTGATGTTCAGTGTTCTCTGATTGTGTCTATGGCACCTCTATTCCTCACTGGACCTCTGATGTTCAGTGTTCTCTGATTGTGTCTATGGCACCTCTACTCTTCACTGGACCTCTGATGTTCAGTGATTCTCTGATTGTGTCTATGGCACCTCTACTCTTGACTGGACCTCTGATGTTCAGTGTTCTCTGATTGTGTCTATGGCACCTCTACTCTTCACTGGACCTCTGATGTTCAGTGTTCTCTGATTGTGTCTATGGCACCTCTACTCTTGACTGGACCTCTGATGTTCAGTGTTCTCTGATTGTGTCTATGGCACCTCTACTCCTCACTGGACCTCTGATGTTCAGTGTTCTCTGATTGTGTCTATGGCACCTCTACTCCTCACTGGACCTCTGATGTTCAGTGTTCTCTGATTGTGTCTATGGCACCTCTACTCCTCACTGGACCTCTGATTTCAGTGTCTCTGATTGTGCCTATGGCACCTCTACTCTTCACTGGACCTCTGATGTTCAGTGTTCTCTGATTGTGCCTATGGCACCTCTACTCTTCACTGGACCTCTGATGTTCAGTGTTCTCTGATTGTGCCTATGGCACCTCTACTCTTCACTGGACCTCTGATGTTCAGTGTTCTCTGATTGTGCCTATGGCACCTCTATTCCTCACTGGACCTGTGATGTTCAGTGTTCTCTGATTGTGTCTATGGCACCTCTACTCTTCACTGGACCTCTGATGTTCAGTGTTCTCTGATTGTGCCTATGGCACCTCTACTCTTCACTGGCCTCTGATGTTCAGTGTTCTCTGATTGTGTCCTATGGCACCTCTACTCTTCACTGGACCTCTGATGTTCAGTGTTCTCTGATTGTGCCTATGGCACCTCTACTCTTCACTGGACCTCTGATGTTCAGTGTTCTCTGATTGTGTCTATGGCACCTCTACTCTTCACTGGACCTCTGATGTTCAGTGTTCTCTGATTGTGCCTATGGCACCTCTACTCTTCACTGGACCTCTGATTTCATGTTCTCTGATTGTGCCTATGGCACCTCTACTCTTCACTGGACTCTGATGTTCAGTGTTCTCTGATTGTGCCTATGGCACCTCTACTCTTCACTGGACCTCTGATGTTCAGTGTTCTCTGATTGTGCTTATGGCACCTCTACTCTTCACTGGACCTCTGATGTTCAGTGTTTCTCTGATTGTGCCTAGGACCTCTACTCTTCACTGGACCTCTGATGTTCAGTGTTCTCTGATTGTGTCTATGGCACCTCTACTCTTCACTGGACCTCTGATGTTCAGTGTTCTCTGATTGTGCCTATGGCNCTAGGCTGTTGCTTTATTGTATTGTATATGTTTACTGTATTTGACACTTTTTCAAAGTGGGCCCCTGGCGGAAAATATGTGAACCGTTTAGTGGGGTTTTATATATATTTTTGTAAAATTTTGTTACAACTGGAACTGGTCTAGTTAATGGATATATTCAAGAGAGGTATACTTAACATATTGGTATACATCTAGAGTCTACTTTTGTCCTGGTCTATGTTTATGTTGGATAGTAAACTGCTGTTGTAGACCTCCAGAGGTTGATAGGTCTTAATAACCCTCCAGAGGTTGATAGGTCTTAATAACCCTCCAGAGGTTGATAGGTCTTAATAACCCTCCAAGAGGTTGATAGGTCTTAATAACCCTCCAGAGGTTGATAGGTCTTAATAACCCTCCAGAGGTTGATAGGTCTTAATAACCCTCTAGAGGTTGATAGGCCTTAATAACCCTCCAGAGGTTGATAGGTCTTAATAACCCTCCAAGAGTTGATAGGTCTTAATAACCCTCCAGAGGTTGATAGGTCTTAATAACCCTCCAAGAGGTTGATAGGTCTTAATAACCCTCCAGAGGTTGATAGGTCTTAATAACCCTCCAGAGGTTGATAGGTCTTAATAACCCTCTAGAGGTTGATAGGCCTTAATAACCCTCCAGAGGTTGATAGGTCTTAATAACCCTCCAGAGGTTGATAGGTCTTAATAACCCTCCAAGAGGTTGATAGGCCTTAATAACCCTCCAGAGGTTGATAGGTCTTAATAACCCTCCAAGAGGTTGATAGGTCTTAATAACCCTCCAGAGGTTGATAGGTCTTAATAACCCTCCAGAGGTTGATAGGTCTTAATAACCCTCTAGAGGTTGATAGGTCTTAATAACCCTCCTGAGGTTGATAGGCCTTAATAACCCTCCAGAGGTTGATAGGCCTTAATAACCCTCTAGAGGGTGATAGGCCTTATAGCTCAACACCAAACCATCTGGAAGTCGGGGATCAATATCTCCCGCGGCCCGTTCTCGAACTAGCCTTCATAGTTGACGGCCTGGTCAAGGAAGCTGTTTGACGCAGCTGCACGCATGTTTGACGCATATGAGTCAATCTGGTTCATCAAGTGCCCTTTGGAGCTGTTTACCAAATTGTATTTTAACGCCGAGTGGTCGGTCGGTCAGTTTTACCCTTTATGTGTCGAGGGACTGCGGGCAAAACTGGCCGCGTGGTCGGTCAGTTTTGCCCTTTCTGTGTCGAGGGACTGCTGGGAAAACTAGCCGAGTGGTCGGTCAGTTTTGCCCTTTATGTGCTGAGGGACTGCAGGGAAAACTGTCCACGTGGTCGGTCAGTTTTGCCCTTTATGTGCTGAGGGACTGCAGGGAAAACTGTCCACGTGGTCGGTCAGTTTTGCCCTTTATGTGCTGAGGGACTGCAGGGAAAACTGTCCACGTGGTCGGTCAGTTTTGCCCTTTATGTGCCGACGGACTGTGGGGAAAACTGCCCGAGTGGTTGGTCAGTTTTGCTCTTTATGTGTCCAGGGACTGCAGGGAAATCTAGTGGCGCCCAACATTTTTTGTTGCCCTTATATGTTGGTTAAATTCTTTGGGCTGGCTTTTCAACAGGGGGTATTTTGCACTTCCTGCCATGTCTCTTGGTCTCCTTTGATGGTATATCTGTGTGCGGATTTGGAACCAGTTCCTCTTAATATTTTACAAGTGTAAATCATTATGTATCTCTCTCACGGGGCCTGGCGGCTGAGTGGATAGTGCTCGGGATTCATAGTTCTGAGGTACCGGGTTTGATCCTTGGTGTAGGCGGAAACAAATAGGTAGAGTTTCTTTCACCCTGATGCCTCTGTTCACCTAGCAGTAAATAGGTACCTGGGAGTTAGTCAGCTGCTACGGGCTGCTTCCTGGGGGTGTGTAACGAAAAGGAGACCTGGTCGAGGACCGGGCCGCGGGGACGCTAAGCCCCGAAATCAAGACTTCTTCAAGACGGTAAGATCTTCCTCCATGATTACTTCTAGAGCATTAATATTAGTTTGTTTGTCTGTCAGTGCGTGTGCCCCTTGTGTTAAATAGCCTGTCTATATCTACCCTATCAATTCCTCTGAGAATCTTGTATGTGGTGATCATGTCCCCCCCTAACTCTTCTGTCTTTTAGCGAAGTGAGGTGTAATTCCCGTAGTCTCTCCTCGTAGCTCATACCTCTCAGCTCGGGTACTAGTCTGGTGGCAAACCTTTGAAGTTTGAATGCATTTGATATGTGGTTGTGAGATTGGGGTCAGGTCTATGAGGTTGGGGTCAGTTGTATGAGGTTGGGGTCATGTCTATGATGTTGGGGTCAGGTCTATGAGGTTGGGGTCAGGTCTATGAGGTTGGGGTCAGGTCTATGATGTTGGGGTCAGGTCTATGAGGTTGGGGTCATGTCTATGATGTTGGGGTCAGGTCTATCAGGTTGGGGTCAGGTCTATGAGGTTGGGGTCAGGTCTATGATGTTGGGGTCAGGTCTATGAGGTTGGGGTCAGGTCTATGAGGTTGGGGTCAGGTCTATGAGGTTGGGGTCAGGTCTATGAGGTTGGGGTCAGGTCTATGAGGTTGGGGTCAGGTCTATGAGGTTGGGGTCAGGTCTATGATGTTGGGGTCAGGTCTATGAGGTTGGGGTCAGGTCTATGAGGTTGGGGTCAGGTCTATGAGGTTGGGGTCAGTTGTATGAGGTTGGGGTCATGTCTATGATGTTGGGGTCAGTTGTATGAGGTTGGGGTCATGTCTATGAGGTTGGGGTCAGGTCTATGATGTTGGGGTCAGGTCTATGATGTTGGGGTCAGGTCTATGATGTTGGGGTCAGGTCTATGAGGTTGGGGTCAGGTCTATGATGTTGGGGTCAGGTCTATGAGGTTGGGGTCAGGTCTATGAGGTTGGGGTCAGGTCTATGATGTTGGGGTCAGGTCTATGAGGTTGGGGTCAGGTCTATGATGTTGGGGTCAGGTCTATGAGGTTGGGGTCAGGTCTATGATGTTGGGGTCAGGTCTATGAGGTTGGGGTCATGTCTATGAGGTTGGGGTCAGTTGTATGATGTTGGGGTCAGGTCTATGACGTTGGGGTCAGTTCTATGAGGTTGGGATCAGGTCTATGAGGTTGGGGTTAGGTCTATGAGGTTGGGGTCAGGTCTATGAGGTTGGGGTCAGGTCTATGAGGTTGGGGTCAGGTCTATGATGTTGGGGTCAGGTCTATGAGGTTGGGGTCAGGTCTATGAGGTTGGGGTCAGGTCTATGAGGTTGGGGTCAGGTCTATGAGGTTGGGGTCAGGTCTATGAGGTTGGGGTCAGGTCTATGATGTTGGGGTCAGGTCTATGAGGTTGGGGTCAGGTCTATGAGGTTGGGGTCAGGTCTATGAGGTTGGGGTCAGGTCTATGAGGTTGGGGTCAGTTGTATGAGGTTGGGGTCAGGTCTATAAGGTGGGGTCAGTTGTATGAGGTTGGGGTCAGGTCTATGAGGTTGGGGGTCAGGTGTATAAGGTTGGGGGGTCAGTCTATGAGGTTGGGGTCAGGTCTATGAGGTGGGGTCAGGTCTATGAGGTTGGGTCAGGTCTATGAGGTTGGGGTCAGGTCTATGATGTTGGGGTCAGGTCTATGATGTTGGGGTCAGGTCTATGAGGTTGGGGTCAGGTCTATGAGGTTGGGTCAGGTCTATGAGTTGGGGTCAGGTCTATGATGTTGGGTCAGGTCTATGAGGTTGGGGTCAGGTCTATGAGGTTGGGGTCAGTTGTATGAGGTTGGGGTCAGGTCTATAAGGTTGGGGTCAGTTGTATGAGGTTGGGGTCAGGTCTATGAGGTTGGGGGTCAGGTGTATGAGGTTGGGGTCAGGTCTATGAGGTTGGGGTCAGGTCTATGAGGTTGGGGTCAGGTCTATGATGTTGGGGTCAGGTCTATGAGGCTGGGGTCAGGTCTATGATGTTGGGGACAGGTCTATGAGTTGGGGTCAGGTCTATGAGGTTGGGGTCAGGTCTATGAGGTTGGGGTCAGGTCTATGAGGTTGGGGTCAGGTCAATGAGGTTGGGTCAGGTCTATGAGGTTGGGGTCAGGTCTATGAGGTTGGGGTCAGGTCTATGAGGTGGGGTCAGGTCTATGAGGTTGGGGTCAGGTCTATGATGTTGGGGTCAGGTCTATGAGGCTGGGGTCACATCTATGAGGCTTGGGGTCAGGTCTATGAGGTTGGGGTCAGGTCTATGAGGTTGGGGTCAGGTCTATGATGTTGGGGTCAGGTCTATGAGGCTGGGTCACATCTATGAGGCTTGGGTCACGTCTACAAGCCTGGGGTCACCAATAGCTTCGTTTTGCTCGCTTTCATGAGGTATTTTCTACGTATCAAACATTACACCTACGATACCTACAGTGTAGTAACGGATTCCAGGATTAAATAAGACCAAATAGTGAAAAACTTTTGTTTGGACACACGCATCGCGTTTGTCATCTGTTGGGATGTTTTTGTATATGTGAGGTGATACAT
>WNGS01159130.1:0-12160 GCA_020271785.1 Procambarus virginalis
GTTGTGACCCTCCACCTGTTGTGACCCTCCACCTGTTGTGACCCTCCACCTGTTGTGACCCTCCACCTGTTGTGACCCTCCACCTGTTGTGACCCTCCACACCTCCACCTGTTGTGACCCTCCACACCCTCCACCTGTTGTGACCCTCCACACCCCCACCTGTTGTGACCCTCCACACCCCCACCTGTTGTGACCCTCCACACCTCCACCTGTTGTGACCCTCCACACCTTCACCTGTTGTGACCCTCCACACCCTCCACCTGTTGTGACCCTCCACACCTCCACCTGTTGTGCCCTCCACACCACCACCTGTTGTGACCCTCCACACCACCACCTGTTGTGACCCTCCACACCTCCACCTGTTGTGACCCTCCACACCCCCACCTGTTGTGACCCTCCACACCTCCACCTGTTGTGACCCTCCACACCTCCACCTGTTGTGACCCTCCACACCCCCACCTGTTGTGACCCTCCACACCACCACCTGTTGTGACCCTCCACACCACCACCTGTTGTGACCCTCCACACCTCCACCTGTTGTGACCCTCCACACTTCCACCTGTTGTGACCCTCCACACCCCCACCTGTTGTGACCCTCCACACCTCCACCTGTTGTGACCCTCCACACCCCCACCTGTTGTGACCCTCCACACCTCCACCTGTTGTAACCCTCCACACCTCCACCTGTTGTGACCCTCCACACCTCCACCTGTTGTAACCCTCCACACCTCCACCTGTTGTGACCCACCACACCTCCACCTGTTGTGACCCTCCACACCTCCACCTGTTGTGACCCTCCACACCCTCCACCTGTTGTGACCCTCCAAACCCCCACCTGTTGTGACCCTCCACACCACCTGTTGTAACCCCTGTTACAACTACAACCGCTGATGTATTGTAACTACACCAATACAATACTAAAACTGTTAGTATTGTATTGGTGTAGTTAGTGTGCCTGGTTGTCACCTGACCACGTGGCTGTATCCAGGCTTGAACAGCCTTGTTAGTGTTGTACTGCCCCTCAGTAACCCTCATCCACAACACTAGTTAATGTTGTGGTCACGTTGTGTGCTGGTTGGCATATTATATGTCTGGGAGGGAGGGAGGGAGGGAGGGNTTTACAATGCTATCGTCCAGGTTGTTTGCAGCGATAGCAATAAATATCTCGGCGCCTGCAAGGGGTCCTTCCGTCTCCTTCTGCGCCTCTGTGTTGTTGCTCAAGATTGCAACAGGGAGGAGGGAATTATCAGGGGAGAGCGCCAAGGCATTACGACTATATAGCACTGGGAAGGGGTCAGGATAAGGATTTGGGATGGGAAAGGAATGGGCCCAACCGATTGCAACAGGGAGATGGTTCATTGGAGCACACGTGCACGCACGCACGCACGCACGCACGCACGTACGCACGCACACACACACACACACATACACAGACTTCAGCTGAGCCGAGCGCCAGCTGCGCTGACTGCTAATTACAGCGCCTTCCACCGCCTCTCATGCATGGATATGCGGCTCCAGCATGGAGTCCATATCTAGTCAAGCACAAGACTAAACTGAAAAGGTTCAAAGGTTTGCCACCAGACTAGTACCGAGCTGAGAGGTATGAGCTACGAGGAGAGACTACGGGAATTAAACCTCACTTCGCTAGAAGACAGAAGAGTTAGGGGGGATATGATCACCACATTCAAGATTCTGAAGGGGATTGATAGGGTAGATAAAGACAGGCTATTTAACACAAGGGGCACACGCACAAGGGGACACAGGTGGAACCTGAGTGCCCAAATGAGCCACAGAGATATTATATTAGAAAGAACTTTTTAGTGTCAGAGTGGTTGACAAATGGAATGCATTAGGCAGTGATGTGGTGGAGGCTGACTCCATACACAGTTTCAAGTGTAGATATGATAGAGCCCAATAGGCTCAGGAACCTGTACACCTGTTGATTGATGGTTGAGAGGCGGGACCAAAGAGCCAGAGCTCAACCCCCGCAAGCACAACTAGGTGAATACACACACACACACACACAGAAGAGGGTCTGGTAGCTGAGCAGACAGCGCGCAGAACTTGTAATTCTGTGGCCGGGTGCGATTCCCAGACCAGGCAGAAACAAATGGGGCAAAGTTTTTTTTCACCCTGATGTCTCTGTTACCTAGCAGTAAATAGGTACCTGGGAGTTAGACAGCTGCTACGGGCTGCTTCGTTGGGATGTTGTGAGGGGGGGGGGGTAGTGGGGACCACCACCTCCACCACCACCCACCAGGGTGGTGGTAGTGGGGACCACCACCACCACCACCACCAGCACCAGGGTGGTGGTAGTGGGGACCACCACCATCACCACCACCAGCACCAGGGTGGTGGTAGTGGGGACCACCACCATCACCACCACCAGCACCAGGGTGGTGGTAGTGGGGACCATCACCACCACCACCACCAGCACCAGGGTGGTGGTAGTGGGGACCACCACCACCACCACCACCACCAGCACCAGGGTGGTGGTAGTGGGGACCACCACCACCACCACCACCACCACCAGCACCACGGTGGTGGTAGTGGGGACCACCACCACCACCACCACCACCACCAGCGCCAGGGTGGTGGTAGTGGGGACCACCACCACCACCACCACCACCACCAGCGCCAGGGTGGTGGTAGTGGGGACCACCACCACCACCACCAGCACCAGGGTGGTGGTAGTGGGGACCACCACCACCACCACCAGCACCAGGGTGGTGGTAGTGGGGACCACCACCACCACCACCAGCACCAGGGTGGTGGTAGTGGGGACCACCACCACCACCAGCACCAGGGTGGTGGTAGTGGGGACCACCACCACCACCAGCACCAGGGTGGTGGTAGTGGGGACCACCACCACCACCACCAGCACCAGGGTGGTGGTAGTGGGGACCACCACCACCAGCAGCACCAGGGTGGTGGTAGTGGGGACCACCACCACCACCAGCACCAGGGTGGTGGTAGTGGGGACCACCACCACCACCAGCAGCACCAGCACCAGGGTGGTGGTAGTGGGGACCACCACCACCACCAGGACCACCAGCACCAGGGTGGTGGTAGTGGGGACCACCACCACCACCACCAGCACCAGGGTGGTGGTAGTGGGGACCACCACCACCACCAGGACCACCAGCACCAGGGTGGTGGTAGTGGGGACCACCACCACCACCACCACCACGAGCACCAGGGTGGTGGTAGTGGGGACCACCACCACCACCAGCACCAGGGTGGTGGTAGTGGGGACCACCACCACCACCAGCACCACCAGCACCAGGGTGGTGGTAGTGGGGACCACCACCAGCACCACCAGCACCAGGGTGGTGGTAGTGGGGACCACCACCACCACCACCAGCACCAGGGTGGTGGTAGTGGGGACCACCACCACCACCACCAGCACCAGGGTGGTGGTAGTGGGGACCACCACCACCAGCAGCACCAGGGTGGTGGTAGTGGGGACCACCACCACCACCACCAGCACCAGGTGGTGGTAGAGAGGACCACTACCACCACCACTAGCACCAGGGTGGTGGTAGAGAGGACCACCACCACCACCACCAGCACCAGGGTGGTGGTAGAGAGGACCACCACCACCACCACCAGCACCAGGGTGGTGGTAGAGGGGACACAAAGGAGTACAACCCTCCACCAAGCGAGGTGTAAGGACACATTAACATATGAATCAGCAGCCTGAGTGAGAGAGAACAGCCCCGAGAGCACCAGCTAAGTTTTTGCCGCGTGCATGGCAGGTGTGAACTGCGCCGTGCGCGGTGGAAGGCGCTCTAACTAGCAGTCGGTGCAGCTGGCTTCGGCGCAGCTGGCTACAGCACAGCTGGCTACAGCACAGCTGGCTACAGCACAGCTGGCTACAGCGCAGCTGGCTACAACACAGCTGGCTACAGCACAGCTGGCTACAACACAGCTGGCTACAGCGCAGCTGGCTACAGCACAGCTGGCTACAGCACAGCTGGCTACAACACAGCTGGCTACAGCACAGCTGGCTACAGCACAGCTGGCTACAGCACAGCTGGCTACAGCACAGCTGGCTACAGCGCAGCTGGCTACAGCACAGCTGGCTACAGCGCAGCTGGCTACAGCGCAGCTGGCTACAGCGCAGCTGGCTACAGCACAGCTGGCTACAGCACAGCTGGCTACAGAACAGCTGGCTACAACACAGCTGGCTACAACACAGCTGGCTACAGCACACCTGGCTACAGCACAGGAGGCTACAACACAGCTGTCTACAGCACAGCTGGCTACAACACAGCTGGCTACAACACAGCTGGCTACAACACAGCTGTCTATAACACAGCTGGCTACAACACAGCTGGCTACAGCACAGCTGGCTACAACACAGCTGGCTACAGCACACCTGGCTACAACACAGCTGGCTACAGCACAGCTGGCCACAGCACAGCTGGCTACAGCACACCTGGCTACAACACACCTGGCTACAGCACAGCTGGCTACAAGACAGCTGGCTACAACACAGCTGTCTATAACACAGCTGGCTACAGCACAGCTGGCTACAGCACAGCTGGCTACAGCACACCTGGCTACAACACAGCTGGCTACAGCACAGCTGGCTACAAGACAGCTGGCCACAACACAGCTGGCCACAACACAGCTGGCTACAACACCGCTGGCTACAACACAGCTGGCCACAACACAGCTGGCCACAACACAGCTGGCTACAACACAGCTGGCTACAACACAGCTGGCTACAACACAGCTGGCCACAACACAGCTGGCTACAACACAGCTGGCCACAACACAGCTGGCCACAGCACTCTTGTTAATGTTATTGTTGATCAGAGGATTCAGTTGAGAGAGAATATCAATATTTCAAGAGGTGTATTGCGGTAAATGAGTGTGGTGGCTGTTGTTGACACAATGAGTGACAGTAATCAGTGTGGTGGCTGTTGTTGACACAATGAGTGACAGTAACCAGTGTGGTGGCTGTTGTTGACACAATGAGTGACAGTAACCAGTGTGGTGGCTGTTGTTGACACAATGAGTGACAGTAACCAGTGTGGTGGCTGTTGTTGACACAATGAGTGACAGTAACCAGTGTGGTGGCTGTTGTTGACACAATGAGTGACAGTAACCAGTGTGGTGGCTGTTGTTGACACAATGAGTGACAGTAACCAGTGTGGTGGCTGTTGTTGACACAATGACTGACAGTAACCAGTGTGGTGGCTGTTGTTGACACAATGAGTGACAGTAACCAGTGTGGTGGCTGTTGTTGACACAATGAGTGACAGTAACCAGTGTGGTGGCTGTTGTTGACACAATGAGTGACAGTAACCAGTGTGGTGGCTGTTGTTGACACAATGAGTGACAGTAACCAGTGTGGTGGCTGTTGTTGACACAATGAGTGACAGTAACCAGTGTGGTGGCTGTTGTTGACACAATGAGTGACAGTAACCAGTGTGGTGGCTGTTGTTGACACAATGAGTGACAGTAACCAGTGTGGTGGCTGTTGTTGACACAATGAGTGACAGTAACCAGTGTGGTGGCTGTTGTTGACACAATGAGTGACAGTAACCAGTGTGGTGGCTGTTGTTGACACAATGAGTGACAGTAACCAGTGTGGTGGCTGTTGTTGACACAATGAGTGACAGTAACCAGTGTGGTGGCTGTTGTTGACACAATGAGTGACAGTAACCAGTGTGGTGGCTGTTGTTGACACAATGAGTGACAGTAACCAGTGTGGTGGCTGTTGTTGACACAATGAGTGACAGTAACCAGTGTGGTGGCTGTTGTTGACACAATGAGTGACAGTAACCAGTGTGGTGGCTGTTGTTGACACAATGAGTGACAGTAACCAGTGTGGTGGCTGTTGTTGACACAATGAGTGACAGTAACCAGTGTGGTGGCTCTTGTTGACACAATGAGTGACAGTAACCAGTGTGGTGGCTGTTGTTGACACAATGAGTGACAGTAACCAGTGTGGTGGCTCTTGTTGACACAATGAGTGACAGTAACCAGTGTGGTGGCTGTTGTTGACACAATGAGTGACAGTAACCAGTGTGGTGGCTGTTGTTGACACAATGAGTGACAGTAACCAGTGTGGTGGCTGTTGTTGACACAATGAGTGACAGTAACCAGTGTGGTGGTGTTGTTGACACAATGAGTGACAGTAACCAGTGTGGTGGCTGTTGACACAATGAGTGACAGTAACCAGTGTGGTGGTGTTGTTGACACAATGAGTGACAGTAACCAGTGTGGTGGGTGTTGTTGACACAATGAGTGACAGTAACCAGTGTGGTGGCTGTTGTTGACACAATGAGTGACAGTAACCAGTGTGGTGGCTGTTGTTGACACAATGAGTGACAGTAACCAGTGTGGTGGCTGTTGTTGACACAATGAGTGACAGTAACCAGTGTGGTGGTGTTGTTGACACAATGAGTGACAGTAACCAGTGTGGTGGCTGTTGTTGACACAATGAGTGACAGTAACCAGTGTGGTGCTGTTGTTGACACAATGAGTGACAGTAACCAGTGTGGTGGTGTTGTTGACACAATGAGTGACAGTAACCAGTGTGGTGGTGTTGTTGACACAATGAGTGACAGTAACCAGTGTGGTGGTGTTGTTGACACAATGAGTGACAGTAACCAGTGTGGTGGCTGTTGTTGACACAATGAGTGACAGTAACCAGTGTGGTGGCTGTTGTTGACACAATGAGTGACAGTAACCAGTGTGGTGGCTGTTGTTGACACAATGAGTGACAGTAACCAGTGTGGTGGCTGTTGTTGACACAATGAGTGACAGTAACCAGTGTGGTGGCTGTTGTTGACACAATGAGTGACAGTAACCAGTGTGGTGGCTGTTGTTGACACAATGAGTGACAGTAACCAGTGTGGTGGTGTTGTTGACACAATGAGTGACAGTAACCAGTGTGGTGGCTGTTGTTGACACAATGAGTGACAGTAACCAGTGTGGTGGCTGTTGTTGACACAATGAGTGACAGTAACCAGTGTGGTGGCTGTTGTTGACACAATGAGTGACAGTAACCAGTGTGGTGGTGTTGTTGACACAATGAGTGACAGTAACCAGTGTGGTGGCTGTTGTTGACACAATGAGTGACAGTAACCAGTGTGGTGGTGTTGTTGACACAATGAGTGACAGTAACCAGTGTGGTGGCGTTGTTGACACAATGAGTGACAGTAACCAGTGTGGTGCTGTTGTTGACACAATGAGTGACAGTAACCAGTGTGGTGGCTGTTGTTGACACAATGAGTGACAGTAACCAGTGTGGTGCTGTTGTTGACACAATGAGTGACAGTAACCAGTGTGGCGGTGTTGTTGACACAATGAGTGACAGTAACCAGTGTGGTGGTGTTGTTGACACAATGAGTGACAGTAACCAGTGTGGTGGCTGTTGTTGACACAATGAGTGACAGTAACCAGTGTGATGGTGTTGTTGACACAATGAGTGACAGTAACCAGTGTAGTGCTGTTGTTGACACAATGAGTGACAGTAACCAGTGTGGTGGCGTTGTTGACACAATGAGTGACAGTAACCAGTGTGGTGGTGTTGTTGACACAATGAGTGACAGTAACCAGTGTGGTGGTGTTGTTGACACAATGAGTGACAGTAACCAGTGTGGTGGTGTTGTTGACACAATGAGTGACAGTAACCAGTGTGGTGGTGTTGTTGACACAATGAGTGACAGTAACCAGTGTGGTGGCTGTTGTTGACACAATGAGTGACAGTAACCAGTGTGGTGGTGTTGTTGACACAATGAGTGACAGTAACCAGTGTGGTGGTGTTGTTGACACAATGAGTGACAGTAACCAGTGTGGGGTGTTGTTGACACAATGAGTGACAGTAACCAGTGTGGTGGCCGTTGTTGACACAATGAGTGACAGTAACCAGTGTGGTGGTGTTGTTGACACAATGAGTGACAGTAACCAGTGTGGTGGGTGTTGTTGACACAATGAGTGACAGTAACCAGTGTGGTGGCTGTTGTTGACACAATGAGTGACAGTAACCAGTGTGGTGGCGTTGTTGACACAATGAGTGACAGTAACCAGTGTGGTGTGTTGTTGACACAATGAGTGACAGTAACCAGTGTGGTGGCTGTTGTTGACACAATGAGTGACAGTAACCAGTGTGGTGGCTGTTGTTGACACAATGAGTGACAGTAACCAGTGTGGTGGTGTTGTTGACACAATGAGTGACAGTAACCAGTGTGGTGGTGTTGTTGACACAATGAGTGACAGTAACCAGTGTGGTGGCGTTGTTGACACAATGAGTGACAGTAACCAGTGTGGTGGTGTTGTTGACACAATGAGTGACAGTAACCAGTGTGGTGGCTGTTGTTGACACAATGAGTGACAGTAACCAGTGTGGTGCTGTTGTTGACACAATGAGTGACAGTAACCAGTGTGGTGGCTGTTGTTGACACAATGAGTGACAGTAACCAGTGTGGTGGCTGTTGTTGACACAATGAGTGACAGTAACCAGTGTGGTGGCTGTTGTTGACACAATGAGTGACAGTAACCAGTGTGGTGGCTGTTGTTGACACAATGAGTGACAGTAACCAGTGTGGTGGCTGTTGTTGACACAATGAGTGACAGTAACCAGTGTGGTGGCTGTTGTTGACACAATGAGTGACAGTAACCAGTGTGGTGGCTGTTGTTGACACAATGAGTGACAGTAACCAGTGTGGTGGCTGTTGTTGACACAATGAGTGACAGTAACCAGTGTGGTGGCGTTGTTGACACAATGAGTGACAGTAACCAGTGTGGTGGCTGTTGTTGACACAATGAGTGACAGTAACCAGTGTGGTGGCGTTGTTGACACAATGAGTGACAGTAACCAGTGTGGTGGCTGTTGTTGACACAATGAGTGACAGTAACCAGTGTGGTGGCTGTTGTTGACACAATGAGTGACAGTAACCAGTGTGGTGGCTGTTGTTGACACAATGAGTGACAGTAACCAGTGTGGTGGCTGTTGTTGACACAATGAGTGACAGTAACCAGTGTGGTGGCCGTTGTTGACACAATGAGTGACAGTAACCAGTGTGGTGGCTGTTGTTGACACAATGAGTGACAGTAACCAGTGTGGTGGCTGTTGTTGACACAATGAGTGACAGTAACCAGTGTGGTGGCGTTGTTGACACAATGAGTGACAGTAACCAGTGTGGTGGCTGTTGTTGACACAATGAGTGACAGTAACCAGTGTGGTGGCTGTTGTTGACACAATGAGTGACAGTAACCAGTGTGTGGAGACAGCAGCGAGCTTCGCCGGCCACAGTTGCTGCTCTCAGAAAAACAGTCTAGAATTTATAGTATTAACTAACGAGTCTCTGTGCGATAAATGGAATGGGAAGGGTGGGAACACGGGGATCGTACGAGGTGCTGGAGGCAGGGATCGTACGAGGTGCTGGAGGCAGGGATCGTACGAGGTGCTGGAGGCAGGGATCGTACGAGGTGCTGGAGGCAGGGATCGTACGAGGTGCTGGAGGCAGGGATCGTACGAGGTGCTGGAGGCAGGGATCGTACGAGGTGCTGGAGGCAGGGATCGTACGAGGTGCTGGAGGCAGGGATCGTACGAGGTGCTGGAGGCAGGGATCGTACGAGGTGCTGGAGGCAGGGATCGAACGAGAACCTGCTCCACAACTGTCTGTGGGTGGCCGGTTGTCACAACTGGGGGAGGAATGTACTCACCTAATTGTGCTTGCGGGGGTTGAGCTCTGGCTCTTTGGTCCCGCCTCTCAACCGTCAATCAACTGGTGTACAGGTTCCTGAGCCTATTGGGCTCTATCATATCTACATTTAAAACTGTGTATGGAGTCAGCCTCCACCACAACACTGCCTAATGCATTCCACCTGTTAACTACTCTGACACTGAAAAAATTCTTTCTAACGTCCCTGTGGCTCATCTGGGTACTAAGTTTCCACCTGTGTCCCCTTGTTCGTGTCCCACCCGTGCTGAAGAGTTTGTCTTTGTCCACCCTGTCAATTCCCCTGAGAATTTTGTAGGTGGTTATCATGTCTCCACTTACTCTTCTGTTTTCCAGGGATGTGAGGTTCAGCTCCTTTAGCCTTTGCTCGTAGCTCTTACCTCTCAGTTCCGGGACGAGCCTGGTGTCATACCGCTGAATCTTCTCTAACTTTGTCTTGTGTTTAACTAGGTATGGACTCCAGGCTGGAGCTGCATATTCCAGGATTGGTCTGACATAAGTGGTATACAGGGTCCTGAACGATTCCTTACACAAGTTTCTAAAGGCAGTTCTAATGTTGGCCAGTCTAGCATATGCCGCTGATGATATCATTTTGATATGGGCCTCTGGGGACAGGTTCGGTGTGATATCAACCCCCAGATCTTTCTCTCTATTTGACTCTTGCAGGATTTCACCTCCCAGATGGTACCTTGTGTTCAGCCTCCTGCTCCCTTCGCCTAATTTCATTACCTTACACTTTCCTGAGTTGAACTTTAGCAGCCATATTCTAGACCATTCCTCCAGTTTGTTCAGGTCATCCTGTAGTCCCTGTCTATCTTCATCCGTCTTGATTCTTCTCATAATTTTTGCATCATCAGCAAACATTGAGAGAAACGAGTCTATACCTTCCGGAAGATCGTTTACATATATTAGAAACAGGATGGGTCCAAGTACTGAGCCCTCTGGGACTCCGCTGGTGACATCTCGCCACTCTGATGTCTCCCCCCCTCACAGTTACTCGCTGTTTCCTGTTGCTTAGATACTCCCTTATCCACTGGAGCACCTTCCCTTTTACTCCTGCCTGTTGCTCCAACTTTTTTAACAGACTTTTGTGAGGTACTGTGTCTAAGGCTTTCTGGCAGTCCAGGAAAATGCAGTCGGCCCACCCTTCTCTTTCCTGCCTAATTTTTGTTGCCTTGTCATAAAATTCTATTAAACCTGTGAGGCACGATTTACCATCCCTGAACCCATGCTGGTGGTGCGTTACAAAGTTATTTCCCTCCAGATGCTCTACGAGCCTTTTCCTCGCGATCTTCTCCATCACCTTGCATGGTAAACAAGTTAGGGGAACTGGCCTGTAGTTCAGTGCCTCTTGCCTGTCGCCCTTCTTGTATATTGGGACTAAATGAGCTGTCTTCCAACTTTCTTGTAGGTCTCCTGTTACCAGTGACCTGTTATACACCATAGAGAGTGTCACACTTATTGCTTTTGCCCCTTCCTTTAGTATCCATGGTGAGATTCTGTCAGGCCCAACAGCCTTTGTCACATCCAGCTCCAGCAGACACCTTTTGACCTCATCACTGGTGAGGTCAAAATGTGTTGGTGTTGGGGTGGGAGGTTGGTTGTCACAGCTGGGGGAGGAAGTGTGGGTGTAGGAGGAAGTGGGTTGACTCAGCTGGGAGACGAATGCTGTGTCAGGGGGTGTCAGGGGAGAGGGGGAGAAGCCGGTCCCTCTCTGCTGTGATGTGTGTTACGATGTCTCAAGTGGGCCGAGTCTTGTCCCCCGCCTCCGACCTCCTATTTGCTCAATTTACACAACACATTCTCCACCGTTATGGGCGATCCCAGATGGAGCCCGTCTGCATAAACTGAGGAAGGGATGTTCTCCTCCTCTAATGCTCACTCCTAAGACCCACTTTCTCAAATAACTTTATACTTAATAGGGGTTTAAAGTAGATCAACTAAACAGATTGACTTAGGAGGAAGTTGAGTATTACGTGGATCTAAGGTAAGGAAAATGTGCGTCTTCTAAGCTGTGAGACGATTGAGGAAGAGCGAGAGAAGGAGGAGAGCATGAGCGGAGATAGATGATGGGGGGACCATGCGACAGATGAGGAGGTTGATGAGAGGAGGGAGATGGTAAGACATGGACCGAGAGACAGCAGTGAGAGAGGGTGTACCGAACGACTGCGCACGCTCGACGCGGACAGGATCAGGCGAGCTCAGGGATGAGAGATGAGTACCGAGATTTGAGTGGAGGACCGACGGAGGAGCGGGTGGGCAGGAGCGAGGGAGAAGCGAGCATAGAGCAGGGGAGGCGGAGAGTAGGAGAGAGGAAGAGAGTAAGCGCGACCGGAGAGACTGTGTAGTCTGTTTATCGCTAGTTTGTGCTGGATGTGTGGTGTAGAGGGCCCTTGTGTGGTGGTGTGGTGTGTTGGTGCTGGGTGTTCGTGGTGTGTGTGTGTGTGTGAGAGTAC
>WNGS01159132.1:0-40908 GCA_020271785.1 Procambarus virginalis
TCTTCGGTCCACACATGGAATGAAGGAAGACCTCTCGGCATACTTGCAGACAACGGGTGACTCGTAAGTTCCACAGGATCGGCGTACTACTGTCAGACTGACAGGATCTACCTCCGTACATCCGTCCACCTTGACGTGTCGTGTCAGACTGATGCTCTCACGGAGAACTGGCCAGCCACTACGTCATCACTGTGAAGCTATCAGCCATCACTGCATAGACTCCACTCTTGCACAACACCTGTCCCTGGAGCACTTGTTGCTCAATATTCTGTCAATTCCCTCTTCGGCTCAACACATGAACGAAGGAAGACACCACAGGTGCTGGCAGACCGCTGGTGATGCGTAAATCTTCCGGAGACGGGGTAAACTGTCCAACTGGCAGGACCCCCCAACACACGTCCGACCTCCTTGATGTGTTGTCTTAGACTGATGGCGCCAACGCGCCGCGATAGCTGGACTCCCCTGCCCTCGTGACGTCATACTTGCCAAGGGAGGTTTTCATTGGCTCCCAGTGCCACGTCGCTGACGGTGACCAATCTGGTGTCACTGACGTCACACAGTTTTGGCGGGAGAACAGAGGAGCCAGCTCCATATTGGCTTCCTGAAGGGCCTATACCACTGGCCAAATACTCTTCTTTTAAAATTTCTCGGCACTGCGAGAACACTACACTCTCCCACATATGTCAAACTGATGCCCGCGATGTAGAGAACGCTCGGGTAAAGTGGACATGACTCTTACAGCAGGCGTGGGAGAAATATAAGGGGGGGAACACCGTCACACTACCTGGCCCAACTTCAATCTGCACTTCCTTGCTCCCTCTTGAGCAGACAAAGAAAAGTTAACTCGTCCCAGAAAGTCCATTCCCAACAAAATCTGACCAGGGAATGCAAGATTCTCAACAATCGTGCAATTGTGTGGGTAAGCTTCTCCCTTACCCACTTCAAAATTAAGAGTAGCCTGGCCCAAGATATTAATATGTTGACCATTAACTGCTGTTAAATGCTTCCCACAAAGCTTAAGGCGTGTCTCTTTAAGTGTGCTGAAGGCTGACTTTTTAATGAGCGTTGCTTGACTTCCGGTGTCCACAAAATCTGTCAATCTCACACCTTCAACTGTCATCTCAAACATAGGTCTGCCACCCAACGTACTGACCTGTTCTGGGTCATCCTTGACCCGTGTGCTCGTGCACGCATACCTGTAATGGCCTCGGACATGACACCTCCAACAAATTTCATCACCAATTTTACGCGTCCCAGAAGCCCGCTGGCTACATTCCCCAGCAACTTTTGTAGAGGCGACACCAGGAATGGGGGTAGGGGGAGAAGAGGGGTAGAGGGGAGGTGAGGAGCAAGGTGTAGGATTAATGGAGGGGGTAGGGTACTCACCTAGTTGTACTCACCTAGTTGTGCTTGCGGGGGTTGAGCTCTGGCTCTTTGGTCCCGCCTCTCAACCGTCAATCAACAGGTGTACAGTTTCCTGAGCCTAATGGGCTCTATCATATCTACACTTGAAACTGTGTATGGAGTCAGCCTCCACCACATCGCTTCCTAATGCATTCCATTTGTCAACCACTCTGACACTAAAAAAGTTCTTTCTAATATCTCTGTGGCTCATTTGGGCACTCAGCTTCCACCTGTGTCCCCTAGTGCGTGTGCCCCTTGTGTTAAACAGCCTGTCTTTATCAACCCTGTCGATTGGGTTGGTAACAGGAGTGGGTAACAGGAGGTGTTGGTTGGATGGGTAACAGGAGGTGTTGGTTGGATGGGTTGGAGGGATAAGAGGGAGGGTGAGGGCGGGCCGAGGGTGGGTTGTGGTTACCTGGTTGATACCTGGTTGATGGGGTTCTGGGAGTTCTTCTACTCCCCAAGCCCGGCCCGTGGCCAGACTTGACTTGTGAGAGCTTGGTCCACCAGGCTGTTCCTTGGAGCAGCCAGCAAGCCCACATACCCACCACAGCCCGGTTGGTCCGGCACTCCTATAAGGAAACAATCTAGTTTCCTCTTGAAGATGTTCACGGTTGTTCCTGTAATATTTCTGATGCTCGCTGGTAGGACGTTGAACAACCGTGGACCTCTGATGTTCATACAGTGTTCTCTGATTGTGCCCATGGCACCTCTGCTTTTCACTGGTTCAATTCTGCATTTTCTTCCATGTCGTTCACTCCAGTACATTGTTATTTTACTGTGCAGATTTGGGACCTGTCCCTCCAGTATTTTCCATGTGTATATTATTTGGTATCTCTCTCGTCTCCTTTCTAGTGAGTACATTTGGAGAGCTTTGAGACGATCCCAATAATTTAGGTGCTTTATCTCGTCTATGCGTGCAGTGTATGTTCTCTGTATTCCCTCAATTTCAGTAATCTCTCCTGCTCTGAAGGGGGAAGTGAGTACTGAGCAGTACTCAAGACGGGACAACACAAGTGATTTGAAGAATACAACCATTGTGGTGGGATCTCTGGACTTGAAGGTTCTCGTAATCCATCCTATCATTTTTCTGGCTGACGCAATACTTGCTTGGTTATGCTCCCTAAACGTTAGGTCGTCGGACATCATTATTCCCAAATCCTTGACATGCTGTTTTCCTTCTATGGGCAGATTCGATTGTGTTTTGTACCCTGTATTATGTTTAAGATCCTCATTTTTGCCGTATCTGAGTACCTGGAATTTATCACCGTTAAACATCATGTTATTTTCTGCTGCCCAATCGAAAACTTTGTTAATATCTGTTTGTAGTTTATCAATGTCTTCAGCAGAGGTAATTTTCATGCTGATTTTTGTATCATCTGCAAAGGATGACACGAAGCTGTGACTTGTGTTTTTGTCTATATCTGATATGAGAATAAGGAACAGCAGTGGTGCAAGGACTGTACCTTGAGGTACAGAGCTTTTAACTGCGCTCGGACTCGATTTTACTTGATTGACTGTTACTCTTTGTGTTCTGTTCGACAGGAAATTGAGTATCCAGCGTCCTACTTTACCAGTTATACCCATTGACCTCATTTTGTGTGCAATCACTCCATGGTCACATTTGTCGAATGCCTTTGCAAAATCTGTGTATACGACATCTGCATTATGTTTTTCCTCTAATGCCTCAGTGATTTTGTCATAGTGGTCAAGTAGCTGTGAGAGGCATGATTTTCCTGCTCTAAATCCATGTTGGCCTGGATTGTGGAGGTCATTGGTTTCCATGAATCTAGTGACCTGACTCCTGATCACTCTTTCAAATACTTTTATTATGTGGGACGTTAGTGCAACTGGTCTATAATTCTTTGCCAATGCTTTGCTACCACCCTTGTGTAGAGGGGCATTGTCTGCTGCTTTAAGCACATCTGGTATCTCCCCTGTGTCCAAGCTCTTCCTCCACACTATACTGAGTGCCTGTGCTACTGGCACTTTGCATTTCTTTATAAATATTGAATTCCATGAGTCTGGACCCGGGGCTGAGTGCATGGGCATATTGTCAATTTCTCTTTCAAAATCTGCCACGCTCGTGTTGATATCAGTTATATTTATAGGTGTTGAGTATCATTCATAAAGAAATTGTCCGAATCTTCCACTTTCATGCTGAATATCGGAGTGCTAAACATGTCTTCATACTCATTTTTTAGGATTTCACTAATTTCTTTGTCATCCTCCGTGTATGAACCTTCACTAATACGAATAGGTCCAATACTGGCAGTAGTTTTCGCTTTTGATTTATCATATGTGAAGAAATATTTTGGGTTTTTCTTTATTTCTTGAGTTGCTTTCTGTTCTAGTTGCCTTTCTTCAGTCTGATAGGAATGCTTCAGTCTCTGTTCGATTTCTTCAATCTCCCTGTTTAAATTATTTCTTCTCTGTATGGAGAGTCGTGTCTGCTTAAGCATTTCCGTTAATTTCTTCCTCCTTTTGTAATGTCGTCTGTGTTCCCTTTCTACACTGGACCTCTTTCTGGCTTTCCTTAAAGGAACATGTTTCAGACAGACTTCATATGCTTCAGAAGTCAGTTTTTCTATTCCCTGTGTAGGATTTTTATTTCTTAGAACATTTTCCCATTGAATGTTTGTAAGTTCCCTGTTTATTTTCTCCCAGTCTATCCTCTTATTATTAAAATTGAATTTATTGAATAGCCCTTCTTGCTTGTTGTTTCTCTTGGGCCTACTACCGTTATTAATGTTAGTTTGCACTTCAATGAGCTTGTACGTAGTGTATGAGACAGTAATGTCTCTGATTAGCTCCTCATTGTTCGTGAATATCAGGTCCAGCGTGTTTTCGTTCCTAGTTGGTTCTGTAATCTGCCTGCCTGTAATCTGTAATCTAGTTGATAGGGAAATGTAGTTTTCCACAATTCCAATAACGCGTCGACAAGGGTTTGGGTGGTATTTGGCTGGGGTTGGTATGGGTCTGCCAGGGATTAGGGTAGGCATGGGTTGGCCTGGAGGTAAGGTTGGGGAACAGGGTTGTAGGTAGGAAAGGTTTGAGGTTGGTGGTTGTAGGATGGAAGGGGAGCCTGGACAGGGAGGGTTGCTTGGGTAACGATGGGGTATTGGGGAGGGTGCGTCTGCATAAATTGTCCATTCATTGATAAAAACCATTTCACCCCAAAACGTAATTTTAAGACCCATCATCGGATCAGGGTGAAATTTTAACACACCATTTGGTTTCATAAATAACCTCTAATAAAAACACAAGACGTTTCCTAACCTCAATCCTTGGAAAAATGCTCCGTGTCTCCAAACCGGAAGTACCATTTATTGCCACCCTTCCTAATCGATTTCTCGAGCCCCAGTGAGTACCATCGCCTGTTGACATGGTTCATGACAGATGCCGGCAGCAGAATCTCACTACGCTCCACCAATGAATGAATTCCTTAAGTCTTATTATCCTCATTCGTAAAATTACGCAACCGGCCTCGACTTCTAATTATCACTCGTGAAACAAAACACTGTATACGATGTTGCATAAAATACATGCGCAACTATAACGACATAAAAAGGTTACGTTAATAGTTAATTGATCGAAACTACTAGAATGAACTTGATAAAATGTAATATAATGTAATTTTTACTATATTTACTTGACACTCGAAGATGACTGGTAACGCAATTATAAAAAATTAAAGTAAGAATGACTTGTCTCTAAATGCATGGCCAATATAAATCTTAGAAAAATATTGATAATTACCACATTCTTGAACAAAATATACTGAAATTATACAATGAATATTATCGCGAAAGGAACTACACTGAATTTATTGTAAATAATTTAGTTTAAACTCTGTTATATTTATAAAAAATAATCTAAGTCTTGTTGACCAGCGCGCAATTAATACAACACTTTACGTTAACTGAATTTCTTGACTATTTCTTTTGTAATTCTTAAACACACTAGGACTGAAGACGTTACTAGTACTGAAATACTGGCGCGATGTTTAAGACTTCAACAATTATTTAATTCCTAACGCCCGACGCTAACAACGGCGCTCAGAAATAATTATAAGTATTTATTAATGAAACAAGAATTAATGATAAATTACTTATTTACGTTACTTAATGAACTCGATGTTTACATAGTATACACTTGTTTACCGCCGGTCGCGTTGTAGAATGATGAGAAATTAACACTGATAGCCGCGACGCTACAGAGTCGCGCTGATTCTTAATTAAAAATTAGTAATTATTTTCCCCAAATTATAAATTAAATACTGGCGCGTAGTTGACTTGTTACTTTAACCGAATATAACACTCACTAGACACTTGGCCTTGGGAGAGCGCAAACAATTACAGACCGCTGTCTCACTGAGCGCTGAGTAAAACCACTAGAAAAATTTCGGAGTCCCAACGCTAATGCGCTTAAATGACCAAAAATCGACTTTTGGTCTCTCAAAGTTCTAACTCGGATCACTTTAATCGCACACTTGTATTAACACTGACGACCCGATGATCGTATGGCTAGACACAAAACTAGTATTTATTCCCAAAACTGAGATTTTCCAAGCGACTTTGAAAAATGTCATCACAAAAATTTACACGATTTTCACTAAGTCTTTAACTGAATTCACTTTAATGCACTGCACTTCACTGCACTTAAAAACAGTAAACCACTCACCTTTGTAATTCTCTCAGATAATTAATACTGCACAACACAAGAACAAAAACTCCAGACCTCCTTAATATAATCATGTGAAAAAAAATACTTAGAAAATATTAACACTTATATACGAGAATTACTTAAACAAGGGGGAACACTTAACTAACGACGGGATACTTAACTTGAAAGGGAACTTAATATGCAGGGAACTTAATTTAGTACTTAACCCTTCCACTGCTCAGGGGTCCTGAGGACATTTACACCACTGTGCGCAAGGAAAAAAAAATCTAAATATTTTTTTCGTCTTCTAAACATGTTAATTTGTGTCCTCTGAGCACGGGAAATATAATAAAAAAATTCTACTTTACTTACCAATGACAATTTTTAGCCGACAAGATGTCCGATGACGTCACAGAGCGTGAGCGCTCAGAGGTGATGCTTCAGGGAGCCGTCACTCACCGCCGCTCAGGGGTGATGCTTCAGGGAGCCGTCACTCACCGCCGCTCAGCGGTGATGCTTCAGGGAGCCGTCACTCACCGCCGCTCAGGGGTGATGCTTCAGGGAGCCGTCACTCACCACCGCTCAGGGGTGATGCTTCAGGGAGCCGTCACTCACCGTCGCTCAGGGGTGATGCTTCAGGGAGCCGTCACTCACCACCACTCAGGGGTGATGCTTCAGGGAGCCGTCACTCACCGTCGCTCAGGGGTGATGCTTCAGGGAGCCGTCACTCACCACCGCTCAGGGGTGATGCTTCAGGGAGCCGTCACTCACCGCCGCTCACGGGTGATGCTTCAGGAGCCGTCACTCACCGCCGCTCAGGGGTGATGCTTCAGGGAGCCGTCACTCACCACCGCTCAGGGGTGATGCTTCAGGGAGCCGTCACTCACCGCCGCTCAGGGGTGATGCTTCAGGGAGCCGTCACTCACGCCGCTCAGGGGTGATGCTTCAGGGAGCCGTCACTCACCGCCGCTCAGGGGTGATGCTTCAGGGAGCCGTCACTCACCGCCGCTCAGGGGTGATGCTTCAGGGAGCCGTCACTCACCGCCGCTCAGGGGTGATGCTTCAGGGAGCCGTCACTCACCACCATCAGGGGTGATGCTTCAGGGAGCCGTCACTCACCGCCGCTCAGGGGTGATGCTTCAGGGAGCCGTCACTCACCACCGCTCAGGGGTGATGCTTCAGGGAGCCGTCACTCACCGCCGCTCAAGGGTGATGCTTCAGGGAGCGTCACTCACCGCCGCTCAGGGTGATGCTTCAGGGAGCCGTCACTCACCGCCGCTCAGGGTGATGCTTCAGGGAGCCGTCACTCACCACCGCTCAGGGGTGATGCTTCAGGGAGCCGTCACTCACCGCCGCTCAGGGGTGATGCTTCAGGGAGCCGTCACTCACCGCCGCTCAGGGGTGATGCTTCAGGGAGCCGTCACTCACCACCGCTCAGGGGTGATGCTTCAGGGAGCCGTCACTCACCGCCGCTCAGGGGTGATGCTTCAGGGAGCCGTCACTCACCGCGCTCAGGGGTGATGCTTCAGGGAGCCGTCACTCACCGCCGCTCAGGGGTGATGCTTCAGGGAGCCGTCACTCACCGCCGCTCAGGGGTGATGCTTCAGGGAGCCGTCACTCACCGCCGCTCAGGGGTGATGCTTCAGGGAGCCGTCACTCACCGCCGCTCAGGGTGATGCTTCAGGGAGCCGTCACTCACCACCGCTCAGAGGAGCCGTCACTCACCGCCGCTCAGGGGTGATGCTTCAGGGAGCCGTCACTCACCGCCGCTCAGGGGTGATGCTTCAGGGAGCCGTCACTCACCGCCGCTCAGGGGTGATGCTTCAGGGAGCCGTCACTCACCGCCGCTCAGGGGTGATGCTTCAGGGAGCCGTCACTCACCGCCGCTCAGGGGTGATGCTTCAGGGAGCCGTCACTCACCGCCGCTCAGGGGTGATGCTTCAGGGAGCCGTCACTCACCGCCGCTCAGGGGTGATGCTTCAGGGAGCCGTCACTCACCGCCGCTCAGAGGTGATGCTTCAGGGAGCCGTCACTCACCGCCGCTCAGGAGGCCCGTCACTCACCGCAGCTCAGGGGTGATGCTTCAGGGAGCCGTCATTCACCACCGCTCAGCGGTGATGCTTCAGGGAGCCGTCACTCACCGCCGCTCAGGGGTGATGCTTCAGGGAGCCGTCACTCACCTCCGCTCAGGGGTGATGCTTCAGGGAGCCGTCACTCACCGCCGCTCAGGAGGCCGTCACTCACCGCCGCTCAGGGGTGATGCTTCAGGGAGCCGTCACTCAGCGCCGCTCAGGGGTGATGCTTCAGGGAGCCGTCACTCACCGCCGCTCAGGGGTGATGCTTCAGGGAGCCGTCACTCACCGCCGCTCAGGGGTGATGCTTCAGGGAGCCGTCACTCACCGCCGCTCAGGGGTGATGCTTCAGGGAGCCGTCACTCACCGCCGCTCAGGGGTGATGCTTCAGGGAGCCGTCACTCACCGCCGCTCAGAGGAGCCGTCACTCACCGCCGCTCAGGGGTGATGCTTCAGGGAGCCGTCACTCACCGCCGCTCAGGGGTGATGCTTCAGGGAGCCGTCACTCACCGCCGCTCAGGGGTGATGCTTCAGGGAGCCGTCACTCACCGCCGCTCAGAGGTGATGCTTCAGGGAGCCGTCACTCACCGCCGCTCAGGAGGCTCGTCACTCACCGCAGCTCAGGGGTGATGCTTCAGGGAGCCGTCACTCACCACCGCTCAGGGGTGATGCTTCAGGGAGCCGTCACTCACCGCCGCTCAGGGGTGATGCTTCAGGGAGCCGTCACTCACCGCCGCTCAGGGGTGATGCTTCAGGGAGCGTCAGTCACCGCCGCTCAGGGGTGATGCTTCAGGGAGCCGTCACTCACCGCCGCTCAGGGGTGATGCTTCAGGGAGCCGTCACTCACCGCCGCTCAGGGGTGATGCTTCAGGGAGCCGTCACTCACCACCGCTCAGGGGTGATGCTTCAGGGAGCCGTCACTCACCGCCGCTCAGGGGTGATGCTTCAGGGAGCCGTCACTCACCGCCGCTCAGGGGTGATGCTTCAGGGAGCCGTCATTCACCACCGCTCAGCGGTGATGCTTCAGGGAGCCGTCACTCACCGCC
This sequence comes from Procambarus virginalis, assembly GCA_020271785.1. Classification (NCBI taxonomy): domain Eukaryota; kingdom Metazoa; phylum Arthropoda; class Malacostraca; order Decapoda; family Cambaridae; genus Procambarus; species Procambarus virginalis. Next base: position 9,188 of record WNGS01159132.1, read on the forward strand.
GCTCAGGGGTGATGCTTCAGGGAGCCGTCACTCACCTCCGCTCAGGGGTGATGCTTCAGGGAGCCGTCACTCACCGCCGCTCAGGAGGCCCGTCACTCACCGCCGCTCAGGGGTGATGCTTCAGGGAGCCGTCACTCACCGCCGCTCAGGGGTGATGCTTCAGGGAGCCGTCACTCACCGCCGCTCAGGGGTGATGCTTCAGGGAGCCGTCACTCACCGCCGCTCAGGGGTGATGCTTCAGGGAGCCGTCACTCACCGCTGCTCAGGGGTGATGCTTCAGGGAGCCGTCACTCACCGTCGCTCAGGGGTGATGCTTCAGGGAGCCGTCACTCACCGCCGCTCAGGGGTGATGCTTCAGGGAGCCGTCACTCACCGCCGCTCAGAGGAGCCGTCACTCACCGCCGCTCAGGGGTGATGCTTCAGGGAGCCGTCACTCACCGCCGCTCAGGGGTGATGCTTCAGGGAGCCGTCACTCACCGCCGCTCAGGGGTGATGCTTCAGGGAGCCGTCACTCACCGCCGCTCAGGGGTGATGCTTCAGGGAGCGTCACTCACCGCCGCTCAGGGGTGATGCTTCAGGGAGCCGTCACTCACCGCCGCTCAGGGGTGATGCTTCAGGGAGCCGTCACTCACCGCCGCTCAGGGGTGATGCTTCAGGGAGCCGTCACTCACCGCCGCTCAGGGGTGATGCTTCAGGGAGCCGTCACTCACCGCCGCTCAGGGGTGATGCTTCAGGGAGCCGTCACTCACCGCCGCTCAGGGGTGATGCTTCAGGGAGCCGTCACTCACCGCCGCTCAGGGGTGATGCTTCAGGGAGCCGTCACTCACCGCCGCTCAGGAGGCCCGTCACTCACCGCCGCTCAGGGGTGATGCTTCAGGGAGCCGTCACTCACCGCCGCTCAGGGGTGATGCTTCAGGGAGCCGTCACTCACCACCGCTCAGGGGTGATGCTTCAGGGAGCCGTCACTCACCGCCGCTCAGGGGTGATGCTTCAGGGAGCCGTCACTCACCGCCGCTCAGGGGTGATGCTTCAGGGAGCCGTCACTCACCGCCGCTCAGGGGTGATGCTTCAGGGAGCCGTCACTCACCGCCGCTCAGGGTGATGCTTCAGGGAGCCGTCACTCACCACCGCTCAGGGGTGATGCTTCAGGGAGCCGTCACTCACCGCCGCTCAGGAGTGATGCTTCAGGGAGCCGTCACTCACCGCCGCTCAGGGGTGATGCTTCAGGGAGCCGTCACTCACCGCCGCTCAGGGGTGATGCTTCAGGGAGCCGTCACTCACCGCCGCTCAGGGGTGATGCTTCAGGGAGCCGTCACTCACCGCCGCTCAGGGGTGATGCTTCAGGGAGCCGTCACTCACCGCCGCTCAGAGGAGCCGTCACTCACCGCCGCTCAGGGGTGATGCTTCAGGGAGCCGTCACTCACCGCCGCTCAGGAGGCCCGTCACTCACCGCCGCTCAGGGGTGATGCTTCAGGGAGCCGTCACTCACCGCCGCTCAGGGGTGATGCTTCAGGGAGCCGTCACTCACCACCGCTCAGGGGTGATGCTTCAGGGAGCCGTCACTCACCGCCGCTCAGGAGTGATGCTTCAGGGAGCCGTCACTCACCGCCGCTCAGGGGTGATGCTTCAGGGAGCCGTCACTCACCGCCGCTCAGGGGTGATGCTTCAGGGAGCCGTCACTCACCGCCGCTCAGGGGTGATGCTTCAGGGAGCCGTCACTCACCGCCGCTCAGGGGTGATGCTTCAGGGAGCCGTCACTCACCGCCGCTCAGGGGTGATGCTTCAGGGAGCCGTCACTCACCGCCGCTCAGGGGTGATGCTTCAGGGAGCCGTCACTCACCGCCGCTCAGGGGTGATGCTTCAGGGAGCCGTCACTCACCGCCGCTCAGGAGGCCCGTCACTCACCGCCGCTCAGGGGTGATGCTTCAGGGAGCCGTCACTCACCGCCGCTCAGCGGTGATGCTTCAGGGAGCCGTCACTCACCGCCGCTCAGGGGTGATGCTTCAGGGAGCCGTCACTCACCGCCGCTCAGGGGTGATGCTTCAGGGAGCCGTCACTCACCGCCGCTCATGGAGGCCCGTCACTCACCGCCGCTCAGGGGTGATGCTTCAGGGAGCCGTCACTCACCGCCGCTCAGGGGTGATGCTTCAGGGAGCCGTCACTCACCGCCGCTCAGGGGTGATGCTTCAGGGAGCCGTCACTCACCGCCGCTCAGGAGGCCCGTCACTCACCGCCGCTCAGGGGTGATGCTTCAGGGAGCCGTCACTCACCGCCGCTCAGGGGTGATGCTTCAGGGAGCCGTCACTCACCGCCGCTCAGGGGTGATGCTTCAGGGAGCCGTCACTCACCGCCGCTCAGGGGTGATGCTTCAGGGAGCCGTCACTCACCGCCGCTCAGGGGTGATGCTTCAGGGAGCCGTCACTCACCGCCGCTCAGGGGTGATGCTTCAGGGAGCCGTCACTCACCGCCGCTCAGGGGTGATGCTTCAGGGAGCCGTCACTCACCGCCGCTCAGGGGTGATGCTTCAGGGAGCCGTCACTCACCGCCGCTCAGGGGTGATGCTTCAGGGAGCCGTCACTCACCGCCGCTCAGGGGTGATGCTTCAGGGAGCCGTCACTCACCGCCGCTCAGGGGTGATGCTTCAGGGAGCCGTCACTCACCGCCGCTCAGGAGGCCCGTCACTCACCGCCGCTCAGGGGTGATGCTTCAGGGAGCCGTCACTCACCACCGCTCAGGGTGATGCTTCAGGGAGCCGTCACTCACCGCCGCTCAGGGGTGATGCTTCAGGGAGCCGTCACTCACCGCCGCTCAGGGGTGATGCTTCAGGGAGCCGTCACTCACCGCCGCTCTGGAGGCCCGTCACTCACCGCCGCTCAGGGGTGATGCTTCAGGGAGCCGTCACTCACCGCCGCTCAGGGGTGATGCTTCAGGGAGCCGTCACTCACCGCCGCTCAGGAGGCCGTCACTCACCGCCGCTCAGGGGTGATGCTTCAGGGAGCCGTCACTCACCGCCGCTCAGGGGTGATGCTTCAGGGAGCCGTCACTCACCGCCGCTCAGGGTGATGCTTCAGGGAGCCGTCACTCACCGCCGCTCAGGGGTGATGCTTCAGGGAGCCGTCACTCACCGCCGCTCAGGGGAGCCGTCACTCACCGCCGCTCAGGGGTGATGCTTCAGGGAGCCGTCACTCACCGCCGCTCAGGGGTGATGCTTCAGGGAGCCGTCACTCACCGCCGCTCAGGAGGCCCGTCACTCACCGCCGCTCAGGGGTGATGCTTCAGGGAGCCGTCACTCACCGCCGCTCAGGGGTGATGCTTCAGGGAGCCGTCACTCACCGCCGCTCAGGGGTGATGCTTCAGGGAGCCGTCACTCACCGCCGCTCAGGGGTGATGCTTCAGGGAGCCGTCACTCACCGCCGCTCAGGGGAGCCGTCACTCACCGCCGCTCAGGGGTGATGCTTCAGGGAGCCGTCACTCACCGCCGCTCAGGGGTGATGCTTCAGGGAGCCGTCACTCACCGCCGCTCAGGGGTGATGCTTCAGGGAGCCGTCACTCACCGCCGCTCAGGGGTGATGCTTCAGGGAGCCGTCACTCACCGCCGCTCAGGGGTGATGCTTCAGGGAGCCGTCACTCACCGCCGCTCAGGGGTGATGCTTCAGGGAGCCGTCACTCACCGCCGCTCAGGGGTGATGCTTCAGGGAGCCGTCACTCACCGCCGCTCAGGAGTGATGCTTCAGGGAGCCGTCACTCACCGCCGCTCAGGGGTGATGCTTCAGGGAGCCGTCACTCACCGCCGCTCAGGGTGATGCTTCAGGGAGCCGTCACTCACCGCCGCTCAGGGGTGATGCTTCAGGGAGCCGTCACTCACCGCCGCTCAGGGGTGATGCTTCAGGGAGCCGTCACTCACCGCCGCTCAGGGGTGATGCTTCAGGGAGCCGTCACTCACCGCCGCTCAGGGGTGATGCTTCAGGGAGCCGTCACTCACCGCCGCTCAGGAGTGATGCTTCAGGGAGCCGTCACTCACCGCCGCTCAGGGAAGCCGTCACTCACCGCCGCTCAGGGAAGCCGTCACTCACCGCCGCTCAGGGAAGCCGTCACTCACCGCCGCTCAGGGAGCCGTCACTCACCGCCGCTCAGGGGTGATGCTTCAGGGAGCCGTCACTCACCGCCGCTCAGGGGTGATGCTTCAGGGAGCCGTCACTCACCGCCGCTCAGGGGTGATGCTTCAGGGAGCCGTCACTCACCGCCGCTCAGGGGTGATGCTTCAGGGAGCCGTCACTCACCGCCGCTCAGAGGAGCCGTCACTCACCGCCGCTCAGGGGTGATGCTTCAGGGAGCCGTCACTCACCGCCGCTCAGGGGTGATGCTTCAGGGAGCCGTCACTCACCGCCGCTTAGAGGAGCCGTCACTCACCGCCGCTCAGGGGTGATGCTTCAGGGAGCCGTCACTCACCACCGCTCAGGGTGATGCTTCAGGGAGCCGTCACTCACCGCCGCTCAGGGGTGATGCTTCAGGGAGCCGTCACTCACCGCCGCTCAGGGGTGATGCTTCAGGGAGCCGTCACTCACCGCCGCTCAGGGGTGATGCTTCAGGGAGCCGTCACTCACCGCCGCTCAGGGGTGATGCTTCAGGGAGCCGTCACTCACCGCCGCTCAGGAGGCCCGTCACTCACCGCCGCTCAGGGGTGATGCTTCAGGGAGCCGTCACTCACCGCCGCTCAGGGGTGATGCTTCAGGGAGCCGTCACTCACCGCCGCTCAGGGGTGATGCTTCAGGGAGCCGTCACTCACCGCCGCTCAGGGGTGATGCTTCAGGGAGCCGTCACTCACCGCCGCTCAGGAGGCCCGTCACTCACCGCCGCTCAGGGGTGATGCTTCAGGGAGCCGTCACTCACCGCCGCTCAGGGGTGATGCTTCAGGGAGCCGTCACTCACCGCCGCTCAGGGTGATGCTTCAGGGAGCCGTCACTCACCGCCGCTCAGGGGTGATGCTTCAGGGAGCCGTCACTCACCGCCGCTCAGGGGTGATGCTTCAGGGAGCCGTCACTCACCGCCGCTCAGGGGTGATGCTTCAGGGAGCCGTCACTCACCGCCGCTCAGGGGTGATGCTTCAGGGAGCCGTCACTCACCGCCGCTCAGAGGAGCCGTCACTCACCGCCGCTCAGGGGTGATGCTTCAGGGAGCCGTCACTCACCGCCGCTCAGGGGTGATGCTTCAGGGAGCCGTCACTCACCGCCGCTCAGGGGTGATGCTTCAGGGAGCCGTCACTCACCGCCGCTCAGAGGTGATGCTTCAGGGAGCCGTCACTCACCGCCGCTCAGGAGGCCGTCACTCACCGCCGCTCAGGGGTGATGCTTCAGGGAGCCGTCACTCACCGCCGCTCAGCGGTGATGCTTCAGGGAGCCGTCACTCACCGCCGCTCAGGGGTGATGCTTCAGGGAGCCGTCACTCACCGCCGCTCAGGGGTGATGCTTCAGGGAGCCGTCACTCACCGCCGCTCAGGGGTGATGCTTCAGGGAGCCGTCACTCACCGCCGCTCAGGGTGATGCTTCAGGGAGCCGTCACTCACCGCCGCTCAGGAGGCCCGTCACTCACCGCCGCTCAGGGGTGATGCTTCAGGGAGCCGTCACTCACCGCCGCTCAGGGGTGATGCTTCAGGGAGCCGTCACTCACCGCCGCTCAGGGGTGATGCTTCAGGGAGCCGTCACTCACCGCCGCTCAGGGGTGATGCTTCAGGGAGCCGTCACTCACCGCCGCTCAGGGGTGATGCTTCAGGGAGCCGTCACTCACCGCCGCTCAGGGGTGATGCTTCAGGGAGCCGTCACTCACCGCCGCTCAGGGGTGATGCTTCAGGGAGCCGTCACTCACCGCCGCTCAGGGGTGATGCTTCAGGGAGCCGTCACTCACCGCCGCTCAGGGGTGATGCTTCAGGGAGCCGTCACTCACCGCCGCTCAGGAGTGATGCTTCAGGGAGCCGTCACTCACCGCCGCTCAGGGGTGATGCTTCAGGGAGCCGTCACTCACCGCCGCTCAGGGGTGATGCTTCAGGGAGCCGTCACTCACCGCCGCTCAGGGGTGATGCTTCAGGGAGCCGTCACTCACCGCCGCTCAGGGGTGATGCTTCAGGGAGCCGTCACTCACCGCCGCTCAGAGGAGCCGTCACTCACCGCCGCTCAGGGGTGATGCTTCAGGGAGCCGTCACTCACCGCCGCTCAGGGGTGATGCTTCAGGGAGCCGTCACTCACCGCCGCTCAGGGGTGATGCTTCAGGGAGCCGTCACTCACCGCCGCTCAGGGGTGATGCTTCAGGGAGCCGTCACTCACCGCCGCTCAGGAGGCCCGTCACTCACCGCCGCTCAGGGGTGATGCTTCAGGGAGCCGTCACTCACCACGCTCAGGGGTGATGCTTCAGGGAGCCGTCACTCACCGCCGCTCAGGGGTGATGCTTCAGGGAGCCGTCACTCACCGCCGCTCAGGGGTGATGCTTCAGGGAGCCGTCACTCACCGCCGCTCAGGAGGCCGTCACTCACCGCCGCTCAGGGGTGATGCTTCAGGGAGCCGTCACTCACCGCCGCTCAGGGGTGATGCTTCAGGGAGCCGTCACTCACCGCCGCTCAGGGGTGATGCTTCAGGGAGCCGTCACTCACCGCCGCTCAGGAGTGATGCTTCAGGGAGCCGTCACTCACCGCCGCTCAGGGGTGATGCTTCAGGGAGCCGTCACTCACCGCCGCTCAGGGGTGATGCTTCAGGGAGCCGTCACTCACCGCCGCTCAGGGGTGATGCTTCAGGGAGCCGTCACTCACCGCCGCTCAGGGGTGATGCTTCAGGGAGCCGTCACTCACCGCCGCTCAGGGGTGATGCTTCAGGGAGCCGTCACTCACCGCCGCTCAGGGGTGATGCTTCAGGGAGCCGTCACTCACCGCCGCTCAGGAGGCCCGTCACTCACCGCCGCTCAGGGGTGATGCTTCAGGGAGCCGTCACTCACCGCCGCTCAGGGGTGATGCTTCAGGGAGCCGTCACTCACCGCCGCTCAGGGTGATGCTTCAGGGAGCCGTCACTCACCGCCGCTCAGGGGTGATGCTTCAGGGAGCCGTCACTCACCGCCGCTCAGGGGTGATGCTTCAGGGAGCCGTCACTCACCGCCGCTCAGGGGTGATGCTTCAGGGAGCCGTCACTCACCGCCGCTCAGGGGTGATGCTTCAGGGAGCCGTCACTCACCGCCGCTCAGGGTGATGCTTCAGGGAGCCGTCACTCACCGCCGCTCAGGGGTGATGCTTCAGGGAGCCGTCACTCACCGCCGCTCAGGGGTGATGCTTCAGGGAGCCGTCACTCACCGCCGCTCAGGGGTGATGCTCAGGGAGCCGTCACTCACCACCGCTCAGGGGTGATGCTTCAGGGAGCCGTCACTCACCGCCGCTCAGGGGTGATGCTTCAGGGAGCCGTCACTCACGCCGCTCAGGGGTGATGCTTCAGGGAGCCGTCACTCACCGCCGCTCAGAGGAGCCGTCACTCACCGCCGCTCAGGGGTGATGCTTCAGGGAGCCGTCACTCACCGCGCTCAGGGGTGATGCTTCAGGGAGCCGTCACTCACCGCCGCTCAGGGTGATGCTTCAGGGAGCCGTCACTCACCGCCGCTCAGGGGATGCTTCAGGGAGCCGTCACTCACCGCCGCTCAGGGGTGATGCTTCAGGGAGCCGTCACTCACCGCCGCTCAGGGGTGATGCTTCAGGGAGCCGTCACTCACCGCCGCTCAGGGGTGATGCTTCAGGGAGCCGTCACTCACCGCCGCTCAGAGGAGCCGTCACTCACCGCCGCTCAGGGGTGATGCTTCAGGGAGCCGTCACTCACCGCCGCTCAGGGGTGATGCTCAGGGAGCCGTCACTCACCGCCGCGTGAGAGGAGCCGTCACTCACCGCCGCTCAGGGGTGATGCTTCAGGGAGCCGTCACTCACCACGCTCAGGGGTGATGCTTCAGGGAGCCGTCACTCACCGCCGCTCAGGGGTGATGCTTCAGGGAGCCGTCACTCACCGCCGCTCAGGGGTGATGCTTCAGGGAGCCGTCACTCACCGCCGCTCAGGGGTGATGCTTCAGGGAGCCGTCACTCACCGCCGCTCAGGGTGATGCTTCAGGGAGCCGTCACTCACCGCCGCTCAGGAGGAGCCGTCACTCACCGCCGCTCAGGGTGATGCTTCAGGGAGCCGTCACTCACCCCGCTCAGGGTGATGCTCAGGGCTCCGTCACTCCCGCCGCTCAGGGGTGATGCTTCAGGGAGCCGTCACTCACCGCGCTCAGGGGTGATGCTTCAGGGAGCCGTCACTCACCGCCGCTCAGGGGTGATGCTTCAGGGAGCCGTCACTCACCGCCGCTCAGGAGCCCCGTCACTCACCGCCGCTCAGGGGTGATGCTTCAGGGAGCCGTCACTCACCGCCGCTCAGGGGTGATGCTTCAGGGAGCCGTCACTCACCGCCGCTCAGGGTGATGCTTCAGGGAGCCGTCACTCACCGCCGCTCAGGGGTGATGCTTCAGGGAGCCGTCACTCACCGCCGCTCAGGGGTGATGCTTCAGGGAGCCGTCACTCACCGTCGCTCAGGGGTGATGCTTCAGGGAGCCGTCACTCACCGCCGCTCAGGGGTGATGCTTCAGGGAGCCGTCACTCACCGCCGCTCAGGGGAGCCAGTCACGTCACCGCCGCTCAGGGGTGATGCTTCAGGGAGCCGTCACTCACCGCCGCTCAGGGGTGATGCTTCAGGGAGCCGTCACTCACCACGCTCAGGGGTGATGCTTCAGGGAGCGTCACTCACCGCCGCTCAGGGGTGATGCTTCAGGGAGCCGTCACTCACCGCCGCTCAGGAGGCCGTCACTCACCGCCGCTCAGGGGTGATGCTTCAGGGAGCCGTCACTCNATCGAAAACTTTGTTAATACTGTTTGTAGTTTATCAATGTCCTTCAGCAGAGGTAATTTTCATGCTGATTTTTGTATCATCTGCAAAGGATGACACGAAGCTGTGACTTGTGTTTTTGTCTATATCTGATATGAGAATAAGGAAACCGCAGTGGTGCAAGGACTGTACCTTGAGGTACAGAGATTTTAACTGCGCTCGGACTCGATTTTACTTGATTGACTGTTACTCTTTGTGTTCTGTTCGACAGGAAATTGAGTATCCAGCGTCTTACTTTACCAGTTATACCCATTGACCTCATTTTGTGTACAATCACTCCATGGTCACATTTGTCGAATGCCTTTGCAAAATCTGTGTCTACGACATCTGCATTATGTTTTTCCTCTAATGCCTTAGTGATTTTGTCATAGTGGTCAAGTAACTGTGAGAGGCATGATTTTCCTGCTCTAAATCCATGTTGGCCTGGATTGTGGAGGTCATTGGTTTCCATGAATCTAGTGACCTGACTCCTGATCACTCTTTCAAATACTTATTATGTGGGACGTTAGTGCAACTGGTCTATAATTCTTTGCCAATGGGTTGCTACCACCCTTGTGTAGAGGGGCATTGTCTGCTGCTTTAAGCACATCTGGTATCTCCCCTGTGTCCAAGCTCTCCCTCCATACTATACTGAGTGCCTGTGCTACTTGCACTTTGTATTTCTTTATAAATATTGAATTCCATGAGTCTGGATCCGGGGCTGAGTGCATGGGCATATTGTCAATTTCTCTTTCAAAATCTGCCACGCTCGTGTTGATATCAGTTATATTTACTGGTGTTGAGTATCATTCATAAAGAAATTGTCCGAATCTTCCACTTTCATGCTGCGTATCGGAGTGCTAAACATGTCTTCATACTGATTTTTTAGGATTTCACTAATTTCTTTGTCATCCTCAGTGTATGAACCTTCACTAATACGAATAGGTCCAGTACTGGCAGTGGTTTTCGCTTTTGATTTAGCATGTGTGAAGAAATATTTTGGGTTTTTCTTTATTTCTTGATTGCTTTCTGTTCTAGTTGCCTTTCTTCAGTCTGATAGGAATGCTTCAGTCTCTGTTCGATTTCTTCAATCTCCCTGTTTAAATTATATCTTCTCTGTATGGAGAGTCGTGTCTTCTTAAGCATTTCCGTTAATTTCTTCCTCCTTTTGTAATGTTGTCTGTGTTCTCATTCTACATTGACCTCTTTCTGGCTTTCCTTAAAGGAACATGTTTCAGACAGACTTCATATGCTTCAGAAGTCAGTTTTCTATTCCCTGTGTAGGATTTTTATTTCTTAGAACATTTTTCCATTGAATGTTTGTAAGTTCCCTGTTTATTTTCTCCCAGTCTATCCTTTATTATTAAAATTGAATTTATTGAATAGCCCTTCTCGCTTGTTGTTTCTCTTGGGCCTACTACCGTTATTAATGTTAGTTTGCACTTCAATGAGCTTGTGGTCCGAGTACGTAGTGTCTGAGACAGTAATGTCTCTGATTAACTCCTCATTGTTCGTGAATATCAGGACCAGCGTGTTTTCGTCCCTAGTTGGTTCTGTAATCTGCTGACTGAGCGAGAAAGTGGAGGGGGGTTGTAAACAGGGGGTTGTAAGGGTGGGGTTGAGAGGGAAATGTAGTTTTCCACAATTCCAATAACGCGTCGACAAGGGTTGGGTGGTATTTGGCTGGGGTTGGTATGGGTCTGCCAGGGATTGTGGTGGGCATGGGTTGCCTGGAGGTAAGGTTGGGGAACGGGGTTGTAGGTAGGAAAGGTTTGAGGTTGGTGGTTGTAGGAAGGAAGGCGAGCCTGGACAGGGAGGGTTGCTTGGGTAAGGATGGGGTATTGGCGAGGGTGCGTCTGCATAATTGTCCATTCATTGATAAAAACCATTTCACCCCAAAACAAAATTTCAAGACCCATCATCGGATCAGGGTGAAATTTTAACACACCATTTGATTTCATAAATAACCTCTAATAAAAACACAAAACGTTTCCTAACCTAAATCCTTGGAAAAATGCTCCGTGTGACCAAACCGGAAGTACCATTTATTGCCACCCTTCCTAATCGATTTCGCCCCAGTGAGGACCATCGCCTGTTGACAAGGCGATGACAGCTGCCGGTGGCAGAATCTCGCTGACTACGCTCCACCAATGAATGAATTCCTTAAGTCTTATTATCCTCATTCGTAAAATTTATATGCGGACAGATGGAAATACGCAACCGGCCTCGACTACTAATTATCACTCGTGAAACAAAACACTGTATACGATGTTGCATAAAATACATGCGCAACTATAACGACATAAAAAGGTTACGTTAATTGTTAATTGATCGAAACTACTAGAATGAACTTGATAAAATGTAATGTAATGTAATTTTCACTATATTTATTTGACACTCGAAGATAACTGGTAACGCAATTATAAAAAATTAAAGTAAGAATATCTTGTCTCTAAATGCATGGCCAATATAAATCTTAGAAAAATATTGATAATTACCGCATTCTTGAACAAAATATACTGAAATTATACAGTGAATATTATCGCGAAAGGAACTACACTGAATTTATTGTAAATAATTTAGTTTAAATTCTGTTCTATTTATAAAAAATAATCTAAGTCTTGTTGACCAGCGCGCAATTAATACAACACTTTACGTTAACTGAATTTCTTAACTATTTCTTTTGTAATTCTTAAACACACTAGGACTGAAGACGTTACTAGTACTGAAATACTGGCGCGATGTTTAAGACTTCAACAATTATTTAATTCCTAACGCCCGACGCTAACAACGGCGCTCAGAAATAATTATAAGTATTTATTAATGAAACAAGAATTAATGATAAATTACTTATTTACGTTACTTAATGAACTCGATGTTTACATAGTATACACTTGTTCACCGCCGGTCGCGTTGTAGAATGATGAGAAATTAACACTGATAGCCGCGACGCTACAGAGTCGCGCTGATTCTTAATTAAAAATTAGTAATTATTTTCCCCAAATTATAAATTAAATACTGGCGCGTAGTTGACTTGTTACTTTAACCGAATATAACACTCACTAGACACTTGGCCTTGGGAGAGCGCAAACAATTACAGACCGCTGTCTCACTGAGCGCTGAGTAAAACCACTAGAAAAATTTCGGAGTCCCAACGCTAATGCGCTTAAATGACCAAAAATCGACTTTTGGTCTCTCAAAGTTCTAACTCGGATCACTTTAATCGCACACTTGAATTAACACTGACGACCCGATGATCGTATGGCTAGACACAAAACTAGTATTTATTCCCAAAACTGAGATTTTCCAAGCGACTTTGAAAAATGTCATCACAAAAATTTTCCACGATTTTCACTAAGTCTTTAACTGAATTCACTTTAATGCACTGCACTTCACTTCACTTAAAAACAGTAAACCACTCACCTTTGTAATTCTCTCAGATAATTAATACTGCACAACACAATAACAAAAACTCCAGACCTCCTTAATATAATCATGTGAAAAAAAATACTTAGAAAATATTAACACTTATATACGAGAATTACTTAAACAAGGGGGAACACTTAACTAACGACGGGATACTTAACTTGAAAGGGAACTTAATATGCAGGGAACTTAATTTAGTACTTAACCCTTCCACTGCTCAGGGGTCCTGAGGACATTTACACCACTGTGCGCAAGGAAAAAAAAATTCTAAATATTTTTTTCGTCTTCTAAACATGTTAATTTGTGTCCTCTGAGCACGGGAAATATAATAAAAAAATTCTACTTTACTTACCAATGACAATTTTTAGCCGACAAGATGTCCGATGACGTCACAGAGCGTGAGCGCTCAGGGGTGATGCTTCAGGGAGCCGTCACTCACCGCCGCTCAGGGGTGATGCTTCAGGGAGCCGTCACTCACCACCGCTCAGGGGTGATGCTTCAGGGAGCCGTCACTCACCGCCGCTCAGCGGAGATGCTTCAGGGAGCCGTCACTCACCGCCGCTCAGGGGTGATGCTTCAGGGAGCCGTCACTCACCACCGCTCAGGGGTGATGCTTCAGGGAGCCGTCACTCACCGTCGCTCAGGGGTGATGCTTCAGGGAGCCGTCACTCACCACCACTCAGGGGTGATGCTTCAGGGAGCCGTCACTCACCGCCGCTCAGGGGTGATGCTTCAGGGAGCCGTCACTCACCACCGCTCAGGGGTGATGCTTCAGGGAGCCGTCACTCACCGCCGCTCAGCGGTGATGCTTCAGGGAGCCGTCACTCACCGCCGCTCAGGGGTGATGCTTCAGGGAGCCGTCACTCACCACCGCTCAGGGGTGATGCTTCAGGGAGCCGTCACTCACCGTCGCTCAGGGGTGATGCTTCAGGGAGCCGTCACTCACCACCACTCAGGGGTGATGCTTCAGGGAGCCGTCACTCACCGTCGCTCAGGGGTGATGCTTCAGGGAGCCGTCACTCACCACCGCTCAGGGGTGATGCTTCAGGGAGCCGTCACTCACCGCCGCTCACGGGTGATGCTTCAGGGAGCCGTCACTCACCACCACTCAGGGGTGATGCTTCAGGGAGCCGTCACTCACCACCACTCAGGGGTGATGCTTCAGGGAGCCGTCACTCACCGCCGCTCAGGGGTGATGCTTCAGGGAGCCGTCACTCACCGCCGCTCAGCGGTGATGCTTCAGGGAGCCGTCACTCACCGCCGCTCAGGGGTGATGCTTCAGGGAGCCGTCACTCACCGCCGCTCAGGGGTGATGCTTCAGGGAGCCGTCACTCACCGCCGCTCAGGGGTGATGCTTCAGGGAGCCGTCACTCACCACCATTCAGGGGTGATGCTTCAGGGAGCCGTCACTCACCGCCGCTCAGGGGTGATGCTTCAGGGAGCCGTCACTCACCACCACTCAGGGGTGATGCTTCAGGGAGCCGTCACTCACCGCCGCTCAGGGGTGATGCTTCAGGGAGCGTCAGTCACCGTCGCTCAGGGGTGATGCTTCAGGGAGCCGTCACTCACCGCCGCTCAGGGGTGATGCTTCAGGGAGCCGTCACTCACCGTCGCTCAGGGGTGATGCTTTAGGGAGCCGTCACTCACCGCCGCTCAAGGGTGATGCTTCAGGGAGCCGTCACTCACCACCGCTCAGAGGAGCCGTCACTCACCGCCGCTCAGGGGTGATGCTTCAGGAAGCCGTCACTCACCGCCGCTCAAGGGTGATGCTTCAGGGAGCCGTCACTCACCGCCGCTCAGGGGTGATGCTTCAGGGAGCCGTCACTCACCGTCGCTCAGGGGTGATGCTTCAGGGAGCCGTCACTCACCACCGCTCAGGGGTGATGCTTTAGGGAGCCGTCACTCACCGCCGCTCAGGGGTGATGCTTCAGGGAGCCGTCACTCACCGCCGCTCAGAGGAGCCGTCACTCACCGCCGCTCAGGGGTAATGCTTCAGGGAGCCGTCACTCACCGCCGGTCAGGGGTGATGCTTCAGGGAGCCGTCACTCACCGCCGCTCAGGGGTGATGCTTCAGGGAGCCGTCACTCACCGCCGCTCAGAGGTGATGCTTCAGGGAGCCGTCACTCACCGCCGCTCAGGAGGCCCGTCACTCACCGCAGCTCAGGGGTGATGCTTCAGGGAGCCGTCATTCACCACCGCTCAGCGGTGATGCTTCAGGGAGCCGTCACTCACCGCCGCTCAGGGGTGATGCTTCAGGGAGCCGTCATTCACCTCCGCTCAGGGGTGATGCTTCAGGGAGCCGTCACTCACCGCCGCTCAGGAGGCCCGTCACTCACCGCCGCTCAGGGGTGATGCTTCAGGGAGCCGTCACTCAGCGCCGCTCAGGGGTGATGCTTCAGGGAGCCGTCACTCACCACCGCTCAGGGGTGATGCTTCAGGGAGCCGTCACTCACCGCCGCTCAGGGGTGATGCTTCAGGGAGCCGTCACTCACCGCCGCTCAGGGGGATGCTTCAGGGAGCCGTCACTCACCGTCGCTCAGGGGTGATGCTTCAGGGAGCCGTCACTCACCGCCGCTCAGGGGTGATGCTTCAGGGAGCCGTCACTCACCGCCGCTCAGAGGAGCCGTCACTCACCGCCGCTCAGGGGTAATGCTTCAGGGAGCCGTCACTCACCGCCGGTCAGGGGTGATGCTTCAGGGAGCCGTCACTCACCGCCGCTCAGGGGTGATGCTTCAGGGAGCCGTCACTCACCGCCGCTCAGAGGTGATGCTTCAGGGAGCCGTCACTCACCGCCGCTCAGGAGGCTCGTCACTCACCGCAGCTCAGGGGGTGATGCTTCAGGGAGCCGTCACTCACCACCGCTCAGGGGTGATGCTTCAGGGAGCCGTCACTCACCGCCGCTCAGGGGTGATGCTTCAGGGAGCCGTCACTCACCGCCGCTCAGGGGTGATGCTTCAGGGAGCGTCAGTCACCGTCGCTCAGGGGGGATGCTTCAGGAAGCCGTCACTCACCGCCGCTCAGGGGTGATGCTTCAGGGAGCCGTCACTCACCGCCGCTCAGGGGTGATGCTTCAGGGAGCCGTCACTCACCACCGCTCAGGGGTGATGCTTCAGGGAGCCGTCACTCACCGCCGCTCAGGAGTGATGCTTCAGGGAGCCGTCACTCACCGCCGCTCAGGGGTGATGCTTCAGGGAGCCGTCATTCACCACCGCTCAGCGGTGATGCTTCAGGGAGCCGTCACTCACCGCCGCTCAGGGGTGATGCTTCAGGGAGCCGTCACTCACCTCCGCTCAGGGGTGATGCTTCAGGGAGCCGTCACTCACCGCCGCTCAGGAGGCCCGTCACTCACCGCCGCTCAGGGGTGATGCTTCAGGGAGCCGTCACTCAGCGCCGCTCAGGGGTGATGCTTCAGGGAGCCGTCACTCACCACCGCTCAGGGGTGATGCTTCAGGGAGCCGTCACTCACCGCCGCTCAGGGGTGATGCTTCAGGGAGCCGTCACTCACCGCTGCTCAGGGGTGATGCTTCAGGGAGCCGTCACTCACCGTCGCTCAGGGGTGATGCTTTAGGGAGCCGTCACTCACCGCCGCTCAGGGGTGATGCTTCAGGGAGCCGTCACTCACCGCCGCTCAGAGGAGCCGTCACTCACCGCCGCTCAGGGAGCCGTCACTCACCGCCGCTCAGAGGAGCCGTCACTCACCGCCGCTCAGGGGTGATGCTTCAGGGAGCCGTCACTCACCGCCGCTCAGGGGTGATGCTTCAGGGAGCCGTCACTCACCGCCGCTCAGGGGTGATGCTTCAGGGAGCCGTCACTCACCGCCGCTCAGAGGTGATGCTTCAGGGAGCCGTCACTCACCGCCGCTCAGGAGGCCGTCACTCACCGCAGCTCAGGGGTGATGCTTCAGGGAGCCGTCTCACCACCGCTCAGGGGTGATGCTTCAGGGAGCCGTCACTCACCGCCGCTCAGGGGTGATGCTTCAGGGAGCCGTCACTCACCGCCGCTCAGGGGTGATGCTTCAGGGAGCCGTCACTCACCGCCGCTCAGGGGTGATGCTTCAGGGAGCCGTCACTCACCGCCGCTCAGGAGGCCCGTCACTCACCGCCGCTCAGGGGTGATGCTTCAGGGAGCCGTCACTCAGCGCCGCTCAGGGGTGATGCTTCAGGGAGCCGTCACTCACCACCGCTCAGGGGTGATGCTTCAGGGAGCCGTCACTCACCGCCGCTCAGGGTGATGCTTCAGGGAGCCGTCACTCACCGCCGCTCAGGGGTGATGCTTCAGGGAGCGTCACTCACCGCCGCTCAGGGGTGATGCTTCAGGGAGCCGTCACTCACCGCCGCTCAGGGGTGATGCTTCAGGGAGCCGTCACTCACCACCGCTCAGGGGTGATGCTTCAGGGAGCCGTCACTCACCGCCGCTCAGGGGTGATGCTTCAGGGAGCCGTCACTCACCGCCGCTCAGGGGTGATGCTTCAGGGAGCCGTCACTCACGCCGCTCAGGGGTGATGCTTCAGGGAGCCGTCACTCACCGCCGCTCAGGGGTGATGCTTCAGGGAGCCGTCACTCACCGCCGCTCAGGGGTGATGCTTCAGGGAGCCGTCACTCACCGCCGCTCAGGGGTGATGCTTCAGGGAGCCGTCACTCACCGCCGCTTGGAAGGCCGTCACTCACCGCCGCTCAGGGGTGATGCTTCAGGGAGCCGTCACTCACCGCCGCTCAGGGGTGATGCTTCAGGGAGCCGTCACTCACCGCCGCTCAGGGGTGATGCTTCAGGGAGCCGTCACTCACCGCCGCTCAGAGGAGCCGTCACTCACCGCCGCTCAGGGGTGATGCTTCAGGGAGCCGTCACTCACCGCCGCTCAGGAGGCCCGTCACTCACCGCCGCTCAGGGGTGATGCTTCAGGGAGCCGTCACTCACCGCCGCTCAGGGGTGATGCTTCAGGGAGCCGTCACTCACCCCGCTCAGGGGTGATGCTTCAGGGAGCCGTCACTCACCGCCGCTCAGGGGTGATGCTTCAGGGAGCCGTCACTCACCGCCGCTCAGGGGTGATGCTTCAGGGAGCCGTCACTCACCGCCGCTCAGGGGTGATGCTTCAGGGAGCCGTCACTCACCGCCGCTCAGGGGTGATGCTTCAGGGAGCCGTCACTCACCGCCGCTCAGGGGTGATGCTTCAGGGAGCCGTCACTCACCGCCGCTCAGGGGTGATGCTTCAGGGAGCCGTCACTCACCGCCGCTCAGGGGTGATGCTTCAGGGAGCCGTCACTCACCGCCGCTCAGGGGTGATGCTTCAGGGAGCCGTCACTCACCGCCGCTCAGGAGGCCGTCACTCACCGCCGCTCAGGGGTGATGCTTCAGGGAGCCGTCACTCACCGCCGCTCAGGGGTGATGCTTCAGGGAGCCGTCACTCACCGCCGCTCAGGGGTGATGCTTCAGGGAGCCGTCACTCACCGCCGCTCAGGGGTGATGCTTCAGGGAGCCGTCACTCACCGCCGCTCAGGGGTGATGCTTCAGGGAGCCGTCACTCACCGCCGCTCTGGGAGCCGTCACTCACCGCCGCTCAGGGGTGATGCTTCAGGGAGCCGTCACTCACCGCCGCTCAGGGGTGATGCTTCAGGGAGCCGTCACTCACCGCCGCTCAGGGGTGATGCTTCAGGGAGCCGTCACTCACCGCCGCTCAGGGGTGATGCTTCAGGGAGCCGTCACTCACCGCCGCTCAGGGGTGATGCTTCAGGGAGCCGTCACTCACCGCCGCTCAGGGGTGATGCTTCAGGGAGCCGTCACTCACCGCCGCTCAGGGGTGATGCTTCAGGGAGCCGTCACTCACCGCCGCTCAGGGGTGATGCTTCAGGGAGCCGTCACTCACCGCCGCTCAGGAGGCCCGTCACTCACCGCCGCTCAGGGGTGATGCTTCAGGGAGCCGTCACTCACCGCCGCTCAGGGGTGATGCTTCAGGGAGCCGTCACTCACCGCCGCTCAGGGGTGATGCTTCAGGGAGCAGTCACTCACCGCCGCTCAGGGGTGATGCTTCAGGGAGCCGTCACTCACCGCCGCTCAGGGGAGCCGTCACTCACCGCCGCTCAGGGGTGATGCTTCAGGGAGCCGTCACTCACCGCCGCTCAGGGGTGATGCTTCAGGGAGCCGTCACTCACCGCCGCTCAGGAGGCCCGTCACTCACCGCCGCTCAGGGGTGATGCTTCAGGGAGCCGTCACTCACCGCCGCTCAGGGTGATGCTTCAGGGAGCCGTCACTCACCGCCGCTCAGGGGTGATGCTTCAGGGAGCCGTCACTCACCGCCGCTCAGGGGTGATGCTTCAGGGAGCCGTCACTCACCGCCGCTCAGGGAGCCGTCACTCACCGCCGCTCAGGGGTGATGCTTCAGGGAGCCGTCACTCACCGCCGCTCAGGGGTGATGCTTCAGGGAGCCGTCACTCACCGCCGCTCAGGGGTGATGCTTCAGGGAGCCGTCACTCACCGCCGCTCAGGGGTGATGCTTCAGGGAGCCGTCACTCACCGCCGCTCAGGGGTGATGCTTCAGGGAGCCGTCACTCACCGCCGCTCAGGGGTGATGCTTCAGGGAGCCGTCACTCACCGCCGCTCAGGGGTGATGCTTCAGGGAGCCGTCACTCACCGCCGCTCAGGGGTGATGCTTCAGGGAGCCGTCACTCACCGCCGCTCAGGGGTGATGCTTCAGGGAGCCGTCACTCACCGCCGCTCAGGGGTGATGCTTCAGGGAGCCGTCACTCACCGCCGCTCAGGGGTGATGCTTCAGGGAGCCGTCACTCACCGCCGCTCAGGGGTGATGCTTCAGGGAGCCGTCACTCACCGCCGCTCAGGGGTGATGCTTCAGGGAGCCGTCACTCACCGCCGCTCAGGGGTGATGCTTCAGGGAGCCGTCACTCACCGCCGCTCAGGGGTGATGCTTCAGGGAGCCGTCACTCACCGCCGCTCAGGGGTGATGCTTCAGGGAGCCGTCACTCACCGCCGCTCAGGGGTGATGCTTCAGGGAGCCGTCACTCACCGCCGCTCAGGGTGATGCTTCAGGGAGCCGTCACTCACCGCGCAGGGAGCCGTCACTCACCGCCGCTCAGGGGTGATGCTTCAGGGAGCCGTCACTCACCGCCGTCAGGGTGATGCTTCAGGGAGCCGTCACTCACCGCCGCTCAGGGAAGCCGTCACTCACCGCCGCAGGGAAGCGTCACTCACCGCCGCTCAGGGAAGCCGTCACTCACCGCCGCTCAGGGGAGCCGTCACTCACCGCCGCTCAGGGGTGATGCTTCAGGGAGCCGTCACTCACCGCCGCTCAGGGGAGCCGTCACTCACCGCCGCTCAGGGGTGATGCTTCAGGAGCCGTCACTCACCGCCGCTCAGGGGTGATGCTTCAGGGAGCCGTCACTCACCGCCGCTCAGGGGAGCCGTCACTCACCGCCGCTCAGGGGTGATGCTTCAGGGAGCCGTCACTCACCGCCGCTCAGGGGTGATGCTTCAGGGAGCCGTCACTCGCGCCGCTCAGGAGGCCGTCACTCACCGCCGCTCAGGGGTGATGCTTCAGGGAGCCGTCACTCACCGCCGCTCAGGGGTGATGCTTCAGAGAGCCGTCACTCACCACCGCTCAGGGGTGATGCTTCAGGGAGCGTCACTCACCGCCGCTCAGGAGTGATGCTTCAGGGAGCCGTCACTCACCGCCGCTCAGGGGTGATGCTTCAGGGAGCCGTCACTCACCGCCGCTCAGGGGTGATGCTTCAGGGAGCCGTCACTCACCGCCGCTCAGGGGTGATGCTTCAGGGAGCCGTCACTCACCGCCGCTCAGGGGTGATGCTTCAGGGAGCCGTCACTCACCGCCGCTCAGGGTGATGCTTCAGGGAGCCGTCACTCACCGCCGCTCAGGGGTGATGCTTCAGGGAGCCGTCACTCACCGCCGCTCAGGGGTGATGCTTCAGGGAGCCGTCACTCACCGCCGCTCAGGGGTGATGCTTCAGGGAGCCGTCACTCACCGCCGCTCAGGGGTGATGCTTCAGGGAGCCGTCACTCACCGCCGCTCAGGGGTGATGCTTCAGGGAGCCGTCACTCACCGCCGCTCAGGGGTGATGCTTCAGGGAGCCGTCACTCACCGCCGCTCAGGGGTGATGCTTCAGGGAGCCGTCACTCACCGCCGCTCAGGGGTGATGCTTCAGGGAGCCGTCACTCACCGCCGCTCAGGAGGCCCGTCACTCACCGCCGCTCAGGGGTGATGCTTCAGGGAGCCGTCACTCACCGCCGCTCAGGGGTGATGCTTCAGGGAGCCGTCACTCACCGCCGCTCAGGAGCCGTCACTGCCGCTCAGGGAGCCGTCACTCACCGCCGCTCAGGGGTGATGCTTCAGGGAGCCGTCACTCACCGCCGCTCAGGGGTGATGCTTCAGGGAGCCGTCACTCACCGCCGCTCAGGGGTGATGCTTCAGGGAGCCGTCACTCACCGCCGCTCAGGGGTGATGCTTCAGGGAGCCGTCACTCACCGCGCTCAGGGGTGATGCTTCAGGGAGCCGTCACTCACCGCCGCTCAGGGGTGATGCTTCAGGGAGCCGTCACTCACCCGCTCAGGGGTGATGCTTCAGGGAGCCGTCACTCACCGCCGCTCAGGGGTGATGCTTCAGGGAGCCGTCACTCACCGCCGCTCAGGGGTGATGCTTCAGGGAGCCGTCACTCACCGCCGCTCAGGGGTGATGCTTCAGGGAGCCGTCACTCACCGCCGCTCAGGGGTGATGCTTCAGGGAGCCGTCACTCACCGCCGCTCAGAGGAGCCGTCACTCACCGCCGCTCAGGGGTGATGCTTCAGGGAGCCGTCACTCACCGCCGCTCAGGGGTGATGCTTCAGGGAGCCGTCACTCACCGCCGCTCAGGGGTGATGCTTCAGGGAGCCGTCACTCACCGCCGCTCAGGGTGATGCTTCAGGGAGCCGTCACTCACCGCCGCTCAGGAGGCCCGTCACTCACCGCCGCTCAGGGGTGATGCTTCAGGGAGCCGTCACTCACCGCCGCTCAGGGGTGATGCTTCAGGGAGCCGTCACTCACCGCCGCTCAGGGGTGATGCTTCAGGGAGCCGTCACTCACCGCCGCTCAGGGGTGATGCTTCAGGGAGCCGTCACTCACCGCCGCTCAGGGGTGATGCTTCAGGGAGCCGTCACTCACCGCCGCTCAGGAGGCCCGTCACTCACCGCCGCTCAGGGGTGATGCTTCAGGGAGCCGTCACTCACCGCCGCTCAGGGGTGATGCTTCAGGGAGCCGTCACTCACCGCCGCTCAGGGGTGATGCTTCAGGGAGCCGTCACTCACCGCCGCTCAGGGGTGATGCTTCAGGGAGCCGTCACTCACCGCCGCTCAGGGGTGATGCTTCAGGGAGCCGTCACTCACCGCCGCTCAGGGGTGATGCTTCAGGAGCCGTCACTCACCGCCGCTCAGGGGTGATGCTTCAGGGAGCCGTCACTCACCGCCGCTCAGGGGTGATGCTTCAGGGAGCCGTCACTCACCACCGCTCAGGGGTGATGCTTCAGGGAGCCGTCACTCACCGCCGCTCAGGAGTGATGCTTCAGGGAGCCGTCACTCACCGCCGCTCAGGGGTGATGCTTCAGGGAGCCGTCACTCACCGCCGCTCAGGGGTGATGCTTCAGGGAGCCGTCACTCACCGCCGCTCAGGGGTGATGCTTCAGGGAGCCGTCACTCACCGCCGCTCAGGGGTGATGCTTCAGGGAGCCGTCACTCACCGCCGCTCAGAGGAGCCGTCACTCACCGCCGCTCAGGGGTGATGCTTCAGGGAGCCGTCACTCACCGCCGCTCAGGGGTGATGCTTCAGGGAGCCGTCACTCACCGCCGCTCAGGGGTGATGCTTCAGGGAGCCGTCACTCACCGCCGCTCAGAGGTGATGCTTCAGGGAGCCGTCACTCACCGCCGCTCAGGAGGCCCGTCACTCACCGCCGCTCAGGGGTGATGCTTCAGGGAGCCGTCACTCACCGCCGCTCAGCGGTGATGCTTCAGGGAGCCGTCACTCACCGCCGCTCAGGGGTGATGCTTCAGGGAGCCGTCACTCACCGCCGCTCAGGGGTGATGCTTCAGGGAGCCGTCACTCACCGCCGCTCAGGAGGCCCGTCACTCACCGCCGCTCAGGGGTGATGCTTCAGGGAGCCGTCACTCACCGCCGCTCAGGGGTGATGCTTCAGGGAGCCGTCACTCACCCCGCTCAGGGGTGATGCTTCAGGGAGCCGTCACTCACCGCCGCTCAGGAGTGATGCTTCAGGGAGCCGTCACTCACCGCCGCTCAGGGGTGATGCTTCAGGGAGCCGTCACTCACCGCCGCTCAGGGGTGATGCTTCAGGAAGCCGTCACTCACCGCCGCTCAGGGGTGATGCTTCAGGGAGCCGTCACTCACCGCCGCTCAGGGGTGATGCTTCAGGGAGCCGTCACTCACCGCCGCTCAGGGGTGATGCTTCAGGGAGCCGTCACTCACCGCCGCTCAGGGGTGATGCTTCAGGGAGCCGTCACTCACCGCCGCTCAGGGGTGATGCTTCAGGGAGCCGTCACTCACCGCCGCTCAGGGTGATGCTTCAGGGAGCCGTCACTCACCGCCGCTCAGGGGTGATGCTTCAGGGAGCCGTCACTCACCGCCGCTCAGGGGTGATGCTTCAGGGAGCCGTCACTCACCGCCGCTCAGGAGGCCAGTCACTCACCGCCGCTCAGGGGTGATGCTTCAGGGAGCCGTCACTCACCGCCGCTCAGGGGTGATGCTTCAGGGAGCCGTCACTCACCGCCGCTCAGGGGGCCGTCACTCACCGCCGCTCAGGGGAGCCGTCACTCACCGCCGCTCAGGGGTGATGCTTCAGGGAGCCGTCACTCACCGCCGCTCAGGGGTGATGCTTCAGGGAGCCGTCACTCACCGCCGCTCAGGGGTGATGCTTCAGGGAGCCGTCACTCACCGCCGCTCAGGGGTGATGCTTCAGGGAGCCGTCACTCACCGCCGCTCAGGGTGATGCTTCAGGGAGCCGTCACTCACCGCCGCTCAGGGGTGATGCTTCAGGGAGCCGTCACTCACCGCCGCTCAGGGGTGATGCTTCAGGGAGCCGTCACTCACCGCCGCTCAGGGGTGATGCTTCAGGGAGCCGTCACTCACCGCCGCTCAGGGGTGATGCTTCAGGGAGCCGTCACTCACCGCCGCTCAGGGGTGATGCTTCAGGGAGCCGTCACTCACCGCCGCTCAGGGGTGATGCTTCAGGGAGCCGTCACTCACCGCCGCTCAGAGGAGCCGTCACTCACCGCCGCTCAGGGGTGATGCTTCAGGGAGCCGTCACTCACCGCCGCTCAGGGGTGATGCTTCAGGGAGCCGTCACTCACCGCCGCTCAGGGGTGATGCTTCAGGGAGCCGTCACTCACCGCCGCTCAGGGGTGATGCTTCAGGGAGCCGTCACTCACCGCCGCTCAGGAGGCCGTCACTCACCGCCGCTCAGGGGTGATGCTTCAGGGAGCCGTCACTCACCGCCGCTCAGGGGTGATGCTTCAGGGAGCCGTCACTCACCGCCGCTCAGGGGTGATGCTTCAGGGAGCCGTCACTCACCGCCGCTCAGGGGTGATGCTTCAGGGAGCCGTCACTCACCGCCGCTCAGGGGTGATGCTTCAGGGAGCCGTCACTCACCGCCGCTCAGGAGGCCGTCACTCACCGCCGCTCAGGGGTGATGCTTCAGGGAGCCGTCACTCACCGCCGCTCAGGGGTGATGCTTCAGGGAGCCGTCACTCACCGCCGCTCAGGGGTGATGCTTCAGGGAGCCGTCACTCACCGCCGCTCAGGGTGATGCTTCAGGGAGCCGTCACTCACCGCCGCTCAGGGGTGATGCTTCAGGGAGCCGTCACTCACCGCCGCTCAGGGGTGATGCTTCAGGGAGCCGTCACTCACCGCCGCTCAGGGGTGATGCTTCAGGGAGCCGTCACTCACCGCCGCTCAGGGGTGATGCTTCAGGGAGCCGTCACTCACCGCCGCTCAGGGGTGATGCTTCAGGGAGCCGTCACTCACCGCCGCTCAGGGGTGATGCTTCAGGGAGCCGTCACTCACCGCCGCTCAGGGGTGATGCTTCAGGGAGCCGTCACTCACCGCCGCTCAGGGGTGATGCTTCAGGGAGCCGTCACTCACCGCCGCTCAGGGGTGATGCTTCAGGGAGCCGTCACTCACCGCCGCTCAGGGGTGATGCTTCAGGGAGCCGTCACTCACCGCCGCTCAGGGGTGATGCTTCAGGGAGCCGTCACTCACCGCCGCTCAGGGGTGATGCTTCAGGGAGCCGTCACTCACCGCCGCTCAGGGGTGATGCTTCAGGGAGCCGTCACTCACCGCCGCTCAGGGGTGATGCTTCAGGGAGCCGTCACTCACCGCCGCTCAGGGGTGATGCTTCAGGGAGCCGTCACTCACCGCCGCTCAGGAGGCCCGTCACTCACCGCCGCTCAGGGGTGATGCTTCAGGGAGCCGTCACTCACCGCCGCTCAGGGGTGATGCTTCAGGGAGCCGTCACTCACCGCCGCTCAGGGGTGATGCTTCAGGGAGCCGTCACTCACCGCCGCTCAGGGGTGATGCTTCAGGGAGCCGTCACTCACCGCCGCTCAGGAGGCCCGTCACTCACCGCCGCTCAGGGGTGATGCTTCAGGGAGCCGTCACTCACCGCCGCTCAGGGGTGATGCTTCAGGGAGCCGTCACTCACCGCCGCTCAGGGGTGATGCTTCAGGGAGCCGTCACTCACCGCCGCTCAGGAGGCCCGTCACTCACCGCCGCTCAGGGGTGATGCTTCAGGGAGCCGTCACTCACCGCCGCTCAGGGGTGATGCTTCAGGGAGCCGTCACTCACCGCCGCTCAGGGGTGATGCTTCAGGGAGCCGTCACTCACCGCCGCTCAGGGGTGATGCTTCAGGGAGCCGTCACTCACCGCCGCTCAGGGGTGATGCTTCAGGAAGCCGTCACTCACCGCCGCTCAGGGGTGATGCTTCAGGGAGCCGTCACTCACCGCCGCTCAGGGGTGATGCTTCAGGGAGCCGTCACTCACCGCCGCTCAGGGGTGATGCTTCAGGGAGCCGTCACTCACCGCCGCTCAGGGGTGATGCTTCAGGGAGCCGTCACTCACCGCCGCTCAGGGGTGATGCTTCAGGGAGCCGTCACTCACCGCCGCTCAGGGGTGATGCTTCAGGGAGCCGTCACTCACCGCCGCTCAGGGGTGATGCTTCAGGGAGCCGTCACTCACCGCCGCTCAGGGGTGATGCTTCAGGGAGCCGTCACTCACCGCCGCTCAGAGGAGCCGTCACTCACCGCCGCTCAGGGGTGATGCTTCAGGGAGCCGTCACTCACCGCCGCTCAGGGGTGATGCTTCAGGGAGCCGTCACTCACCGCCGCTCAGGGGTGATGCTTCAGGGAGCCGTCACTCACCGCCGCTCAGGGGTGATGCTTCAGGGAGCCGTCACTCACCGCCGCTCAGGAGGCCCGTCACTCACCGCCGCTCAGGGGTGATGCTTCAGGGAGCCGTCACTCACCACCGCTCAGCGGTGATGCTTCAGGGAGCCGTCACTCACCGCCGCTCAGGGGTGATGCTTCAGGGAGCCGTCACTCACCGCCGCTCAGGGGTGATGCTTCAGGGAGCCGTCACTCACCGCCGCTCAGGAGGCCCGTCACTCACCGCCGCTCAGGGGTGATGCTTCAGGGAGCCGTCACTCACCGCCGCTCAGGGGTGATGCTTCAGGGAGCCGTCACTCACCGCCGCTCAGGGGTGATGCTTCAGGGAGCCGTCACTCACCGCCGCTCAGGGTGATGCTTCAGGGAGCCGTCACTCACCGCCGCTCAGGGGTGATGCTTCAGGGAGCCGTCACTCACCGCCGCTCAGGGGTGATGCTTCAGGGAGCCGTCACTCACCGCCGCTCAGGGGTGATGCTTCAGGGAGCCGTCACTCACCGCCGCTCAGGGGTGATGCTTCAGGGAGCCGTCACTCACCGCCGCTCAGGGGTGATGCTTCAGGGAGCCGTCACTCACCGCCGCTCAGGGGTGATGCTTCAGGGAGCCGTCACTCACCGCCGCTCAGGGGTGATGCTTCAGGGAGCCGTCACTCACCGCCGCTCAGGGGTGATGCTTCAGGGAGCCGTCACTCACCGCCGCTCAGGGGTGATGCTTCAGGGAGCCGTCACTCACCGCCGCTCAGGAGGCCCGTCACTCACCGCCGCTCAGGGGTGATGCTTCAGGGAGCCGTCACTCACCGCCGCTCAGGGGTGATGCTTCAGGGAGCCGTCACTCACCGCCGCTCAGGGGTGATGCTTCAGGGAGCCGTCACTCACCGCCGCTCAGGGTGATGCTTCAGGGAGCCGTCACTCACCGCCGCTCAGGGGTGATGCTTCAGGGAGCCGTCACTCACCGCCGCTCAGGGGTGATGCTTCAGGGAGCCGTCACTCACCGCCGCTCAGGGGTGATGCTTCAGGGAGCCGTCACTCACCGCCGCTCAGGGGTGATGCTTCAGGGAGCCGTCACTCACCGCCGCTCAGGGGTGATGCTTCAGGGAGCCGTCACTCACCGCCGCTCAGGGGTGATGCTTCAGGGAGCCGTCACTCACCGCCGCTCAGGGGTGATGCTTCAGGGAGCCGTCACTCACCGCCGCTCAGGGGTGATGCTTCAGGGAGCCGTCACTCACCGCCGCTCAGGGGTGATGCTTCAGGGAGCCGTCACTCACCGCCGCTCAGGGGTGATGCTTCAGGGAGCCGTCACTCACCGCCGCTCAGGGGTGATGCTTCAGGGAGCCGTCACTCACCGCCGCTCAGGGGTGATGCTTCAGGGAGCCGTCACTCACCGCCGCTCAGGGGTGATGCTTCAGGGAGCCGTCACTCACCGCCGCTCAGGGGTGATGCTTCAGGGAGCCGTCACTCACCGCCGCTCAGGGGTGATGCTTCAGGGAGCCGTCACTCACCGCCGCTCAGGAGGCCCGTCACTCACCGCCGCTCAGGGGTGATGCTTCAGGGAGCCGTCACTCACCGCCGCTCAGGGTGATGCTTCAGGGAGCCGTCACTCACCGCCGCTCAGGGGTGATGCTTCAGGGAGCCGTCACTCACCGCCGCTCAGGGGTGATGCTTCAGGGAGCCGTCACTCACCGCCGCTCAGGAGGCCCGTCACTCACCGCCGCTCAGGGGTGATGCTTCAGGGAGCCGTCACTCACCGCCGCTCAGGGGTGATGCTTCAGGGAGCCGTCACTCACCGCCGCTCAGGGGTGATGCTTCAGGGAGCCGTCACTCACCGCCGCTCAGGGGTGATGCTTCAGGGAGCCGTCACTCACCGCCGCTCAGGGGTGATGCTTCAGGGAGCCGTCACTCACCGCCGCTCAGGGTGATGCTTCAGGGAGCCGTCACTCACCGCCGCTCAGGGGTGATGCTTCAGGGAGCCGTCACTCACCGCCGCTCAGGGGTGATGCTTCAGGGAGCCGTCACTCACCGCCGCTCAGGGGTGATGCTTCAGGGAGCCGTCACTCACCGCCGCTCAGGGGTGATGCTTCAGGGAGCCGTCACTCACCGCCGCTCAGGAGGCCCGTCACTCACCGCCGCTCAGGGGTGATGCTTCAGGGAGCCGTCACTCACCGCCGCTCAGGGGTGATGCTTCAGGGAGCCGTCACTCACCGCCGCTCAGGGGTGATGCTTCAGGGAGCCGTCACTCACCGCCGCTCAGGGGTGATGCTTCAGGGAGCCGTCACTCACCGCCGCTCAGGAGGCCCGTCACTCACCGCCGCTCAGGGGTGATGCTTCAGGGAGCCGTCACTCACCGCCGCTCAGGGGTGATGCTTCAGGGAGCCGTCACTCACCGCCGCTCAGGGGTGATGCTTCAGGGAGCCGTCACTCACCGCCGCTCAGGAGTGATGCTTCAGGGAGCCGTCACTCACCGCCGCTCAGGGGTGATGCTTCAGGGAGCCGTCACTCACCGCCGCTCAGGGGTGATGCTTCAGGGAGCCGTCACTCACCGCCGCTCAGGGGTGATGCTTCAGGGAGCCGTCACTCACCGCCGCTCAGGGGTGATGCTTCAGGGAGCCGTCACTCACCGCCGCTCAGGGGTGATGCTTCAGGGAGCCGTCACTCACCGCCGCTCAGGGGTGATGCTTCAGGGAGCCGTCACTCACCGCCGCTCAGGGGTGATGCTTCAGGGAGCCGTCACTCACCGCCGCTCAGGGTGATGCTTCAGGGAGCCGTCACTCACCGCCGCTCAGGGGTGATGCTTCAGGGAGCCGTCACTCACCGCCGCTCAGGGGTGATGCTTCAGGAAGCCGTCACTCACCGCCGCTCAGGGTGATGCTTCAGGGAGCCGTCACTCACCGCCGCTCAGGGGTGATGCTTCAGGGAGCCGTCACTCACCGCCGCTCAGGGGTGATGCTTCAGGGAGCCGTCACTCACCGCCGCTCAGGGGTGATGCTTCAGGGAGCCGTCACTCACCGCCGCTCAGGGGTGATGCTTCAGGGAGCCGTCACTCACCGCCGCTCAGGAGGCCCGTCACTCACCGCAGCTCAGGGGTGATGCTTCAGGGAGCCGTCACTCACCGCCGCTCAGGGTGATGCTTCAGGGAGCCGTCACTCACCGCCGCTCAGGGGTGATGCTTCAGGGAGCCGTCACTCACCGCCGCTCAGGGGTGATGCTTCAGGGAGCCGTCACTCACCGCCGCTCTGGAGGCCCGTCACTCACCGCCGCTCAGGGGTGATGCTTCAGGGAGCCGTCACTCACCGCCGCTCAGGGGTGATGCTTCAGGGAGCCGTCACTCACCGCCGCTCAGGGGTGATGCTTCAGGGAGCCGTCACTCACCGCCGCTCAGGGGTGATGCTTCAGGGAGCCGTCACTCACCGCCGCCCAGGGGTGATGCTTCAGGGAGCCGTCACTCACCGCCGCTCAGGGTGATGCTTCAGGGAGCCGTCACTCACCGCCGCTCAGGGGTGATGCTTCAGGGAGCCGTCACTCACCGCCGCTCAGGGGTGATGCTTCAGGGAGCCGTCACTCACCGCCGCTCAGAGGGGTGATGCTTCAGGGAGCCGTCACTCACCGCCGCTCAGGAGGCCCGTCACTCACCGCCGCTCAGGGGTGATGCTTCAGGGAGCCGTCACTCACCGCCGCTCAGGGTGATGCTTCAGGGAGCCGTCACTCACCGCCGCTCAGGGGTGATGCTTCAGGGAGCCGTCACTCACCGCCGCTCAGGGGTGATGCTTCAGGGAGCCGTCACTCACCGCCGCTCAGGAGCCCGTCACTCACCGCCGCTCAGGGGTGATGCTTCAGGGAGCCGTCACTCACCGCCGCTCAGGGGTGATGCTTCAGGGAGCCGTCACTCACCGCCGCTCAGGGTGATGCTTCAGGGAGCCGTCACTCACCGCCGCTCAGGGGTGATGCTTCAGGGAGCCGTCACTCACCGCCGCTCAGGGGTGATGCTTCAGGAAGCCGTCACTCACCGTCGCTCAGGGGTGATGCTTCAGGGAGCCGTCACTCACCGCCGCTCAGGGGTGATGCTTCAGGGAGCCGTCACTCACCGCCGCTCAGGGTGATGCTTCAGGGAGCCGTCACTCACCGCCGCTCAGGGGTGATGCTTCAGGGAGCCGTCACTCACCGCCGCTCAGGGGTGATGCTTCAGGGAGCCGTCACTCACCGCCGCTCAGGAGTGCCCGTCACTCACCGCAGCTCAGGGTGATGCTTCAGGGAGCCGTCACTCACCTCCGCTCAGCGGTGATGCTTCAGGGAGCCGTCACTCACCGCCGCTCAGGGGTGATGCTTCAGGGAGCCGTCACTCACCGCCGCTCAGGGGTGATGCTTCAGGGAGCCGTCACTCACCGCCGCTCTGGAGGCCCGTCCTCACCGCCGCTCAGGGGTGATGCTTCAGGGAGCCGTCACTCACCGCCGCTCAGGGGTGATGCTTCAGGGAGCCGTCACTCACCGCCGCTCAGGGGTGATGCTTCAGGGAGCCGTCACTCACCGCCGCTCAGGGGTGATGCTTCAGGGAGCCGTCACTCACCGCCGCTCAGGGGTGATGCTTCAGGGAGCCGTCACTCACCGCCGCTCAGGGGTGATGCTTCAGGGAGCGTCACTCACCGTCGCTCAGGGGTGATGCTTCAGGGAGCCGTCACTCACCGCCGCTCAGGGGTGATGCTTCAGGGAGCCGTCACTCACCGCCGCTCAGGAGCCCGTCACCCACCGCCGCTCAGGGGTGATGCTTCAGGGAGCAGTCACTCACCGCCGCTCAGGGTGATGCTTCAGGGAGCCGTCACTCACCGCCGCTCAGGGGTGATGCTTCAGGGAGCAGTCACTCACCGCCGCTCAGGCGTGATGCTTCAGGGAGCCGTCACTCACCGCCGCTCAGGGGAGCCGTCACTCACCGCCGCTCAGGGTGATGCTTCAGGGAGCCGTCCGTCACTCACCGCCGCTCAGGGGTGATGCTTCAGGGAGCCGTCACTCACCGCCGCTCAGGGTGATGCTTCAGGGAGCCGTCACTCACCGCCGCTCAGGGGTGATGCTTCAGGGAGCCGTCACTCACCGCCGCCGCAGGGTGATGCTTCAGGGAGCCGTCACTCACCGCCGCTCAGGGGTGATGCTTCAGGGAGCGTCAGTCACCGTCGCTCAGGGGTGATGCTTCAGGGAGCCGTCACTCACCGCCGCTCAGGGGTGATGCTTCAAGGAGCCGTCACTCACCGCCGCTCAGGAGACCCGTCACTCACCACCGCTCAGGGGTGATGCTTCAGGGAGCCGTCACTCACCGCCGCTCAGGGTGATGCTTCAGGGAGCCGTCACTCACCGCCGCTCAGGTGGTGATGCTTCAGGAGCCGTCACTCACCGCCGCTCAGGGTGATGCTTCAGGGAGCCGTCACTCACCGCCGCTCAGGAGTGATGCTTCAGGGAGCCGTCACTCACCGCCGCTCAGGGTGATGCTTCAGGGAGCCGTCTCACCGCCGCTCATGGGTGATGCTTCAGGGAGCCGTCACTCACCGCCGCTCAGGGGAGCCGTCACTCACCGCCGCTCAGTTCTCTCTCCTCTTTGTTTCTCTCTTCCTCTTTTTCTTTATTTCTTTCTCTTTCCTTTCTTTCTCTTTTCTTTCTTTCTTTCTTTCTCTTTCTTTTAGATTTAGCTTTAGGTAACAATAACTGTAACAACAGCCTGATCTCAGCATGACATGAATTACAGCCTGCTTCGTCACGAATTCTATTGTGTTCACATTGAACATATACATTTTTATAGATTTTTAGATTTTAATTCTATATTCTGTTATAGAATAGTTTATATATATTCGAGCTATTACATATATTTTGTTGTATTTCTCATTCTTAATTAAATAAATTAATATTTTAATTATCTTTTTGTACCCTATTTCATTTGTCACATAAATATATATATAGAATGTCCATTTCT
>WNGS01159132.1:42396-85778 GCA_020271785.1 Procambarus virginalis
TTCTCAAATATGTATTCTTTCTTTGTCTTCTGGAATGTCTTCTTTCTTTCTTTCTCTCCTTTTCTATTTCAGATATGAATTAACAAAAATTATTATACCCTAATTTACCCTAAACGTTTTAATGTAGGTAATTAAAAGATTACAGAAATGTTTTTTGAAACATTATTTATTTACGTTCTAAGGTCGTAAATAAAAGTTCTCAAAAAACATTTCTAAACGTAATTATAAACGTGCTGAAAACAATGAAATGTCGTTTTTAGAACGTTTTAAAATGTGAAAATGTTTGCTGGGGCCGCTCAGGGGTGATGCTTCAGGGAGCCGTCACTCACCGCCGCTCAGGGGTGATGCTTCAGGGAGCCGTCACTCACCGCCGCTCAGGGGTGATGCTTCAGGGAGCCGTCACTCACCGCCGCTCAGGGGTGATGCTTCAGGGAGCCGTCACTCACCGCCGCTCAGGGGTGATGCTTCAGGGAGCCGTCACTCACCGCCGCTCAGGGGTGATGCTTCCGGGAGCGTCAGTCACCGTCGCTCAGGGGTGATGCTTCAGGGAGCCGTCACTCACCGCCGCTCAGGGGTGATGTTTCAGGGAGCCGTCACTCACCGCCGCTCAGGAGGCCCGTCACCCACCGCCGCTCAGGGGTGATGCTTCAGGAAGCAGTCACTCACCGCCACTCAGGGGTGATGCTTCAGGGAGCCGTCACTCACCGCCGCTCAGGGGTGATGCTTCAGGGAGCAGTCACTCACCGCCACTCAGGCGTGATGCTTCAGGGAGCCGTCACTCACCGCCGCTCAGGGGAGCCGTCACTCACCGCCACTCAGGGGTGATGCTTCAGGGAGCCGTCACTCACCGCCGCTCAGGGGTGATGCTTCAGGGAGCCGTCACTCACCGCCGCTCAGCGGTGATGCTTCAGGGAGCCGTCACTCACCGCCGCTCAGGGGTGATGCTTCAGGGAGCCGTCACTCACCACCGCTCAGGGGTGATGCTTCAGGGAGCCGTCACTCACCGCCGCTATGGGGTGATGCTTCAAGGTGCCGTCACTCACTGCCGCTCAGGAGACCCGTCACTCACCGCCGCTCAGGTGTGATGCTTCAGGGAGCCGTCACTCACCGCCACTCAGGGGTGATGCTTCAGGGAGCCGTCACTCACCGCCGCTCAGGGGTGATGCTTCAGGGAGCGTCAGTCACCGTCGCTCAGGGTGATGCTTCAGGAAGCCGTCACTCCCCGCCGCTCAGGGGTGATGCTTCAGGGAGCCGTCACTCACCGCCGCTCAGGGGTGATGCTCCAGAGAGCCGTCACTCACCACCGTTCAGGGATGATGCTTCAGGGAGCCGTCACTCACCGCCGGTCAGGAGTGATGCTTCAGGGAGCCGTCACTCACCGCCCTTCAGGGGTGATGCTTCAGGGAGCCGTCACTCACCGCCGCTCAGGGGTGATGCTTCAGGGAGCCGTCACTCACCGCCGCTCAAGAGTGATGCTTCAGGGAGCCGTCACTCACCGCCACTCAGGGAAGCCGTCACTCACCGCCGCTCAGGGAAGCCGTCATTCACCGCCGCTCAGGGAAGCCGTCATTCACCGCCGCTCAGGGGAGCCGTCACTCACCGCCGCTCAGGGGAGCATTCACTCACCGCCTCTCAGGGGTGATGCTTCAGGGAGCCGTCACTCACCGCCGCTCAGCGGTGATGCTTCTGGGAGCCGTCACTCACCGCCGCTCAGGGGAGCCGTCACTCACCGCCGCTCAGGGGTGATGCTTCAGGGAGCCGTCACTCACCACCGCTCAGGGGTGATGCTTCAGGGAGCCGTCACTCACCGCCGCTCAGGGGTGATGCTTCAGGGAGCCGTCACTCACCACCGCTCAGGGGTGATGCTTCAGGGTGCCGTCACTCACCGCCGCTCAGCGGTGATGCTTCAGGGAGCCGTCACTCACCGCCGCTCAGGAGTGATGCTTCAGGGAGCCGTCACTCACCGCCGCTCAGGGGTGATGCTTCAGGGAGCCGTCTCTCACCGCCGGTCAGGGGTGATGCTTCAGGGAGCCGTCACTCACCCCCGCTCAGCGGTGATGCTTCAGGGAGCCGTCACTCACCGCCGCTCAGGGGAACCGTCACTCACCGCCGCTCAGGGGTGATGCTTCAGGGAGCCGTCACTCAACACCGCTCAGGGGTGATGCTTCAGGGAGCCGTCACTCACCGCCGCTCAGGAGTGATGCTTCAGGGAGCCGTCACTCACCACCGCTCAGGGGTGATGCTTCAGGGAGCCGTTACTCACCGCCGCTCAGGGGTGATGCTTCAGGGAGCCGTCACTCACCGCCGCTCAGGGGTGATGCTTCAGGGAGCCGTCACTCACCGCCGCTCAGGGGTGATGCTTCAGGGAGCCGTCACTCACCACCGCTCAGCGGTGATGCTTCAGGGAGCCGTCACTCACCACCGCTCAGGGGTGATGCTTCAGGGAGCCGTTACTCCCCGCCGCTCAGGGGTGATGCTTCAGGGAGCCGTTACTCACCGCCGCTCAGGGGTGATGCTTCAGGGAGCCGTCACTCACCACCGCTCAGGGGTGATGCTTAAGGGAGCCGTTACTCACCGCCGCTCAGGGGTGATGCTTCAGGGAGCCGTTACTCACCGCCGCTCAGGGGTGATGCTTCAGGGAGCCGTCACTCACCGCCGCTCAGGGGTGATGCTTCAGGGAGCCGTCACTCACCGCCGCTCAGCGGTGATGCTTCAGGGAGCCGTCACTCACCGCCGCTCAGGGGTGATGCTTTAGGGAGCCGTCACTCACCGCCGCTCAAGAGTGATGCTTCAGGGAGCCGTCACTCACCGCCGCTCAGGGGTGATGCTTCAGGGAGCCGTCACTCACCGCCGCTCAGGGGTGATGCTTCAGGGAGCCGTCACTCAACACCGCTCAGGGGTGATGCTTCAGGGAGCCGTCACTCACCGCCGCTCAGGAGTGATGCTTCAGGGAGCCGTCACTCACCACCGCTCAGGGGTGATTCTTCAGGGAGCCGTTACTCACCGCCGCTCAGGGGTGATGCTTCAGGGAGCCGTCACTCACCGCCGCTCAGGGGTGATGCTTCAGGGAGCCGTCACTCACCGCCGCTCAGGGGTGATGCTTCAGGGAGCCGTCACTCACCGCCGCTCAGCGGTGATGCTTCAGGGAGCCGTCACTCACCACCGTTCAGGGGTGATGCTTCAGGGAGCCGTTACTCACCGCCGCTCAGGGGTGATGCTTCAGGGAGCCGTTACTCACCGCCGCTCAGGGGTGATGCTTCAGGGAGCCGTCACTCACCACCGCTCAGGGGTGATGCTTAAGGGAGCCGTTACTCACCGCCGCTCAGGGGTGATGCTTCAGGGAGCCGTTACTCACCGCCGCTCAGGGGTGATGCTTCAGGGAGCCGTCACTCACCGCCGCTCAGGGGTGATGCTTCAGGGAGCCGTCACTCACCGCCGCTCAGCGGTGATGCTTCAGGGAGCCGTCACTCACCGCCGCTCAGGGGTGATGCTTTAGGGAGCCGTCACTCACCGCCGCTCAAGAGTGATGCTTCAGGGAGCCGTCACTCACCGCCGCTCAGGGGTGATGCTTCAGGGAGCCGTCACTCACCGCCGCTCAGGGGTGATGCTTCAGGGAGCCGTCACTCACCGCCGGTCAAGAGTGATGCTTCAGGGAGCCGTCACTCACCGCCGCTCAGGGAAGCCGTCACTCACCGCCGCTCAGCGAAGCCGTCACTCACCGCCGCTCAGGGAAGCCGTCACTCACCGCCGCTCAGGGGAGCCGTCACTCACCTCCGCTCAGGGGTGATGCTTCAGGGAGCCGTCACTCACCGCCGCTCAGGGGAGCCGTCACTCACCGCCACTCAGGGGTGATGCTTCAGGGAGCCGTCACTCACCGCCGCTCAGTGGTGATGCTTCAGGGAGCCGTCACTCACCGCCGCTCAGCGGTGATGCTTCAGGGAGCCGTCACTCACCGCCGCTCAGGGGTGATGCTTCAGGGAGCCGTCACTCACCACCGCTCAGGGGTGATGCTTCAGGGAGCCGTCACTCACCGCCGCTCAGGAGTGATGCTTCAGGGAGCCGTCACTCACCGCCGCTCAGGGGTGATGCTTCAGGGAGCCGTCACTCACCACCGCTCAGGGGTGATGCTTCAGGGAGCCGTCACTCACCGCCGCTCAGGGGTGATGCTTCAGGGAGCCGTCACTCACCGCCGCTCACGGGTGATGCTTCAGGGAGCCGTCACTCACCGCCGCTCAGCGGTGATGCTTCAGGGAGCCGTCACTCACCGCCGCTCAGGAGTGATGCTTCAGGGAGCCGTCACTCACCGCCGCTCAGGAGTGATGCTTCAGGGAGCCGTCTCTCACCGCCGCTCAGGGGTGATGCTTCAGGGAGCCGTCACTCACCGCCGCTCAGCGGTGATGCTTCAGGGAGCCGTCACTCACCGCCGCTCAGGGGAGCTGTCACTCACCGCCGCTCAGGGGAGCCGTCACTCACCGCCGCTCAGAGGAGCCGTCACTCACCGCCGCTCAGGGGTGATGCTTCAGGGAGCCGTCACTCACTACCGCTCAGGGGTGATGCTTCAGGGAGCCGTCACTCACCGCCGCTCAGGGGTGATGCTTCAGGGAGCCGTCACTCACCGCCGCTCAGTGGTGATGCTTCAGGGAGCCGTCACTCACCGCCGCTCAGCGGTGATGCTTCAGGGAGCCGTCACTCACCACCGCTCAGGAGTGATGCTTCAGGGAGCCGTCACTCACCGCCGCTCAGTGGTGATGCTTCAGGGAGCCGTCACTCACCGCCGCTCAGCGGTGATGCTTCAGGGAGCCGTCACTCACCGCCGCTCAGGGGAGCCGTCACTCACCGCCGCTCAGGGGTGATGCTTCAGGGAGCCGTCACTCACCACCGCTCAGGGGTGATGCTTCAGGGAGCCGTCACTCACCGCCGCTCAGGGGTGATGCTTCAGGGAGCCGTCACTCACCACCGCTCAGGGGTGTTGCTTCAGGGAGCCGTCACTCACCGCCGCTCAGCGGTGATGCTTCAGGGAGCCGTCACTCACCGCCGCTCAGGAGTGATGCTTCAGGGAGCCGTCACTCACCGCCGCTCAGGGGTGATGCTTCAGGGAGCCGTCTCTCACCGCCGCTCAGGGGTGATGCTTCAGGGAGCCGTCACTCACCGCCGCTCAGCGGTGATGCTTCAGGGAGCCGTCACTCACCGCCGCTCAGGGGAGCCGTCACTCACCGCCGCTCAGGGGAGCCGTCACTCACCGCCGCTGAGGGGTGATGCTTCAGGGAGCCGTCACTCACTACCGCTCAGGGGTGATGCTTCAGGGAGCCGTCACTCACCGCCGCTCAGGGGTGATGCTTCAGGGAGCCGTCACTCACCGTCGCTCAGGGGTGATGCTTCAGGGAGCCGTCACTCACCGCCGCTCAGGGGTGATGCTTCAGGGAGCCGTCACTCACCGCCGCTCAGGGGTGATGCTTCAGGGAGCCGTCATTCACCGCCGCTCAGGGGTGATGCTTCAGGGAGCCGTCACTCACCGCCGCTCAGGGGTGATGCTTCAGGGAGCCGTCACTCACCACCGCTCAGGGTGATGCTTCAGGGAGCCGTCACTCACCGCCGCTCAGGGGTGATGCTTCAGGGAGCCGTCATTCACCGCCGCTCAGGGGTGATGCTTCAGGGAGCCGTCACTCGCCGCCGCTCAGGGGTGATGCTTCAGGGAGCCGTCACTCACCGCCGCTCAGGGGTGATGCTTCAGGGAGCGTCAGTCACCGCCGCTCAAGGGTGATGCTTCAGGGAGCCGTCACTCACCGCCGCTCAGGAGGCCCCAGTTGCTGCGAATTTATTTTCGCATTTTCGCGGAATTATTTACAGTATTCTTGGGTCATTTTACACAAATTTTTGTCACTAGTATTGTTCCAATTATTTCCACTAGACGTTGTATTATAATACAACTGGTATACACTCACTAGGCGCTCACATAGTTGTGTTACAAGTATGCCCTCTATAATGGTACACTTTACAGGAAATATTCAATGTATTTTTTTCAAAATAAACACTAAAATTAACTTGATATGTACATTTATTTACAAAAGTATTACACGTTAAGTAGTCTTGGAGACTGTGATACTGTGCGAAACAGACTATATGGCACAGAAGGACGGCACACGCTTCGCACCATGTTAACACCAATTTACGTTTCTGTGGCCTCAATTTGGTGCTGGAACACACAACACACCGGCGCTGGCCTGCTGCACGAGCTCCAGTTGGTGGTAATTTCTTGATTTGGTGTATGAGAAAGGCCTCCCTGTAAGCGAGCCTGGGTGCAGGAGCATGGTTCAATATTGGGTCTTGAATGGGTCTTCGTATGCTAGGGGTGTCTTTGCCAAATTTACCTAGTAACTGTTTCACAACTTGAAAACTAAACGAACGGAATTATGGTTTTCTATCTGTTTTCACAAGATACATGTTGCAACTGTTCAGCATTGTTACGTCAATAAGGTGGAAAATCATTTTCTTCGTCCACTTCACTGCTTTCCGTACACACTCTACAGCACCCACCATCATGTCACATTTATCAACTAAACGCATGTTGATGTTGTAGTCCATCACACAATCTGGCTTATATATTATTTGCTTTGTTGTTCTGTTCATCTTGCCACAGTCCAACATTGTACCAGGGTGAATGGTGGTCAACATGTTCACTTCACGTCTGTCTTTCCACCGCACTGAAAGTATTGCACCACTTTTTCTTACCTCACAATCACCTACTTGCATAGCAGTGTCAAACACAGATATTTCCCTTCGTTTTGGCTTTACTGTGCCACACACTCCAGTCTCATTGTGAATCAAGAATTTGGTGAGTAAGGGACTGGTATAATAATTATCTGTGTACAATATGTGGCCCTTGTTCAGATATGGTGCAAGCAGTGCCTTCACCACACTACCTGAGAAGCCATGTTCGTCATTAGCAGGAATGTCTACATTTGTGGCTGAATACAGTATCATGTGTAACACCATTCCTGATTCACAGTCACAGAGCACAAAGAATTTCAATCCAAATCGGTGACGTTTTGAGGGAATATACTGCTTGAAGGCATCACGTTCTTTGAAAAGCACAAGGGATTCATCAATAACCAGCTTCTGAGCTGGTACGTAGTAATCTCCGAACTTTCCAATCAGGTCATTTAGCACGTGCCTCACCCCCTAAAGCCTATCATCCTGTCTCTCGTATGCATTATTTGCAAAATGAAGGCACCGTAGGATCAACAGAAATCTGTCTCGGGACATATATTTCCCGAACAATGGTGTTGGAACAGCGTTGTCTTTGCTCCAATAATCTGATATTACGTGTTTCACACAATGTTTCATCAACATGCAAATAGCGAAAAACACATACAGTTCACCAACAGTTGTCTCTTTCCAACGCTGTAGCCGTGAAAATTCTGATACTTTCTCACCTTCAATGAGATCGGCCGCAAATCTGTTCGTTTCGTGAACAATGTGTTCCATGAGCGGCTCATCGAAATATGCAGCAAAGAAGTCCATTTCACACATTTCGTCACCAGTATCAGGGAAAAGATCTGTAATTCCCACATCTCTGTTGTCAAAGTCAGGAATTTGTGGAACAAAACCTTCCCCATCACTCCACACAAATAAACCTGCTGCCTTCCGAGAGCCATTATCTGCACCACGGCGAGGAATCCGGGGACCAGGAGCTAAAGCAGGCACTGCAACAGTATGGGCAGGAAGGGAAGATGAGAGAAAAAATTTGGAACATAAGGGAATTTGTTCTTCATTGTCGCCATATTGTTCCATGCGGCGACACTTGGCTGGGCAGGCAGCTGATGCGGTGAAACTTTTACTGGCACTAGCAGCCGGGGTAAACTATTTCCGATTCTACATCACTAAAACCTGAGAAAGATTCACCTGTTTCAGACTCGTCGATCATATCATAAACGTGCAATGGAACAGATGAACGACGTGCTTGGGCGTGAGGTGGTGTTGAGTAGTAGCGGGTAACTCTTGTGGCATCCTCACCCTCGTGACCACCAACATGTTCACCCTCACTATCCGTGGTTTCTATTTCTTCAGGCTGTGTATAGTCCTCGTCTATATCCGAGTCGTCAATATCAGATTCGTCAACGTTCTTGAACAATTCATTGGTAATTTCGTCTTCGGTCAAAGACTGCGCGGCGCGGTGCGCTGAGCGAGGTTGCACTCTGGGTCGTGATGCGCTCGGTATAGTGTCTGGCCACTAACTAAGGCCTGGGAAACAAAGGAGGCCTGCTCTAGATTTTTTTTCAAGATGACGTCTGTTTACAATCGCCCCTGGCTACGGTATGGGTGACCCCTTTACACCGCGGGACATTTGAATCATGCCTGGCACCCTTTGGCGTATATATACGCCATGCGCACGGTGGGACATGTTACTCATGGCATATATATACGCCGTACCAGTTTAAGGGTTAAGGAAAACTCGATTTAACCTATAACCGTCCCATCCCGGCCCGTCCTGTCGCTTTTCCAAACCTAGGTAAGCATCTACCTAGATCCCAACAGTACAAGATAATCCCGTCCTTCGCGGTCAACGGTTAGACTAGATAGCGGAACAACCGACGGATCTAACTGTCTGACACCACCGCAATTCAATTGCTAGAGAATCTACTAGGCCATCCCTCAGTGAACTCTTGGTACCTTCATGGCTGTACCGTAAAAATCTAGCGATTGGGTCGCCTAACACGCCCTCGGGGATAATAATTAGCGTTCTAATACTTCCCCGCCCCGACAATTCGAAACCTAGAATTGTTGCTGCGAAAACCACCACGCAGCACCCTTGTCCGTAGTTGCAGAGGGTCGAGTAAATAATAACCTTTCCAACTACCCAAGGCGGCCTCCACTCTTAACTGCCTGCTTAGCGCATACACGTAACTGCATATAATTAAACTTACCAGCCCTTCACGACACTAGAATCGCTACTCTATGCGAATCTCACCACATAGGATTACGGTCTACCTCTAGCTCGTTGCACCCGCTGAACTTCACCACACAGCATAATAACGGACAGATGCGTGAGGCCAATAATCGTCAAGAAATTATTGAAAACACCGCTGCTACCATTGTAATAAACCCTTCAACCTTGTAATAGCTCTGACTCTTTTGTAATTATTCTGAACGCATCCCTTGCTGTTATACTACTTCTCCTTACTTCTCTTCGCTCTCTCATCCAATACCCAGCATAACACTGTTACAGTCCAGTATGACCCCTCACTGGACTGCCACGAATATAAACTGAATATTAAATGAGGAGAACATAACAAGAATAGGGGTTATTAATTACAACTAATAATTAAAAATCATTAAAACACTGCCACCACCTTCTCAACATAAATGAATGTGTCTAAAATTATTGTGTCCACAGGAAGGAAGGGACTCAATTATCATGGAACTCAAAGGGCCAGTAAATGAATCTTAATGGTTTAATACTGTAATCTTACTGACTGAACGGGAGATTCTAGAGCGACTTTACTATTTCATACGATGGAGAAACACCGGGGAATTTCTATTACAGCAGATGAAAATCACAAGAATGAATAACACAGTCATTAATCAAAGGGAAAAGATAAACTAAACACAAATACATTTAAATTCTTTATTATTGGAACCCATATATTAAANTCAGGGAGCCGTCACTCACCGCCGCTCAGGGGTGATGCTTCAGGGAGCCGTCACTCACCTCGCTCAGGGGTGATGCTTCAGGGAGCCGTCACTCACCGCCGCTCAGGAGGCCCGTCACTCACCGCCGCTCAGGGGTGATGCTTCAGGGAGCCGTCACTCACCGCCGCTCAGGGGTGATGCTTCAGGGAGCCGTCACTCACCACCGCTCAGGGGTGATGCTTCAGGGAGCCGTCACTCACCGCCGCTCAGGGGTGATGCTTCAGGGAGCCGTCACTCACCGCCGCTCAGGGGTGATGCTTCAGGGAGCCGT
The DNA here is from genome assembly GCA_020271785.1 of Procambarus virginalis. Taxonomy (NCBI): domain Eukaryota; kingdom Metazoa; phylum Arthropoda; class Malacostraca; order Decapoda; family Cambaridae; genus Procambarus; species Procambarus virginalis. Next base: position 52,358 of record WNGS01159132.1, read on the forward strand.
CACTCACCGCCGCTCAGGGTGATGCTTCAGGGAGCCGTCACTCACCGCCGCTCAGGGGTGATGCTTCAGGGAGCCGTCACTCACCGCCGCTCAGGGAGCCGTCACTCACCGCCGCTCAGGGGTGATGCTTCAGGGAGCCGTCACTCACCGCCGCTCAGGGGTGATGCTTCAGGGAGCCGTCACTCACCGCCGCTCAGGGGTGATGCTTCAGGGAGCCGTCACTCACCGCCGCTCAGGGGTGATGCTTCAGGGAGCCGTCACTCACCGCCGCTCAGGAGGCCCGTCACTCACCGCCGCTCAGGGGTGATGCTTCAGGGAGCCGTCACTCACCGCCGCTCAGGGGTGATGCTTCAGGGAGCCGTCACTCACCGCCGCTCAGGGGTGATGCTTCAGGGAGCCGTCACTCACCGCCGCTCAGGGGTGATGCTTCAGGGAGCCGTCACTCACCGCCGCTCAGGGGTGATGCTTCAGGGAGCCGTCACTCACCGCCGCTCAGGGGTGATGCTTCAGGGAGCCGTCACTCACCGCCGCTCAGGGGTGATGCTTCAGGGAGCCGTCACTCACCGCCGCTCAGGAGGAGCCGTCACTCACCGCCGCTCAGGGGTGATGCTTCAGGGAGCCGTCACTCACCGCCGCTCAGGGGTGATGCTTCAGGGAGCCGTCACTCACCACCGCTCAGGGGTGATGCTTCAGGGAGCCGTCACTCACCGCCGCTCAGGGGTGATGCTTCAGGGAGCCGTCACTCACCGCCGCTCAGGGGTGATGCTTCAGGGAGCGTCAGTCACCGCCGCTCAGGGGTGATGCTTCAGGAAGCCGTCACTCACCGCCGCTCAGGGTGATGCTTCAGGGAGCCGTCACTCACCGCCGCTCAGGGGTGATGCTTCAGGGAGCCGTCACTCACCACGCTCAGGGGTGATGCTTCAGGGAGCCGTCACTCACCGCCGCTCAGGAGTGATGCTTCAGGGAGCCGTCACTCACCGCCGCTCAGGGGTGATGCTTCAGGGAGCCGTCACTCACCGCCGCTCAGGGGTGATGCTTCAGGGAGCCGTCACTCACCGCCGCTCAGGGGTGATGCTTCAGGGAGCCGTCACTCACCGCCGCTCAGGGGTGATGCTTCAGGGAGCCGTCACTCACCGCCGCTCAGAGGAGCCGTCACTCACCGCCGCTCAGGGGTGATGCTTCAGGGAGCCGTCACTCACCGCCGCTCAGGGGTGATGCTTCAGGGAGCCGTCACTCACCGCCGCTCAGGGGTGATGCTTCAGGGAGCCGTCACTCACCGCCGCTCAGGGGTGATGCTTCAGGGAGCCGTCACTCACCGCCGCTCAGGAGGCCGTCACTCACCGCCGCTCAGGGGTGATGCTTCAGGGAGCCGTCACTCACCACCGCTCAGGGTGATGCTTCAGGGAGCCGTCACTCACCGCCGCTCAGGGGTGATGCTTCAGGGAGCCGTCACTCACCGCCGCTCAGGGGTGATGCTTCAGGGAGCCGTCACTCACCGCCGCTCAGGAGGCCCGTCACTCACCGCCGCTCAGGGGATGCTTCAGGGAGCCGTCACTCACCGCCGCTCAGGGGTGATGCTTCAGGAGCCGTCACTCACCACCGCTCAGGGTGATGCTTCAGGGAGCCGTCACTCACCGCCGCTCAGGGTGATGCTTCAGGGAGCCGTCACTCACCGCCGCTCAGGGGTGATGCTTCAGGGAGCCGTCACTCACCGCCGCTCAGGGGTGATGCTTCAGGGAGCCGTCACTCACCGCCGCTCAGGGTGATGCTTCAGGGAGCCGTCACTCACCGCCGCTCAGGGGTGATGCTTCAGGGAGCCGTCACTCACCGCCGCTCAGGGGTGATGCTTCAGGGAGCCGTCACTCACCGCCGCTCAGGGGTGATGCTTCAGGGAGCCGTCACTCACCGCCGCTCAGGAGCCCGTCACTCACCGCCGCTCAGGGGTGATGCTTCAGGGAGCCGTCACTCACCGCCGCTCAGGGGTGATGCTTCAGGGAGCCGTCACTCACCGCCGCTCAGGGGTGATGCTTCAGGGAGCCGTCACTCACCGCCGCTCAGGGGTGATGCTTCAGGGAGCCGTCACTCACCGCCGCTCAGGGGATGCTTCAGGGAGCCGTCACTCACCGCCGCTCAGGGGTGATGCTTCAGGGAGCCGTCACTCACCGCCGCTCAGGGGTGATGCTTCAGGGAGCCGTCACTCACCGCCGCTCAGGGGTGATGCTTCAGGGAGCCGTCACTCACCGCCGCTCAGGGGTGATGCTTCAGGGAGCCGTCACTCACCGCCGCTCAGGAGTGATGCTTCAGGGAGCCGTCACTCACCGCCGCTCAGGGGTGATGCTTCAGGGAGCCGTCACTCACCGCCGCTCAGGGGTGATGCTTCAGGGAGCCGTCACTCACCGCCGCTCAGGGGTGATGCTTCAGGGAGCCGTCACTCACCGCCGCTCAGGGGTGATGCTTCAGGGAGCCGTCACTCACCGCCGCTCAGAGGAGCCGTCACTCACCGCCGCTCAGGGGTGATGCTTCAGGGAGCCGTCACTCACCGCCGCTCAGGGGTGATGCTTCAGGGAGCCGTCACTCACCGCCGCTCAGGGGTGATGCTTCAGGGAGCCGTCACTCACCGCCGCTCAGGGGTGATGCTTCAGGGAGCCGTCACTCACCGCCGCTCAGGGGTGATGCTTCAGGGAGCCGTCACTCACCGCCGCTCAGGGGTGATGCTTCAGGGAGCCGTCACTCACCGCCGCTCAGGGGTGATGCTTCAGGGAGCCGTCACTCACCGCCGCTCAGAGGAGCCGTCACTCACCGCCGCTCAGGGGTGATGCTTCAGGGAGCCGTCACTCACCGCCGCTCAGGGTGATGCTTCAGGGAGCCGTCACTCACCGCCGCTCAGGGGAGCCGTCACTCACCGCCGCTCAGGGTGATGCTTCAGGGAGCCGTCACTCACCGCCGCTCAGGGGTGATGCTTCAGGGAGCCGTCACTCACCGCCGCTCAGGGGTGATGCTTCAGGGAGCCGTCACTCACCGCCGCTCAGGGGTGATGCTTCAGGGAGCCGTCACTCACCGCCGCTCAGGGGTGATGCTTCAGGGAGCCGTCACTCACCGCCGCTCAGGGGTGATGCTTCAGGGAGCCGTCACTCACCGCCGCTCAGGAGGCCCGTCACTCACCGCCGCTCAGGGGTGATGCTTCAGGGAGCCGTCACTCACCGCCGCTCAGGGGTGATGCTTCAGGGAGCCGTCACTCACCGCCGCTCAGGGGTGATGCTTCAGGGAGCCGTCACTCACCGCTCAGGGGTGATGCTTCAGGGAGCCGTCACTCACCGCCGCTCAGGAGGCCCGTCACTCACCGCCGCTCAGGGGTGATGCTTCAGGGAGCCGTCACTCACCGCCGCTCAGGGGTGATGCTTCAGGGAGCCGTCACTCACCGCCGCTCAGGGGTGATGCTTCAGGGAGCCGTCACTCACCGCCGCTCAGGGGTGATGCTTCAGGGAGCCGTCACTCACCGCCGCTCAGGGGTGATGCTTCAGGGAGCCGTCACTCACCGCCGCTCAGGGGTGATGCTTCAGGGAGCCGTCACTCACCGCCGCTCAGGGGTGATGCTTCAGGGAGCCGTCACTCACCGCCGCTCAGAGGAGCCGTCACTCACCGCCGCTCAGGGGTGATGCTTCAGGGAGCCGTCACTCACCGCCGCTCAGGGTGATGCTTCAGGGAGCCGTCACTCACCGCCGCTCAGGGGTGATGCTTCAGGGAGCCGTCACTCACCGCCGCTCAGGGGTGATGCTTCAGGGAGCCGTCACTCACCGCCGCTCAGGAGGCCCGTCACTCACCGCCGCTCAGGGGTGATGCTTCAGGGAGCCGTCACTCACCGCCGCTCAGGGGTGATGCTTCAGGGAGCCGTCACTCACCGCCGCTCAGGGGTGATGCTTCAGGGAGCCGTCACTCACCGCCGCTCAGGGGTGATGCTTCAGGGAGCCGTCACTCACCGCCGCTCAGGGGTGATGCTTCAGGGAGCCGTCACTCACCGCCGCTCAGGAGGCCCGTCACTCACCGCCGCTCAGGGGTGATGCTTCAGGGAGCCGTCACTCACCGCCGCTCAGGGGTGATGCTTCAGGGAGCCGTCACTCACCGCCGCTCAGGGGTGATGCTTCAGGGAGCCGTCACTCACCGCCGCTCAGGGGTGATGCTTCAGGGAGCCGTCACTCACCGCCGCTCAGGGGTGATGCTTCAGGGAGCCGTCACTCACCGCCGCTCAGGGGTGATGCTTCAGGGAGCCGTCACTCACCGCCGCTCAGGGGTGATGCTTCAGGGAGCCGTCACTCACCGCCGCTCAGGGGTGATGCTTCAGGGAGCCGTCACTCACCGCCGCTCAGGGGTGATGCTTCAGGGAGCCGTCACTCACCGCCGCTCAGGGTGATGCTTCAGGGAGCCGTCACTCACCGCCGCTCAGGGGTGATGCTTCAGGGAGCCGTCACTCACCGCCGCTCAGGGGTGATGCTTCAGGGAGCCGTCACTCACCGCCGCTCAGGGGTGATGCTTCAGGGAGCCGTCACTCACCGCCGCTCAGGGGTGATGCTTCAGGGAGCCGTCACTCACCGCCGCTCAGAGGAGCCGTCACTCACCGCCGCTCAGGGGTGATGCTTCAGGGAGCCGTCACTCACCGCCGCTCAGGGGTGATGCTTCAGGGAGCCGTCACTCACCGCCGCTCAGGGGTGATGCTTCAGGGAGCCGTCACTCACCGCCGCTCAGGGGTGATGCTTCAGGGAGCCGTCACTCACCGCCGCTCAGGAGGCCGTCACTCACCGCCGCTCAGGGGTGATGCTTCAGGGAGCCGTCACTCACCGCCGCTCAGGGGTGATGCTTCAGGGAGCCGTCACTCACCGCCGCTCAGGGGTGATGCTTCAGGGAGCCGTCACTCACCGCCGCTCAGGGGTGATGCTTCAGGGAGCCGTCACTCACCGCCGCTCAGGAGGCCGTCACTCACCGCCGCTCAGGGGTGATGCTTCAGGGAGCCGTCACTCACCGCCGCTCAGGGGTGATGCTTCAGGGAGCCGTCACTCACCGCCGCTCAGGGGTGATGCTTCAGGGAGCCGTCACTCACCGCCGCTCAGGGGTGATGCTTCAGGGAGCCGTCACTCACCGCCGCTCAGGGGTGATGCTTCAGGGAGCCGTCACTCACCGCCGCTCAGGGGTGATGCTTCAGGGAGCCGTCACTCACCGCCGCTCAGGGTGATGCTTCAGGGAGCCGTCACTCACCGCCGCTCAGGGGTGATGCTTCAGGGAGCCGTCACTCACCGCCGCTCAGGGGTGATGCTTCAGGGAGCCGTCACTCACCGCCGCTCAGGGGTGATGCTTCAGGGAGCCGTCACTCACCGCCGCTCAGGAGGCCCGTCACTCACCGCCGCTCAGGGGTGATGCTTCAGGGAGCCGTCACTCACCGCCGCTCAGGGGTGATGCTTCAGGGAGCCGTCACTCACCGCCGCTCAGGGGTGATGCTTCAGGGAGCCGTCACTCACCGCCGCTCAGGGGTGATGCTTCAGGGAGCCGTCACTCACCGCCGCTCAGGGGTGATGCTTCAGGGAGCCGTCACTCACCGCCGCTCAGGGGTGATGCTTCAGGGAGCCGTCACTCACCGCCGCTCAGGGGTGATGCTTCAGGGAGCCGTCACTCACCGCCGCTCAGGGGTGATGCTTCAGGGAGCCGTCACTCACCGCCGCTCAGGGGTGATGCTTCAGGGAGCCGTCACTCACCGCCGCTCAGGGGTGATGCTTCAGGGAGCCGTCACTCACCGCCGCTCAGGGGTGATGCTTCAGGGAGCCGTCACTCACCGCCGCTCAGGGGTGATGCTTCAGGGAGCCGTCACTCACCGCCGCTCAGGGGTGATGCTTCAGGGAGCCGTCACTCACCGCCGCTCAGAGGAGCCGTCACTCACCGCCGCTCAGGGGTGATGCTTCAGGGAGCCGTCACTCACCGCCGCTCAGGGGTGATGCTTCAGGGAGCCGTCACTCACCGCCGCTCAGGGGTGATGCTTCAGGGAGCCGTCACTCACCGCCGCTCAGGGTGATGCTTCAGGGAGCCGTCACTCACCGCCGCTCAGGAGGCCCGTCACTCACCGCCGCTCAGGGGTGATGCTTCAGGGAGCCGTCACTCACCACCGCTCAGGGGTGATGCTTCAGGGAGCCGTCACTCACCGCCGCTCAGGGGTGATGCTTCAGGGAGCCGTCACTCACCGCCGCTCAGGGGTGATGCTTCAGGGAGCCGTCACTCACCGCCGCTCAGGGGTGATGCTTCAGGGAGCCGTCACTCACCGCCGCTCAGGGGTGATGCTTCAGGGAGCCGTCACTCACCGCCGCTCAGGGGTGATGCTTCAGGGAGCCGTCACTCACCGCCGCTCAGGGGTGATGCTTCAGGGAGCCGTCACTCACCGCCGCTCAGGGGTGATGCTTCAGGGAGCCGTCACTCACCGCCGCTCAGGGGTGATGCTTCAGGGAGCCGTCACTCACCGCCGCTCAGGGGTGATGCTTCAGGGAGCCGTCACTCACCGCCGCTCAGGGGCCGTCACTCACCGCCGCTCAGGGAGCCGTCACTCACCGCCGCTCAGGGGTGATGCTTCAGGGAGCCGTCACTCACCGCCGCTCAGGGGTGATGCTTCAGGGAGCCGTCACTCACCGCCGCTCAGGGGTGATGCTTCAGGGAGCCGTCACTCACCGCCGCTCAGGGGTGATGCTTCAGGGAGCCGTCACTCACCGCCGCTCAGGGGTGATGCTTCAGGGAGCCGTCACTCACCGCCGCTCAGGGGTGATGCTTCAGGGAGCCGTCACTCACCGCCGCTCAGGGGTGATGCTTCAGGGAGCCGTCACTCACCGCCGCTCAGGGGTGATGCTTCAGGGAGCCGTCACTCACCGCCGCTCAGGGGTGATGCTTCAGGGAGCCGTCACTCACCGCCGCTCAGGGGTGATGCTTCAGGGAGCCGTCACTCACCGCCGCTCAGGGGTGATGCTTCAGGGAGCCGTCACTCACCGCCGCTCAGAGGAGCCGTCACTCACCGCCGCTCAGGGTGATGCTTCAGGGAGCCGTCACTCACCGCCGCTCAGGGGTGATGCTTCAGGGAGCCGTCACTCACCGCCGCTCAGGGGTGATGCTTCAGGGAGCCGTCACTCACCGCCGCTCAGGGGTGATGCTTCAGGGAGCCGTCACTCACCGCCGCTCAGGAGGCCCGTCACTCACCGCCGCTCAGGGGTGATGCTTCAGGGAGCCGTCACTCACCGCCGCTCAGGGGTGATGCTTCAGGGAGCCGTCACTCACCGCCGCTCAGGGGTGATGCTTCAGGGAGCCGTCACTCACCGCCGCTCAGGGGTGATGCTTCAGGGAGCCGTCACTCACCGCCGCTCAGGGTGATGCTTCAGGGAGCCGTCACTCACCGCCGCTCAGGAGGCCCGTCACTCACCGCCGCTCAGGGGTGATGCTTCAGGGAGCCGTCACTCACCGCCGCTCAGGGGTGATGCTTCAGGGAGCCGTCACTCACCGCCGCTCAGGGGTGATGCTTCAGGGAGCCGTCACTCACCGCCGCTCAGGGGTGATGCTTCAGGGAGCCGTCACTCACCGCCGCTCAGGGGTGATGCTTCAGGGAGCCGTCACTCACCGCCGCTCAGGGGTGATGCTTCAGGGAGCCGTCACTCACCGCCGCTCAGGGGTGATGCTTCAGGGAGCCGTCACTCACCGCCGCTCAGGGGTGATGCTTCAGGGAGCCGTCACTCACCGCCGCTCAGGGGTGATGCTTCAGGGAGCCGTCACTCACCGCCGCTCAGGGGTGATGCTTCAGGGAGCCGTCACTCACCGCCGCTCAGGGGTGATGCTTCAGGGAGCCGTCACTCACCGCCGCTCAGGAGGCCGTCACTCACCGCCGCTCAGGGGTGATGCTTCAGGGAGCCGTCACTCACCGCCGCTCAGGGGTGATGCTTCAGGGAGCCGTCACTCACCGCCGCTCAGGGGTGATGCTTCAGGGAGCCGTCACTCACCGCCGCTCAGGGGTGATGCTTCAGGGAGCCGTCACTCACCGCCGCTCAGGGGTGATGCTTCAGGGAGCCGTCACTCACCGCCGCTCAGGGGTGATGCTTCAGGGAGCCGTCACTCACCGCCGCTCAGGGGTGATGCTTCAGGGAGCCGTCACTCACCGCCGCTCAGGGGTGATGCTTCAGGGAGCCGTCACTCACCGCCGCTCAGGGTGATGCTTCAGGGAGCCGTCACTCACCGCCGCTCAGGGGTGATGCTTCAGGGAGCCGTCACTCACCGCCGCTCAGGGGTGATGCTTCAGGGAGCCGTCACTCACCGCCGCTCAGGGGTGATGCTTCAGGGAGCCGTCACTCACCGCCGCTCAGGGGTGATGCTTCAGGGAGCCGTCACTCACCGCCGCTCAGAGGAGCCGTCACTCACCGCCGCTCAGGGGTGATGCTTCAGGGAGCCGTCACTCACCGCCGCTCAGGGGTGATGCTTCAGGGAGCCGTCACTCACCGCCGCTCAGGGGTGATGCTTCAGGGAGCCGTCACTCACCGCCGCTCAGGGGTGATGCTTCAGGGAGCCGTCACTCACCGCCGCTCAGGAGGCCCGTCACTCACCGCCGCTCAGGGGTGATGCTTCAGGGAGCCGTCACTCACCGCCGCTCAGGGGTGATGCTTCAGGGAGCCGTCACTCACCGCCGCTCAGGGGTGATGCTTCAGGGAGCCGTCACTCACCGCCGCTCAGGGGTGATGCTTCAGGGAGCCGTCACTCACCGCCGCTCAGGGGTGATGCTTCAGGGAGCCGTCACTCACCGCCGCTCAGGGGTGATGCTTCAGGGAGCCGTCACTCACCGCCGCTCAGGGGTGATGCTTCAGGGAGCCGTCACTCACCGCCGCTCAGGGGTGATGCTTCAGGGAGCCGTCACTCACCGCCGCTCAGGGGTGATGCTTCAGGGAGCCGTCACTCACCGCCGCTCAGGGGTGATGCTTCAGGGAGCCGTCACTCACCGCCGCTCAGGGGTGATGCTTCAGGGAGCCGTCACTCACCGCCGCTCAGGGGTGATGCTTCAGGGAGCCGTCACTCACCGCCGCTCAGGGGTGATGCTTCAGGGAGCCGTCACTCACCGCCGCTCAGGGGAGCCAGTCACTCACCGCCGCTCAGGGGAGCCGTCACTCACCGCCGCTCAGGGGTGATGCTTCAGGGAGCCGTCACTCACCGCCGCTCAGGGGTGATGCTTCAGGGAGCCGTCACTCACCGCCGCTCAGGGGTGATGCTTCAGGGAGCCGTCACTCACCGCCGCTCAGGGGTGATGCTTCAGGGAGCCGTCACTCACCGCCGCTCAGGGGTGATGCTTCAGGGAGCCGTCACTCACCGCCGCTCAGGGGTGATGCTTCAGGGAGCCGTCACTCACCGCCGCTCAGGGGTGATGCTTCAGGGAGCCGTCACTCACCGCCGCTCAGGGGTGATGCTTCAGGGAGCCGTCACTCACCGCCGCTCAGGGGTGATGCTTCAGGGAGCCGTCACTCACCGCCGCTCAGGGGTGATGCTTCAGGGAGCCGTCACTCACCGCCGCTCAGGGGTGATGCTTCAGGGAGCCGTCACTCACCGCCGCTCAGAGGAGCCGTCACTCACCGCCGCTCAGGGGTGATGCTTCAGGGAGCCGTCACTCACCGCCGCTCAGGGGTGATGCTTCAGGGAGCCGTCACTCACCGCCGCTCAGGGGTGATGCTTCAGGGAGCCGTCACTCACCGCCGCTCAGGGGTGATGCTTCAGGGAGCCGTCACTCACCGCCGCTCAGGAGGCCCGTCACTCACCGCCGCTCAGGGGTGATGCTTCAGGGAGCCGTCACTCACCGCCGCTCAGGGGTGATGCTTCAGGGAGCCGTCACTCACCGCCGCTCAGGGGTGATGCTTCAGGGAGCCGTCACTCACCGCCGCTCAGGGGTGATGCTTCAGGGAGCCGTCACTCACCGCCGCTCAGGGGTGATGCTTCAGGGAGCCGTCACTCACCGCCGCTCAGGGGTGATGGGGAGCCGTCACTCACCGCCGCTCAGGGGTGATGCTTCAGGGAGCCGTCACTCACCGCCGCTCAGGGGTGATGCTTCAGGGAGCCGTCACTCACCGCCGCTCAGGGGTGATGCTTCAGGGAGCCGTCACTCACCGCCGCTCAGGGGTGATGCTTCAGGGAGCCGTCACTCACCGCCGCTCAGGGGTGATGCTTCAGGGAGCCGTCACTCACCGCCGCTCAGGGGTGATGCTTCAGGGAGCCGTCACTCACCGCCGCTCAGGGGTGATGCTTCAGGGAGCCGTCACTCACCGCCGCTCAGGGGTGATGCTTCAGGGAGCCGTCACTCACCGCCGCTCAGGGGTGATGCTTCAGGGAGCCGTCACTCACCGCCGCTCAGGGGTGATGCTTCAGGGAGCCGTCACTCACCGCCGCTCAGGGGTGATGCTTCAGGGAGCCGTCACTCACCGCCGCTCAGGGGTGATGCTTCAGGGAGCCGTCACTCACCGCCGCTCAGGGGTGATGCTTCAGGGAGCCGTCACTCACCGCCGCTCAGAGGAGCCGTCACTCACCGCCGCTCAGGGGTGATGCTTCAGGGAGCCGTCACTCACCGCCGCTCAGGGGTGATGCTTCAGGGAGCCGTCACTCACCGCCGCTCAGGGGTGATGCTTCAGGGAGCCGTCACTCACCGCCGCTCAGGGTGATGCTTCAGGGAGCCGTCACTCACCGCCGCTCAGGAGGCCGTCACTCACCGCCGCTCAGGGGTGATGCTTCAGGGAGCCGTCACTCACCACCGCTCAGCGGTGATGCTTCAGGGAGCCGTCACTCACCGCCGCTCAGGGGTGATGCTTCAGGGAGCCGTCACTCACCGCCGCTCAGGGGTGATGCTTCAGGGAGCCGTCACTCACCGCCGCTCAGGAGGCCGTCACTCACCGCCGCTCAGGGGTGATGCTTCAGGGAGCCGTCACTCACCGCCGCTCAGGGGTGATGCTTCAGGGAGCCGTCACTCACCGCCGCTCAGGGGTGATGCTTCAGGGAGCCGTCACTCACCGCCGCTCAGGAGTGATGCTTCAGGGAGCCGTCACTCACCGCCGCTCAGGGGTGATGCTTCAGGGAGCCGTCACTCACCGCCGCTCAGGGGTGATGCTTCAGGGAGCCGTCACTCACCGCCGCTCAGGGGTGATGCTTCAGGGAGCCGTCACTCACCGCCGCTCAGGGGTGATGCTTCAGGGAGCCGTCACTCACCGCCGCTCAGGGGTGATGCTTCAGGGAGCCGTCACTCACCGCCGCTCAGGGGTGATGCTTCAGGGAGCCGTCACTCACCGCCGCTCAGGGGTGATGCTTCAGGGAGCCGTCACTCACCGCCGCTCAGGAGGCCCGTCACTCACCGCCGCTCAGGGGTGATGCTTCAGGGAGCCGTCACTCACCCCGCTCAGGGGTGATGCTTCAGGGAGCCGTCACTCACCGCCGCTCAGGGGTGATGCTTCAGGGAGCCGTCACTCACCGCCGCTCAGGGGTGATGCTTCAGGGAGCCGTCACTCACCGCCGCTCTGGAGGCCCGTCACTCACCGCCGCTCAGGGGTGATGCTTCAGGGAGCCGTCACTCACCGCCGCTCAGGGGTGATGCTTCAGGGAGCCGTCACTCACCGCCGCTCAGGGGTGATGCTTCAGGGAGCCGTCACTCACCGCCGCTCAGGGGTGATGCTTCAGGGAGCCGTCACTCACCGCCGCTCAGGGGTGATGCTTCAGGGAGCCGTCACTCACCGCCGCTCAGGGGTGATGCTTCAGGGAGCCGTCACTCACCGCCGCTCAGGGGTGATGCTTCAGGGAGCCGTCACTCACCGCCGCTCAGGGGTGATGCTTCAGGGAGCCGTCACTCACCGCCGCTCAGGGGTGATGCTTCAGGGAGCCGTCACTCACCGCCGCTCAGGGGTGATGCTTCAGGGAGCCGTCACTCACCGCCGCTCAGGGGTGATGCTTCAGGGAGCCGTCACTCACCGCCGCTCAGGGGAGCCGTCACTCACCGCCGCTCAGGGGTGATGCTTCAGGGAGCCGTCACTCACCGCCGCTCAGGGGTGATGCTTCAGGGAGCCGTCACTCACCGCCGCTCAGGGGTGATGCTTCAGGGAGCCGTCACTCACCGCCGCTCAGGGTGATGCTTCAGGGAGCCGTCACTCACCGCCGCTCAGGGGTGATGCTTCAGGGAGCCGTCACTCACCGCCGCTCAGGGAGCCGTCACTCACCGCCGCTCAGGGGTGATGCTTCAGGGAGCCGTCACTCACCGCCGCTCAGGGGTGATGCTTCAGGGAGCCGTCACTCACCGCCGCTCAGGGGTGATGCTTCAGGGAGCCGTCACTCACCGCCGCTCAGGAGGCCCGTCACTCACCGCCGCTCAGGGGTGATGCTTCAGGGAGCCGTCACTCACCCGCTCAGGGGGTGATGCTTCAGGGAGCCGTCACTCACCCCGCTCAGGGGTGATGCTTCAGGGAGCCGTCACTCACCGCCGCTCAGGGTGATGCTTCAGGGAGCCGTCACTCACCGCCGCTCAGGGGTGATGCTTCAGGGAGCCGTCACTCACCGCCGCTCAGGGGTGATGCTTCAGGGAGCCGTCACTCACCGCGCTCAGGGGTGATGCTTCAGAGCCGTCACTCACCGCCGCTCAGGGGTGATGCTTCAGGGAGCCGTCACTCACCGCCGCTCAGGGGTGATGCTTCAGGGAGCCGTCACTCACCGCCTCAGGGGTGATGCTTCAGGGAGCCGTCACTCACCGCCGCTCAGGGTGATGCTTCAGGGAGCCGTCACTCACCGCCGCTCAGGGGTGATGCTTCAGGGAGCCGTCACTCACCGCCGCTCAGGAGCCCGTCACTCACCGCCGCTCAGGGGTGATGCTTCAGGGAGCCGTCACTCACCGCCGCTCAGGGGTGATGCTTCAGGGAGCCGTCACTCACCGCCGCTCAGGGTGATGCTTCAGGGAGCCGTCACTCACCGCCGCTCAGGGGTGATGCTTCAGGGAGCCGTCACTCACCGCCGCTCAGGGGTGATGCTTCAGGGAGCCGTCACTCACCGCCGCTCAGGGGTGATGCTTCAGGGAGCCGTCACTCACCGCCGCTCAGGGGTGATGCTTCAGGGAGCCGTCACTCACCGCCGCTCAGGGGTGATGCTTCAGGGAGCCGTCACTCACCGCCGCTCAGGGGTGATGCCAGGGAGCCGTCACTCACCGCCGCTCAGGGTGATGCTTCAGGGAGCCGTCACTCACCGCCGCTCAGGGTGATGCTTCAGGGAGCCGTCACTCACCGCCGCTCAGGGGTGATGCTTCAGGGAGCCGTCACTCACCGCCGCTCAGGGTGATGCTTCAGGGAGCCGTCACTCACCGCCGCTCAGGGGTGATGCTTCAGGGAGCCGTCACTCACCGCCGCTCAGGGGTGATGCTTCAGGGAGCCGTCACTCACCGCCGCTCAGGGGGATGCTTCAGGGAGCCGTCACTCACCGCCGCTCAGGGGTGATGCTTCAGGGAGCCGTCACTCACCGCCGCTCAGGGGTGATGCTTCAGGGAGCCGTCACTCACCGCCGCTCAGGGGTGATGCTTCAGGGAGCCGTCACTCACCGCCGCTCAGAGGAGCCGTCACTCACCGCCGCTCAGGGGTGATGCTTCAGGGAGCCGTCACTCACCGCCGCTCAGGGGTGATGCTTCAGGGAGCCGTCACTCACCGCCGCTCAGGGTGATGCTTCAGGGAGCCGTCACTCACCGCCGCTCAGGTGTGATGCTTCAGGAGCCGTCACTCACCGCCGCTCAGGAGGCCGTCACTCACCGCCGCTCAGGGTGATGCTTCAGGGAGCCGTCACTCACCGCCGCTCAGGGGTGATGCTTCAGGGAGCCGTCACTCACCGCCGCTCAGGGGTGATGCTTCAGGGAGCCGTCACTCACCGCCGCTCAGGGGTGATGCTTCAGGGAGCCGTCACCCCCGCCACTCACCGCCGCTCAGGAGGCCGTCACTCACCGCCGCTCAGGGTGATGCTTCAGGGAGCCGTCACTCACCGCCGCTCAGGGGTGATGCTTCAGAGCCGTCACTCACCGCCGCTCAGGGGTGATGCTTCAGGGAGCCGTCACTCACCGCCGCTCAGGGGTGATGCTTCAGGGAGCCGTCACTCACCGCCGCTCAGGGGTGATGCTTCAGGGAGCCGTCACTCACCGCCGCTCAGGGGTGATGCTTCAGGGAGCCGTCACTCACCGCCGCTCAGGGGTGATGCTTCAGGGAGCCGTCACTCACCGCCGCTCAGGGGTGATGCTTCAGGGAGCCGTCACTCACCGCCGCTCAGGGGTGATGCTTCAGGGAGCCGTCACTCACCGCCGCTCAGGGGTGATGCTTCAGGGAGCCGTCACTCACCGCCGCTCAGGGGTGATGCTTCAGGGAGCCGTCACTCACCGCCGCTCAGGAGGCCCGTCACTCACCGCAGCTCAGGGGTGATGCTTCAGGGAGCCGTCACTCACCGCCGCTCAGCGGTGATGCTTCAGGGAGCCGTCACTCACCGCCGCTCAGGGGTGATGCTTCAGGGAGCCGTCACTCACCGCCGCTAAGGTGATGCTTCAGGGAGCCGTCACTCACCGCCGCTCTGGAGGCCCGTCACTCACCGCCGCTCAGGGGTGATGCTTCAGGAGCCGTCACTCACCGCCGCTCAAGGGTGATGCTTCAGGGAGCCGTCACTCACCGCCGCTCAGGGGTGATGCTTCAGGGAGCCGTCACTCACCGCCGCTCAGGGGTGATGCTTCAGGGAGCCGTCACTCACCGCCGCTCAGGGGTGATGCTTCAGGGAGCCGTCACTCACCGCCGCTCAGGGGTGATGCTTCAGGGAGCCGTCACTCACCGCCGCTCAGGGGTGATGCTTCAGGGAGCCGTCACTCACCGCCGCTCAGGGGTGATGCTTCAGGAGCCGTCACTCACCGCCGCTCAGGGTGATGCTTCAGGGAGCCGTCACTCACCGCCGCTCAGGGGTGATGCTTCAGGGAGCCGTCACTCACCGCCGCTCAGGGTGATGCTTCAGGAGCCGTCACTCACCGCCGCTCAGGGGTGATGCTTCAGGAGCCGTCACTCACCGCCGCTCAGGGTGATGCTTCAGGGAGCCGTCACTCACCGCCGCTCAGGGGTGATGCTTCAGGGAGCCGTCACTCACCGCCGCTCAGGGGTGATGCTTCAGGGAGCCGTCACTCACCGCCGCTCAGAGGAGCCCACTCACCGCCGCTCAGGGGTGATGCTTCAGGGAGCCGTCACTCACCGCGCTCAGGGGTGATGCTTCAGGGAGCCGTCACTCACCGCCGCTCAGGGGTGATGCTTCAGGGAGCCGTCACTCACCGCCGCTCAGAGGTGATGCTTCAGGNGCCGTCACTCACCGCAACTCAGGGGTGATGCTTCAGGGAGCCGTCACTCACCGCCGCTCAGGAGTGATGCTTCAGGGAGCCGTCACTCACCGCCGCTCAGGGGTGATGCTTAGGGAGCCGTCACTCACCGCCGCTCAGGGGTGATGCTTCAGGAAGCAGTCACTCACCGCCGCTCAGGGGTGATGCTTCAGGGAGCCGTCACTCACCGCCGCTCAGGGGTGATGCTTCAGGGAGCCGTCACTCACCGCCGCTCAGGGTGATGCTTCAGGGAGCCGTCACTCACCGCCGCTCAGGGGTGATGCTTCAGGGAGCCGTCACTCACCGCCGCTCAGGGGTGATGCTTCAGGGAGCCGTCACTCACCGCCGCTCAGGGGGCCCGTCACTCACCGCCGCTCAGGGGTGATGCTTCAGGGAGCCGTCACTCACCGCCGCTCAGGGGTGATGCTTCAGGGAGCCGTCACTCACCGCCGCTCAGGGGTGATGCTTCAGGGAGCCGTCACTCACCGCCGCTCAGGGGTGATGCTTCAGGGAGCCGTCACTCACCGCCGCTTGGAGGCCGTCACTCACCGCCGCTCAGGGGTGATGCTTCAGGGAGCCGTCACTCACCGCCGCTCAGGGGTGATGCTTCAGGGAGCCGTCACTCACCGCCGCTCAGGGGTGATGCTTCAGGGAGCCGTCACTCACCGCCGCTCAGGGTGATGCTTCAGGGAGCCGTCACTCACCGCCGCTCAGGGGTGATGCTTCAGGGAGCCGTCACTCACCGCCGCTCAGGGGTGATGCTTCAGGGAGCCGTCACTCACCGCCGCTCAGGGGTGATGCTTCAGGGAGCCGTCACTCACCGCCGCTCAGGGGTGATGCTTCAGGGAGCCGTCACTCACCGCCGCTCAGGGGTGATGCTTCAGGGAGCCGTCACTCACCGCCGCTCAGGAGGCCCGTCACTCACCGCAGCTCAGGGGTGATGCTTCAGGGAGCCGTCACTCACCGCCGCTCAGGGTGATGCTTCAGGGAGCCGTCACTCACCGCCGCTCAGGGGTGATGCTTCAGGGAGCCGTCACTCACCGCCGCTCAGGGTGATGCTTCAGGGAGCCGTCACTCACCGCCGCTCAGGAGGCCCGTCACTCACCGCCGCTCAGGGGTGATGCTTCAGGGAGCCGTCACTCACCGCCGCTCAGGGGTGATGCTTCAGGGAGCCGTCACTCACCGCCGCTCAGGGGTGATGCTTCAGGGAGCCGTCACTCACCGCCGCTCAGGGGTGATGCTTCAGGGAGCCGTCACTCACCGCCGCTCAGGGGTGATGCTTCAGGGAGCCGTCACTCACCGCCGCTCAGGGGTGATGCTTCAGGGAGCCGTCACTCACCGCCGCTCAGGGGTGATGCTTCAGGGAGCCGTCACTCACCGCCGCTCAGGGGTGATGCTTCAGGGAGCCGTCACTCACCGCCGCTCAGGGGTGATGCTTCAGGGAGCCGTCACTCACCGCCGCTCAGGGGTGATGCTTCAGGGAGCCGTCACTCACCGCCGCTCAGGAGGCCCGTCACTCACCGCCGCTCAGGGGTGATGCTTCAGGGAGCCGTCACTCACCGCCGCTCAGGGGTGATGCTTCAGGGAGCCGTCACTCACCGCCGCTCAGGGGTGATGCTTCAGGGAGCCGTCACTCACCGCCGCTCAGGGGTGATGCTTCAGGGAGCCGTCACTCACCGCCGCTCTGGAGGAGCCGTCACTCACCGCCGCTCAGGGGTGATGCTTCAGGGAGCCGTCACTCACCGCCGCTCAGGGGTGATGCTTCAGGGAGCCGTCACTCACCGCCGCTCAGGGGTGATGCTTCAGGGAGCCGTCACTCACCGCCGCTCAGGGGTGATGCTTCAGGGAGCCGTCACTCACCGCCGCTCAGGGGTGATGCTTCAGGGAGCCGTCACTCACCGCCGCTCAGGGGTGATGCTTCAGGGAGCCGTCACTCACCGCCGCTCAGGGGTGATGCTTCAGGGAGCCGTCACTCACCGCCGCTCAGGGGTGATGCTTCAGGGAGCCGTCACTCACCGCCGCTCAGGAGGCCCGTCACTCACCGCCGCTCAGGGGTGATGCTTCAGGGAGCCGTCACTCACCGCCGCTCAGGGGTGATGCTTCAGGGAGCCGTCACTCACCGCCGCTCAGGGGTGATGCTTCAGGGAGCCGTCACTCACCGCCGCTCAGGGGTGATGCTTCAGGGAGCCGTCACTCACCGCCGCTCAGGGGAGCCGTCACTCACCGCAGCTCAGGGGTGATGCTTCAGGGAGCCGTCACTCACCGCCGCTCAGGGGTGATGCTTCAGGGAGCCGTCACTCACCGCCGCTCAGGGGTGATGCTTCAGGGAGCCGTCACTCACCGCCGCTCAGGGGTGATGCTTCAGGGAGCCGTCACTCACCGCCGCTCAGGGGTGATGCTTCAGGGAGCCGTCACTCACCGCCGCTCAGGGGTGATGCTTCAGGGAGCCGTCACTCACCGCCGCTCAGGGGTGATGCTTCAGGGAGCCGTCACTCACCGCCGCTCAGGGGTGATGCTTCAGGGAGCCGTCACTCACCGCCGCTCAGGAGACCCGTTACTCACCACCGCTCAGGGGTGATGCTTCAGGGAGCCGTCACTCACCGCCGCTCAGGGGTGATGCTTCAGGGAGCCGTCACTCACCGCCGCTCAGGGGTGATGCTTCAGGAGCCGTCACTCACCGCCGCTCAGGGGTGATGCTTCAGGGAGCCGTCACTCACCGCCGCTCAGGAGTGATGCTTCAGGGAGCCGTCACTCACCGCCGCTCAGGGGTGATGCTTCAGGGAGCCGTCACTCACCGCCGCTCAGGGGTGATGCTTCAGGGAGCCGTCACTCACCGCCGCTCAGGGAACCGTCACTCACCGCCGCTCAGGGGAGCCGTCACTCACCGCCGCTCAGGGGTGATGCTTCAGGGAGCCGTCACTCACCGCCGCTCAGGGGTGATGCTTCAGGGAGCCGTCACTCACCGCCGCTCAGGGGTGATGCTTCAGGGAGCCGTCACTCACCGCCGCTCAGGGTGATGCTTCAGGGAGCCGTCACTCACCGCCGCTCAGGGGTGATGCTTCAGGGAGCCGTCACTCACCGCCGCTCAGGGGTGATGCTTCAGGGAGCCGTCACTCACCGCCGCTCAGGGGTGATGCTTCAGGGAGCCGTCACTCACCGCCGCTCAGGGGTGATGCTTCAGGGAGCCGTCACTCACCGCCGCTCAGGGGAGCCGTCACTCACCGCCGCTCAGGGAGCCGTCACTCACCGCCGCTCAGGGAGCCGTCACTCACCGCCGCTCAGGGGTGATGCTTCAGGGAGCCGTCACTCACCGCCGCTCAGGGGTGATGCTTTAGGGAGCCGTCACTCACCGCCGCTCAAGAGTGATGCTTCAGGAGCCGTCACTCACCGCCGCTCAGGGCCGCTCAATGCTTCAGGGAGCCGTCACTCACCGCCGCTCAGGGGTGATGATTCAGGGAGCCGTCACTCACCGCCGCTCAGGGGTGATGCTTCAGGGAGCCGTCACTCACCGCCAGTCAGGAGTGATGCTTCAGGGAGCCGTCACTCACCGCCGCTCAGGGAAGCCGTCACTCACCGCCGCTCAGGGAAGCCGTCACTCACCGCCGCTCTGGGGAGCCGTCACTCACCTCCGCTCAGGGGTGATGCTTCAGGGAGCCGTCACTCACCGCCGCTCAGGGGAGCCGTCACTCACCGCCACTCAGGGGTGATGCTTCAGGGAGCCGTCACTCACCGCCGCTCAGGGGTGATGCTTCAGGGAGCCGTCACTCACCGCCGCTCAGGGTGATGCTTCAGGGAGCCGTCACTCACCGCCGCTCAGGGGAGCCGTCACTCACCGCCGCTCAGGGGTGATGCTTCAGGGAGCCGTCACTCACCACCGCTCAGGGGTGATGCTTCAGGGAGCCGTCACTCACCGCCGCTAGGGGTGATGCTTCAGGGAGCCGTCACTCACCACCGCTCACGGGTGATGCTTCAGGGAGCCGTCACTCACCGCCACTCAGCGGTGATGCTTCAGGGAGCCGTCACTCACCGCCGCTCAGGGGTGATGCTTCAGGGAGCCGTCACTCACCGCCGCTCAGGGTGATGCTTCAGGGAGCGGTCACTCACCGCCGCTCAGGGGTGATGCTTCAGGGAGCCGTCACTCACCGCCGCTCAGGGGTGATGCTTCAGGGAGCCGTCACTCACCGCCGCTCAGGGGAGCCGTCTCTCACCGCCGCTCAGGGGAGCCGTCACTCACCGCCGCTCAGGGGAGCCGTCACTCACCGCCGCTCAGGGGTGATGCTTCAGGGAGCCGTCACTCACTACCGCTCAGGGGTGATGCTTCAGGGAGCCGTCACTCACCACCGCTCAGGGGTGATGCTTCAGGGAGCCGTCACTCACCACCGCTCAGCGGTGATGCTTCAGGGAGCCGTCACTCACCGCCGCTCAGGGGTGATGCTTCAGGGAGCCGTCACTCACCGCCGCTCAGGGGTGATGCTTCAGGGAGCCGTCACTCACCGCCGCTCAGGGGTGATGCTTCAGGGAGCCGTCACTCACCGCCGCTCAGGGGTGATGCTTCAGGGAGCCGTCACTCACCGCTGCTCAGGAGGCCCGTCACTCACCGCCGCTCAGGGGTGATGCTTCAGGGAGCCGTCACTCACCACCGCTCAGCGGTGATGCTTCAGGGAGCCGTCACTCACCGCCGCTCTGGAGGCCCGTCACTCACCGCCGCTCAGGGGTGATGCTTCAGGGAGCCGTCACTCACCGCCGCTCAGGGGTGATGCTTCAGGGAGCCGTCACTCACCGCCGCTCAGGGGTGATGCTTCAGGGAGCCGTCACTCACCGCCGCTCAGGGGTGATGCTTCAGGGAGCCGTCACTCACCGCCGCTCAGGGGTGATGCTTCAGGGAGCCGTCACTCACCGCCGCTCAGGGGTGATGCTTCAGGGAGCCGTCACTCACCGCCGCTCAGGATGCCCGTCATTCACCGCAGCTCAGGGGTGATGCTTCAGGGAGCCGTCACTCACCACCGCTCAGGGGTGATGCTTCAGGGAGCCGTCACTCACCACCGCTCAGGGGTGATGCTTCAGGGAGCCGTCACTCACCGCCGCTCAGGGGTGATGCTTCAGGGAGCCGTCACTCACCGCCGCTAAGGGGTGATGCTTCATGGAGCCGTCACTCACCGCCGCTCTGGAGGCCCGTCACTCACCGCCGCTCAGGGGTGATGCTTCAGGGAGCCGTCACTCACCGCCGCTCAGGGGTGATGCTTCAGGGAGCCGTCACTCACCGCCGCTCAGGGGTGATGCTTCAGGGAGCGTCACTCACCGTCGCTCAGGGGTGATGCTTCAGGGAGCCGTCACTCACCGCCGCTCAGGGGTGATGTTTCAGGGAGCCGTCACTCACCGCCGCTCAGGAGGCCCGTCACCCACCGCCGCTCAGGGGTGATGCTTCAGGAAGCAGTCACTCACCGCCACTCAGGGGTGATGCTTCAGGGAGCCGTCACTCACCGCCGCTCAGGGGTGATGCTTCAGGGAGCAGTCACTCACCGCCACTCAGGCGTGATGCTTCAAGGAGCCGTCACTCACCGCCGCTCAGGGGAGCCGTCACTCACCGCCACTCAGGGGTGATGCTTCAGGGAGCCGTCACTCACCGCCGCTCAGGGGTGATGCTTCAGGGAGCCGTCACTCACCGCCGCTCAGCGGTGATGCTTCAGGGAGCCGTCACTCACCGCCGCTCAGGGGTGATGCTTCAGGGAGCCGTCACTCACCTCCGCTCAGGGGTGATGCTTCAGGGAGCCGTCACTCACCGCCGCTCAGGGGTGATGCTTCAGGGAGCGTCAGTCACCGTCGCTCAGGGGTGATGCTTCAGGGAGCCGTCACTCACCGCCGCTAAGGGGTGATGCTTCAAGGTGCCGTCACTCACCGCCGCTCAGGAGACCCGTCACTCACCGCCGCTCAGGGGTGATGCTTCAGGGAGCCGTCACTCACCACCGCTCAGGGGTGATGCTTCAGGGAGCCGTCACTCACCGCCGCTCAGGGGTAATGCTTCAGGGAGCGTCAGTCACCGTCGCTCAGGGGTGATGCTTCAGGGAGCCGTCACTCACCGCCGCTAAGGGGTGATGCTTCAAGGTGCCGTCACTCACTGCCGCTCAGGAGACCCGTCACTCACCGCCGCTCAGGGGTGATGCTTCAGGGAGCCGTCACTCACCGCCACTCAGGGGTGATGCTTCAGGGAGCCGTCACTCACCGCCGCTCAGGGGTGATGCTTCAGGGAGCGTCAGTCACCGTCGCTCAGGGGTGATGCTTCAGGAAGCCGTCACTCACCGCCGCTCAGGGGTGATGCTTCAGGGAGCCGTCACTCACCGCCGCTCAGGGGTGATGCTTCAGAGAGCCGTCACTCACCACCGCTCAGGGATGATGCTTCAGGGAGCCGTCACTCACCGCCGGTCAGGAGTGATGCTTCAGGGAGCCGTCACTCACCGCCGCTCAGGGGTGATGCTTCAGGGAGCCGTCACTCACCGCCGCTCAGGGGTGATGCTTCAGGGAGCCGTCACTCACCGCCGCTCAAGGGTGATGCTTCAGGGAGCCGTCACTCACCGCCGCTCAGGGAAGCCGTCATTCACCGCCGCTCAGGGAAGCCGTCATTCACCGCCGCTCAGGGAAGCCGTCATCACCGCCGCTCAGGGGAGCCGTCACTCACCGCCGCTCAGGGGAGCCGTCACTCACCGCCGCTCAGGGGTGATGCTTCAGGGAGCCGTCACTCACCGCCGTTCAGGGGAGCATTCACTCACCGCCTCTCAGGGGTGATGCTTCAGGGAGCCGTCACTCACCGCCGCTCAGCGGTGATGCTTCTGGGAGCCGTCACTCACCGCCGCTCAGGGGAGCCGTCACTCACCGCCGCTCAGGGGTGATGCTTCAGGGAGCCGTCACTCACCACCGCTCAGGGGTGATGCTTCAGGGAGCCGTCACTCACCGCCGCTCAGGGGTGATGCTTCAGGGAGCTGTCACTCACCACCGCTCAGGGGTGATGCTTCAGGGAGCCGTCACTCACCGCCGCTCAGCGGTGATGCTTCAGGGAGCCGTCACTCACCGCCGCTCAGGAGTGATGCTTCAGGGAGCCGTCACTCACCGCCGCTCAGGGGTGATGCTTCAGGGAGCCGTCTCTCACCGCCGTCAGGGGTGATGCTTCAGGGAGCCGTCACTCACCCCCGCTCAGCGGTGATGCTTCAGGAAGCCGTCACTCACCGCCGCTCAGGGGAACCGTCACTCACCGCCGCTCAGGGGTGATGCTTCAGGGAGCCGTCACTCACCCTGCTCAGGGGTGATGCTTCAGGGAGCCGTCACTCACCGCCGCTCATGGGTGATGCTTCAGGGAGCCGTCACTCACCACCGCTCAGGGGTGATGCTTCAGGGAGCCGTTACTCACCGCCGCTCAGGGGTGATGCTTCAGGGAGCCGTCACTCACCGCCACTCAGGGGTGATGCTTCAGGGAGCCGTCACTCACCGCCGCTCAGGGGTGATGCTTCAGGGAGCCGTCACTCACCGCCGCTCAGCGGTGATGCTTCAGGAAGCCGTCACTCACCACCGCTCAGGGGTGATGCTTCAGGGAGCCGTTACTCACCGCCGCTCAGGGGTGATGCTTCAGGGAGCCGTACTCACCGCGGCTCAGGGGTGATGCTTCACGGAGCCGTCACTCACCACCGCTCAGGGGTGATGCTTCAGGGAGCCGTTACTCACCGCCGCTCAGGGGTGATGCTTCAGGGAGCCGTTACTCACCGCCGCTCAGGGGTGATGCTTCAGGGAGCCGTCACTCACCGCCGCTCAGGGGTGATGCTTCAGGGAGCCGTCACTCACCGCCGCTCAGCGGTGATGCTTCAGGGAGCCGTCACTCACCGCCGCTCAGGGGTGATGCTTCAGGGAGCCGGCCCTCACCGCCGCTCAGGGGTGATGCTTTAGGGAGCCGTCACTCACCGCCGCTCAAGAGTGATGCTTCAGGGAGCCGTCACTCACCGCCGCTCAGGGGTGATGCTTCAGGGAGCCGTCACTCACCGCCGCTCAGGGGTGATGCTTCAGGGAGCCGTCACTCACCGCCGCTCAGGGGTGATGCTTCAGGGAGCCGTCACTCACCGCCGGTCAGGAGTGATGCTTCAGGGAGCCGTCACTCACCGCCGCTCAGGGAAGCCGTCACTCACCGCCGCTCAGGGAAGCCGTCACTCACCGCCGCTCAGGGAAGCCGTCACTCACCGCCGCTCAGGGGAGCCGTCACTCACCTCCGCTCAGGGGTGATGCTTCAGGGAGCCGTCACTCACCGCCGCTCAGGGGAGCCGTCACTCACCGCCACTCAGGGGTGATGCTTCAGGGAGCCGTCACTCACCGCCGCTCAGTGGTGATGCTTCAGGGAGCCGTCACTCACCGCCGCTCAGGGGTGATGCTTCAGGGAGCCGTCACTCACCGCCGCTCAGGGGTGATGCTTCAGGGAGCCGTCACTCACCACCGCTCAGGGGTGATGCTTCAGGGAGCCGTCACTCACCGCCGCTCAGGAGTGATGCTTCAGGGAGCCGTCACTCACCGCCGCTCAGGGGTGATGCTTCAGGGAGCCGTCACTCACCACCGCTCAGGGGTGATGCTTCAGGGAGCCGTCACTCACCGCCGCTCAGGGGTGATGCTTCAGGGAGCCGTCACTCACCGCCGCTCACGGGTGATGCTTCAGGGAGCCGTCACTCACCGCCGCTCAGCGGTGATGCTTCAGGGAGCCGTCACTCACCGCCGCTCAGGAGTGATGCTTCAGGGAGCCGTCACTCACCGCCGCTCAGGAGTGATGCTTCAGGGAGCCGTCTCTCACCGCCGCTCAGGGGTGATGCTTCAGGGAGCCGTCACTCACCGCCGCTCAGCGGTGATGCTTCAGGGAGCCGTCACTCACCGCCGCTCAGGGGAGCCGTCACTCACCGCCGCTCAGGAGAGCCGTCACTCACCGCCGCTCAGAGGAGCCGTCACTCACCGCCGCTCAGGGGTGATGCTTCAGGGAGCCGTCACTCACTACCGCTCAGGGGTGATGCTTCAGGGAGCCGTCACTCACCGCCGCTCAGGGGTGATGCTTCAGGGAGCCGTCACTCACCGCCGCTCAGGGGTGATGCTTCAGGGAGCCGTCACTCACCGCCGCTCAGGGGTGATGCTTCAGGGAGCCGTCACTCACCGCCGCTCAGGGGTGATGCTTCAGGGAGCCGTCACTCACCGCCGCTCAGGAGGCCCGTCACTCACCGCAGCTCAGGGGTGATGGTTCAGGGAGCCGTCACTCACCACCGCTCAGCGGTGATGCTTCAGGGAGCCGTCACTCACCGCCGCTCAGGGGTGATGCTTCAGGGAGCCGTCACTCACCGCCGCTAAGGGGTGCTGCTTCAGGGAGCCGTCACTCACCGCCGCTCTGGAGGCCCGTCACTTAGCGCCCCAGCAAACACAGAACGTTTGTGAACGTTTTTAAATGGTGCCACAAAGGTAATACTCTAACATTTGACATAAATACGTATATCTGACGTTCTTAAAACCACTAGATATAACTAAAAACATGTATTCTTGAGACACGGTTTTTTAAGATTTATGTAAAAATTTAAAAATAATAGTGAATGCTATGGAATTATAATGTTTTCTTGCTTTATATATAAAAATAAAAAAATTTCAGTCAACATTTCGTTTTTTTTGTTTACTTTATGTAAACCTATCCAATTTACGTTCTTATAACATAAATATAACATTTATATGTCGTCAATATAACGTTATTTACACGACATCGTTACGTTATTATAATGTTATATTAACGTATAATTCCTGTATAAAAACAAATATATATTGAGCTTATATTTTAAACCTTGTAAAATTGTCGTAAAACTTGGAATAAGACAGTAAGCATGCTTTATTTATGAAAATATAGAAACAAATCAAGAAAATCATAAACTACATGTCACCCCTATATATAATTCTTTAGTTGTCTTTCCAGAGAATGTAATTTAAGCTTTGACAATCTTTCTTCAAATGACAGGTTTCTAATTTGGGGTATTAACTTTGTTATTCTTTACTGGAAGCATTCTAGTAAATTTTGAACCTTAAATTTTGAAATTAAAATAAATTGAACCCCATGCACAGATACCATAATTAAGATAGGGATAGATTAGTGCATGATATAGAGAGATGAGACCAGAGTTAGGTACATAATATCTGATTTTGGAGAGTATCCCAACTGTTTTAGCGATTTTCTTAGTTATGTGTTGTATGTGGGTACTGAAGTTTAGTCTCTTGTCTAGGAATAGGCCAAAAAACTTTCCATCTATTTATTGCTAATGTTTACATTATCTATCTGAAGCTGAATTGCATTTGTAGAAGTGCTTCCAAATAAGATGTATAGTAGGTCTTTGCTATGTTAATTGTTAACTTGTTGGTTGACATCCATATGTGGACTTTTTTTAGTTCATTATTAACAACATTATTTAATGTATGTGGGTTGGGGTTAGAGTAGATGAGGGTAGTATCATCAGCAAACAAAATAGGTTTCAGAATGTTAGAGACATTAGGCAGATCATTGATGTATATAAGAAATAGGAGAGGTCCCAAGATGTTGCCCTGTGGCACTCCAACGGTTATTGGTAGAATGGGAGAGGTTATATTATTGATGGCTACACATTGGTGTCTATCACTAAGATAGGATTGGATATAGTCCAGTGCATGGCCTCGGATTCCATAATGATGGAGTTTAAGTAAGAGGTAATTGTGATTAACAGTATCAAAGGCCTTTCTCAGGTCAATGAAGAGTCCAATCGGAAACTCATTTTTGTCAAGGGCAGAGTAAATTATATCAAGGAGACTAATAATTGCATCGTTGGTACTCTTTTAGGAGCGGAAGCCAAACTGACAGGGGCTAAGAATGTCGAATTTTACGAGATAAGAGTAGAGCTGTTTGTAGATAATTTTTTCAAATATTTTTGATAGTATGGGTAGGTTTGATAATGGTCTATAATTGTTTATGTTTGCCGGATTACCTCCTTTATGAACTGGCGTTACTCTTGCTTTTTTAAGGATATCAGAGAAGAAATGACACTCAAGGGATTTGTTGAACAGCAGAGCTATAGGTGGCGCAATGGCATGGGAGGCGCTCTTGTATACAATGGACTGAGCTTTGCATACAATGGAGCTTTGGTTTTTAGTGAGTGTATGATGGACACAACATCTGTCGGGCTGACTGGTGAAAGGAGAAGAGAGTTTGGATAGCTGCCTGAGAGATATATGTGTTGATATGTGTCTGAGTCTGTGGGATTTTACTGGCAAGGTTAGCACCAACCGATGAAAAGAAGCTATTAAATTCATTTGCCATTTCTAAGTCAGTTGACGGTGTAAAGCCATCCTTAGAGAGTGTTATCTGGTTGTGGGAGTGTTGTTTAGTTCCTAGGATATTAGAGATGGTATTCCATGTGATTTTCATGTTGCCTTTTGCTTCTAACTCTATCGTCATTACCTATCCTCTAAACCTTACATTTGTCAGAATTAAACGGCCTCCGCCAATCATTTGACCATATATCAGTACCCAATTTAGATCGTTTGATCGATCAATTTAGACCTCCTTGTATCATATATCATCATACATGATGATATAATGATACACACTATTGGGTATGCTGATGATATAATTATACACACTACTTGTTATGCTAACATGCAGAACACTCTTAACTCTGTATTAGTCTCATGTCAGGACTTAGGTTTAGTCATATCTCAGCAGAGGAAACAAAGATACTATAAACGGGTGTCCACCCAGGCAGGGAGGAGCTGTTCACAAGATGCAACTGTATGATATGGCTCCCAGCTTGACTATGCTAACAGATTCAAATACCTTGGCCTTGTATTGTCCTGTTGTATTTCTGACTCTGTCGTCAGTATAAAGAGAGGCTCCATAAGCCCTCTCTTGGAGATGATGTAGGTTATCACTCAGGCTATGGTGCCAATGTCACAATTGTCAAAATGATGTACCTTGCATACATCAAATCTTTAGTGGATTATGCTGCACCTCTGCTTGCCTTGATGACTGAAAGAAAGCTTAAAGGGCTTGAAAACTTGCAGAACGAAGCCTTGAAGATAATCCTTGGATGCCCCTCGTACCACAAAGATACTTAACATGAGGAAGGAACTTAATATTAACTTAATAATAGAATATGAGTGTACTGCATTACTCCTGTATTGTACTGCATTACTCCTTGTAATGATCCTCATATTGTGCTTCAGTAATCCAATGTATAACCCTGAGATGTTTTCCTAATTGTATTTAGGATTCCTTGTTCATTATTGTATTGTGTATTGTTATTATTGTGTATTGTTCTGATCTGCTTTTGTGTCGAAAATTCTTGCATCGTACCTGTAATTTTTTTTGACAATTTTACTGTAATTATCCTGCTTAAAATCATCTGTACTTGTAAAGTAAAGCTGTAATGTACCTGTTAAACACTTTTTATCAATTTTACTCCTAATTATTTCTCTAAAACTTTGTTTGTTTAAGGATTTGCTCAAAGATTTTTTAAGGACTTGCCCGAAATGCTATATATATCTAGTGGCTTTACAAGATTGTAATTCCAACTTAAACTCTATGTTGTCTCTTAACCCCCAATGTACGTTCTTGTATATATGTAAATAAATAAAATAAATAAATAAATAAATACTAGGGATCGAGGCATTAATGCGCAGTACGTGCTTCCCTCA
The DNA here is from genome assembly GCA_020271785.1 of Procambarus virginalis. Lineage (NCBI taxonomy): Eukaryota > Metazoa > Arthropoda > Malacostraca > Decapoda > Cambaridae > Procambarus > Procambarus virginalis. The sequence continues at coordinate 80,451 of WNGS01159132.1, forward strand.
CCTGTGACGTCACAGCGCCATCTGACGACACCATAACACAGGCGGCCATTTTATGTCCACAAGATTAAAATTTTGTTTTTTAAATTTTGCCCCGAGTGTCGAGTTATTGGGCAGCGTCAATGTGTTCGCAATAGAATGTTCTACAAGAACATATGTATAAAATGTCACCAAGGATGTGTTAGACTGGCCGCAAATAAACAACTATACNGAAGCCGTCACTCACCGCCGCTCAGGGCCGTCACTCACCGCCTCTCTGGGAGCCGTCACTCACCGCCGCTCAGGTGTGATGCCTCAGGGAGCCGTCACTCACCGCCGCTCAGGGAGCGTCACTCACCCGCCACTCAGGGTGTGATGCTTCAGGGAGCCGTCACTCACCGCCGCTCAGGGTGATGCTTCAGGGAGCCGTCACTCACCGCCGCTCAGCGGTGATGCTTCAGGGAGCCGTCACTCACCGCCGCTCAGGGGAGCCGTCACTCACCGCCGCTCAGGGGTGATGCTTCAGGGAGCCGTCACTCACCGCCGCTCAGGGGTGATGCTTCAGGGAGCCGTCACTCACCGCCGCTCAGGGGTGATGCTTCAGGGAGCCGTCACTCACCGCCGCTCAGGGTGATGCTTCAGGGAGCCGTCACTCACCGCCGCTCAGCGGTGATGCTTCAGGGAGCCGTCACTCACCGCCGCTCAGGGGTGATGCTTCAGGGAGCCGTCACTCACCGCCGCTCAGGAGTGATGCTTCAGGGAGCCGTCTCTCACCGCCGCTCAGGGGTGATGCTTCAGGAGCCGTCACTCACCGCCGCTCAGCGGTGATGCTTCAGGGAGCCGTCACTCACCGCCGCTCAGGGGAGCCGTCTCTCACCGCCGCTCAGGGGAGCCGTCACTCACCGCCGCTCAGGGAGCCGTCACTCACCGCCGCTCAGGGTGATGCTTCAGGGAGCCGTCACTCACCGCCGCTCAGGGGTGATGCTTCAGGGAGCCGTCACTCACCGCCGCTCAGGGGTGATGCTTCAGGGAGCCGTCACTCACCGCCGCTCAGGGTGATGCTTCAGGGAGCCGTCACTCACCGCCGCTCAGGGGTGATGCTTCAGGGAGCCGTCACTCACCGCCGCTCAGGGGTGATGCTTCAGGGAGCCGTCACTCACCGCCGCTCAGGGGTGATGCTTCAGGGAGCCGTCACTCACCGCCGCTCAGGGGTGATGCTTCAGGGAGCCGTCACTCACCGCCGCTCAGGAGGCCCGTCACTCACCGCCGCTCAGGGGTGATGCTTCAGGGAGCCGTCACTCACCGCCGCTCAGGGGTGATGCTTCAGGGAGCCGTCACTCACCGCCGCTCTGGAGGCCCGTCACTCACCGCCGCTCAGGGGTGATGCTTCAGGGAGCCGTCACTCACCGCCGCTCAGGGGTGATGCTTCAGGGAGCCGTCACTCACCGCCGCTCAGGGGTGATGCTTCAGGGAGCCGTCACTCACCGCCGCTCAGGGGTGATGCTTCAGGAGCCGTCACTCACCGCCGCTCAGGGGTGATGCTTCAGGGAGCCGTCACTCACCGCCGCTCAGGGGTGATGCTTCAGGGAGCCGTCACTCACCGCCGCTCAGGATGCCCGTCATTCACCGCCGCTCAGGGGTGATGCTTCAGGGAGCCGTCACTCACCACCGCTCAGGGGTGATGCTTCAGGGAGCCGTCACTCACCACCGCTCAGCGGTGATGCTTCAGGGAGCCGTCACTCACCGCCGCTCAGGGGTGATGCTTCAGGGAGCCGTCACTCACCGCCGCTAAGGGGTGATGCTTCAGGGAGCCGTCACTCACCGCCGCTCTGGAGGCCCGTCACTCACCGCCGCTCAGGGGTGATGCTTCAGGGAGCCGTCACTCACCGCCGCTCAGGGGTGATGCTTCAGGGAGCCGTCACTCACCGCCGCTCAGGGGTGATGCTTCAGGGAGCGTCAGTCACCGTCGCTCAGGGGTGATGCTTCAGGGAGCCGTCACTCACCGCCGCTCAGGGGTGATGCTTCAGGGAGCCGTCACTCACCGCCGCTCAGGAGGCCCGTCACCCACCGCCGCTCAGGGGTGATGCTTCAGGAAGCAGTCACTCACCGCCGCTCAGGGGTGATGCTTCAGGGAGCCGTCACTCACCGCCGCTCAGGGGTGATGCTTCAGGGAGCAGTCACTCACCGCCGCTCAGGCGTGATGCTTCAAGGAGCCGTCACTCACCGCCGCTCAGGGGAGCCGTCACTCACCGCCACTCAGGGGTGATGCTTCAGGGAGCCGTCACTCACCGCCGCTCAGGGGTGATGCTTCAGGGAGCCGTCACTCACCGCCGCTCAGGGGTGATGCTTCAGGGAGCCGTCACTCACCGCCGCTCAGGGGTGATGCTTCAGGGAGCCGTCACTCACCTCCGCTCAGGGGTGATGCTTCAGGGAGCCGTCACTCACCGCCGCTCAGGGTAATGCTTCAGGGAGCGTCAGTCACCGTCGCTCAGGGGTGATGCTTCAGGGAGCCGTCACTCACCGCCGCTAGGGGTGATGCTTCAAGGTGCCGTCACTCACTGCCGCTCAGGAGACCCGTCACTCACCGCCGCTCAGGGGTGATGCTTCAGGGAGCCGTCCCTCACCACCGCTCAGGGGTGATGCTTCAGGGAGCCGTCACTCAACGCCGCTCAGGGGTAATCTTCAGGGAGCGTCAGTCACCGTCGCTCAGGGGTGATGCTTCAGGGAGCCGTCACTCACCGCCGCTAAGGGGTGATGCTTCAAGGTGCCGTCACTCACTGCCGCTCAGGAGACCCGTCACTCACCGCCGCTCAGGGGTGATGCTTCAGGGAGCCGTCACTCACCGCCACTCAGGGTGATGCTTCAGGGAGCCGTCACTCACCGCCGCTCAGGGGTGATGCTTCAGGGAGCGTCAGTCACCGTCGCTCAGGGGTGATGCTTCAGGAAGCCGTCACCACCGCCGCTCAGGGGTGATGCTTCAGGGAGCCGTCACTCACCGCCGCTCAGGGGTGATGCTCCAGAGAGCCGTCACTCACCACCGCTCAGGGATGATGCTTCAGGGAGCCGTCACTCACCGCCGGTCAGGAGTGATGCTTCAGGGAGCCGTCACTCACCGCCGCTCAGGGGTGATGCTTCAGGGATCCGTCACTCACCGCCGCTCAGGGGTGATGCTTCAGGGAGCCGTCACTCACCGCCGCTCAAGAGTGATGCTTCAGGGAGCCGTCACTCACCGCCGCTCAGGGAAGCCGTCATTCACCGCCGCTCAGGGAAGCCGTCATTCACCGCCGCTCAGGGAAGCCGTCATCACCGCCGCTCAGGGGAGCCGTCACTCCGCCGCTCAGGGGAGCCGTCACTCACCGCCGCTCAGGGGTGATGCTTCAGGGAGCCCGTACTCACCGCCGTTCAGGGGAGCATTCACTCACCGCCTCTCAGGGGTGATGCTTCAGGGAGCCGTCACTCACCGCCGCTCAGCGGTGATGCTTCTGGGAGCCGTCACTCACCGCCGCTCAGGGGAGCCGTCACTCACCGCCGCTCAGGGGTGATGCTTCAGGGAGCCGTCACTCACCACCGCTCAGGGGTGATGCTTCAGGGAGCCGTCACTCACCGCCGCTCAGGGGTGATGCTTCAGGGAGCTGTCACTCACCACCGCTCAGGGGTGATGCTTCAGGGTGCCGTCACTCACCCGCGCTCAGCGGTGATGCGTTCAGGGAGCCGTCATCACCGCCGCTCAGGAGTGATGCTTCAGGGAGCCGTCACTCACCGCCGCTCAGGGGTGATGCTTCAGGGAGCGTCTCTCACCGCCGGTCAGGGGTGATGCTTCAGGGAGCCGTCATCACCCCGCTCAGCGGTGATGCTTCAGGAAGCCGTCACTCACCGCCGCTCAGGGGAACCGTCATCACCGCCGCTCAGGGGTGATGCTTCAGGGAGCCGTCACTCAACCCGCTCAGGGGTGATGCTTCAGGGAGCCGTCACTCACCGCCGCTCAGGGGTGATGCTTCAGGGAGCCGTCACTCACCACCGCTCAGGGGTGATGCTTCAGGGAGCCGTCACTCACCGCCGCTCAGGGGTGATGCTTCAGGGAGCCGTCACTCACCGCCGCTCAGGGGTGATGCTTCAGGGAGCCGTCACTCACCGCCGCTCAGGGGTGATGCTTCAGGGAGCCGTCACTCACCGCCGCTCAGGGGTGATGCTTCAGGAAGCCGTCACTCACCGCCGCTCAGGGGTGATGCTTCAGGGAGCCGTCACTCACCGCCGCTCAGGGGTGATGCTTCAGGGAGCCGTCACTCACCGCCGCTCAGGGGTGATGCTTCACGGAGCCGTCACTCACCACCGCTCAGGGGTGATGCTTCAGGGAGCCGTTACTCACCGCCGCTCAGGGGTGATGCTTCAGGGAGCCGTCACTCACCGCCGCTCAGGGGTGATGCTTCAGGGAGCCGTCACTCACCGCCGCTCAGGGGTGATGCTTCAGGGAGCCGTCACTCACCGCCGCTCAGGGTGATGCTTCAGGGAGCCGTCACTCACCGCCGCTCAGGGGTGATGCTTCAGGGAGCCGTCACTCACCGCCGCTCAGGGGTGATGCTTCAGGGAGCCGTCACTCACCGCCGCTCAAGAGTGATGCTTCAGGGAGCCGTCACTCACCGCCGCTCAGGGGTGATGCTTCAGGGAGCCGTCACTCACCGCCGCTCAGGGGTGATGCTTCAGGGAGCCGTCACTCACCGCCGCTCAGGGTGATGCTTCAGGGAGCCGTCACTCACCGCCGGTCAAGAGTGATGCTTCAGGGAGCCGTCACTCACCGCCGCTCAGGGAAGCCGTCACTCACCGCCGCTCAGGGAAGCCGTCACTCACCGCCGCTCAGGGAAGCCGTCACTCACCGCCGCTCAGGGAGCCGTCACTCACCCCCGCTCAGGGGTGATGCTTCAGGGAGCCGTCACTCACCGCCGCTCAGGGGAGCCGTCCTCACCGCCACTCAGGGGTGATGCTTCAGGGGCCGTCACTCACCGCCGCTCAGTGGTGATGCTTCAGGGAGCCGTCCCTCACCGCCGCTCAGCGTGATGCTTCAGGGAGCCGTCACTCACCGCCGCTCAGGTGATGCTTCAGGGAGCCGTCACTCACACTGCTCAGGGGTGATGCTTCAGGGAGCCGTCCCACCGCCGCTCAGGAGTGATGCTTCAGGGAGCCTCACTCACCGCCGCTCAGGGGTGATGCTTCAGGGAGCCGTCACTCACCACCGCTCAGGGGTGATTGCTTCACGGAGCCGTCACTCACCGCCGCTCAGGTGTGATGCTTCAGGGAGCCTCACTCACCGCCGCTCACGGTGAGTGCTTCAGGGAGCCGTCACTCACCGCCGCTCAG
>WNGS01159132.1:88945-106903 GCA_020271785.1 Procambarus virginalis
TGATGCTTCAGGGAGCCGTCACTCACCGCCGCTCAGGGGAGCCGTCACTCACCGCCGCTCAGGGGTGATGCTTCAGGGAGCCGTCACTCACCACCGCTCAGGGGTGATGCTTCAGGGAGCCGTCACTCACCGCCGCTCAGGGGTGATGCTTCAGGAGCCGTCACTCACCACCGCTCAGGGTGATGCTTCAGGGTGCCGTCACTCACCGCCGCTCAGCGGTGATGCTTCAGGGAGCCGTCACTCACCGCCGCTCAGGGGTGATGCTTCAGGGAGCCGTCACTCACCGCCGCTCAGGGGTGATGCTTCAGGGAGCCGTCTCTCACCGCCGGTCAGGGGTGATGCTTCAGGGAGCCGTCACTCACCGCCGCTCAGCGGTGATGCTTCAGGGAGCCGTCACTCACCGCCGCTCAGGGGAACCGTCACTCACCGCCGCTCAGGGGTGATGCTTCAGGGAGCCGTCACTCACACCGCTCAGGGGTGATGCTTCAGGGAGCCGTCACTCACCGCCGCTCAGGAGTGATGCTTCAGGAGCCGTCACTCACCGCCGCTCAGGGTGATGCTTCAGGGAGCCGTCACTCACCGCCGCTCAGGGGTGATGCTTCAGGGAGCCGTCACTCACCGCCGCTCAGGGGTGATGCTTCAGGGAGCCGTCACTCACCGCCGCTCAGGGGTGATGCTTCAGGGAGCCGTCACTCACCACCGCTCAGGGGTGATGCTTCAGGGAGCCGTCACTCACCACCGCTCAGGGGTGATGCTTCAGGGAGCCGTCACTCCCCGCCGCTCAGGGGTGATGCTTCAGGGAGCCGTCACTCACCGCCGCTCAGGGGTGATGCTTCAGGGAGCCGTCACTCACCACCGCTCAGGGGTGATGCTTCAGGGAGCCGTCACTCACCGCCGCTCAGGGGTGATGCTTCAGGGAGCCGTCACTCACCGCCGCTCAGGGGTGATGCTTCAGGGAGCCGTCACTCACCGCCGCTCAGGGTGATGCTTCAGGGAGCCGTCACTCACCGCCGCTCAGCGGTGATGCTTCAGGGAGCCGTCACTCACCGCCGCTCAGGGGTGATGCTTCAGGGAGCCGTCACTCACCGCCGCTCAGGGTGATGCTTCAGGAGCCGTCACTCACCGCCGCTCAGGGGTGATGCTTCAGGGAGCCGTCACTCACCGCCGCTCAGGGGTGATGCTTCAGGGAGCCGTCACTCACCGCCGCTCAGGGGTGATGCTTCAGGGAGCCGTCACTCACCGCCGCTCAGGGGTGATGCTTCAGGGAGCCGTCACTCACCGCCGCTCAGGGGTGATGCTTCAGGGAGCCGTCACTCACCGCCGCTCAGGGGTGATGCTTCAGGGAGCCGTCACTCACCGCCGCTCAGGGGTGATGCTTCAGGGAGCCGTCACTCACCGCCGCTCAGGGGTGATGCTTCAGGGAGCCGTCACTCACCGCCGCTCAGGGGTGATGCTTCAGGGAGCCGTCACTCACCGCCGCTCAGGGGTGATGCTTCAGGGAGCCGTCACTCACCGCCGCTCAGGGTGATGCTTCAGGAGCCGTCACTCACCGCCGCTCAGGGGTGATGCTTCAGGAGCCGTCACTCACCACCGCTCAGGGGTGATGCTTCAGGGAGCCGTCACTCACCGCCGCTCAGGGGTGATGCTTCAGGGAGCCGTCACTCACCGCCGCTCAGGGGTGATGCTTCAGGGAGCCGTCACTCACCGCCGCTCAGGGGTGATGCTTCAGGGAGCCGTCACTCACCGCCGCTCAGGGGTGATGCTTCAGGGAGCCGTCACTCACCGCCGCTCAGGGGTGATGCTTCAGGGAGCCGTCACTCACCGCCGCTCAGGAGTGATGCTTCAGGGAGCCGTCACTCACCGCCGCTCAGGGGTGATGCTTCAGGGAGCCGTCACTCACCGCCGCTCAGGGGTGATGCTTCAGGGAGCCGTCACTCACCGCCGCTCAGGGTGATGCTTCAGGGAGCCGTCACTCACCGCCGCTCAGGAAGCCGTCACTCACCGCCGCTCAGGGGTGATGCTTCAGGGAGCCGTCACTCACCGCCGCTCAGGGGTGATGCTTCAGGGAGCCGTCACTCACCGCCGCTCAGGGGTGATGCTTCAGGGAGCCGTCACTCACCGCCGCTCAGGGTGATGCTTCAGGGAGCCGTCACTCACCGCCGCTCAGGGGTGATGCTTCAGGGAGCCGTCACTCACCGCCGCTCAGGGGTGATGCTTCAGGGAGCCGTCACTCACCGCCGCTCAGGGGTGATGCTTCAGGAGCCGTCACTCACCGCCGCTCAGGAGACCCGTCACTCACCGCCGCTCAGGGGTGATGCTTCAGGGAGCCGTCACTCACCGCCGCTCAGGGGTGATGCTTCAGGGAGCCGTCACTCACCGCCGCTCAGGGGTGATGCTTCAGGGAGCCGTCACTCACCGTCGCTCAGGGGTGATGCTTCAGGGAGCCGTCACTCACCGCCGCTCAGGGGTGATGCTTCAGGGAGCCGTCACTCACCGCCGCTCAGGGGTGATGCTTCAGGAGCCGTCACTCACCGCCGCTCAGGGGTGATGCTTCAGGGAGCCGTCACTCACCGCCGCTCAGGGGTGATGCTTCAGGGAGCCGTCACTCACCGCCGCTCAGGGGTGATGCTTCAGGGAGCCGTCACTCACCGCCGCTCAGGGTGATGCTTCAGGGAGCCGTCACTCACCGCCGCTCAGGGTGATGCTTCAGGGAGCCGTCACTCACCGCCGCTCAGGGAAGCCGTCACTCACCGCCGCTCAGGGAAGCCGTCACTCACCGCCGCTCAGGGAGCCGTCATTCACCGCCGCTCAGGGAGCCGTCACTCACCGCCGCTCAGGGGAGCCGTCACTCACCGCCGCTCAGGGGTGATGCTTCAGGGAGCCGTCACTCACCGCCGCTCAGGGGAGCCGTCACTCACCGCCGCTCAGGGGTGATGCTTCAGGGAGCCGTCACTCACCGCCGCTCAGCGGTGATGCTTCAGGGAGCCGTCACTCACCGCCGCTCAGGGGAGCCGTCACTCACCGCCGCTCAGGGGTGATGCTTCAGGGAGCCGTCACTCACCACCGCTCAGGGGTGATGCTTCAGGGAGCCGTCACTCACCGCCGCTCAGGGGTGATGCTTCAGGGAGCCGTCACTCACCACCGCTCAGGGGTGATGCTTCAGGGAGCCGTCACTCACCGCCGCTCAGGGTGATGCTTCAGGGAGCCGTCACTCACCGCCGCTCAGGGTGATGCTTCAGGGAGCCGTCACTCACCGCCGCTCAGGGGTGATGCTTCAGGGAGCCGTCACTCACCGCCGCTCAGGGGTGATGCTTCAGGGAGCCGTCACTCACCCCCGCTCAGCGGTGATGCTTCAGGGAGCCGTCACTCACCGCCGCTCAGGGGAACCGTCACTCACCGCCGCTCAGGGGTGATGCTTCAGGGAGCCGTCACTCACCACCGCTCAGGGGTGATGCTTCAGGGAGCCGTCACTCACCGCCGCTCAGGGTGATGCTTCAGGGAGCCGTCACTCACCACCGCTCAGGGGTGATGCTTCAGGGAGCCGTCACTCACCGCCGCTCAGGGGTGATGCTTCAGGGAGCCGTCACTCACCGCCGCTCAGGGGTGATGCTTCAGGGAGCCGTCACTCACCGCCGCTCAGGGGTGATGCTTCAGGGAGCCGTCACTCACCACCGCTCAGCGGTGATGCTTCAGGGAGCCGTCACTCACCACCGCTCAGGGGTGATGCTTCAGGGAGCCGTCACTCACCGCCGCTCAGGGGTGATGCTTCAGGGAGCCGTCACTCACCGCCGCTCAGGGGTGATGCTTCAGGGAGCCGTCACTCACCACCGCTCAGGGGTGATGCTTCAGGGAGCCGTCACTCACCGCCGCTCAGGGGTGATGCTTCAGGGAGCCGTCACTCACCGCCGCTCAGGGGTGATGCTTCAGGGAGCCGTCACTCACCGCCGCTCAGGGGTGATGCTTCAGGGAGCCGTCACTCACCGCCGCTCAGGGGTGATGCTTCAGGGAGCCGTCACTCACCGCCGCTCAGGGGTGATGCTTCAGGGAGCCGTCACTCACCGCCGCTCAGGAGTGATGCTTCAGGGAGCCGTCACTCACCGCCGCTCAGGGGTGATGCTTCAGGGAGCCGTCACTCACCGCCGCTCAGGGGTGATGCTTCAGGGAGCCGTCACTCAACGCCGCTCAGGGGTGATGCTTCAGGGAGCCGTCACTCACCGCCGCTCAGGGTGATGCTTCAGGGAGCCGTCACTCACCGCCGCTCAGGGGTGATGCTTCAGGGAGCCGTCACTCACCGCCGCTCAGGGGTGATGCTTCAGGGAGCCGTCACTCACCGCCGCTCAGGGGTGATGCTTCAGGGAGCCGTCACTCACCGCCGCTCAGGGGTGATGCTTCAGGGAGCCGTCACTCACCGCCGCTCAGGGTGATGCTTCAGGGAGCCGTCACTCACCGCCGCTCAGGGGTGATGCTTCAGGGAGCCGTCACTCACCGCCGCTCAGGGTGATGCTTCAGGGAGCCGTCACTCACCGCCGCTCAGGGGTGATGCTTCAGGGAGCCGTCACTCACCGCCGCTCAGGGGTGATGCTTCAGGGAGCCGTCACTCACCGCCGCTCAGGGGTGATGCTTCAGGGAGCCGTCACTCACCGCCGCTCAGGGGTGATGCTTCAGGGAGCCGTCACTCACCGCCGCTCAGGGGTGATGCTTCAGGGAGCCGTCACTCACCGCCGCTCAGCGGTGATGCTTCAGGGAGCCGTCACTCACCGCCGCTCAGGCGTGATGCTTCAGGGAGCCGTCACTCACCGCCGCTCAGGGTGATGCTTCAGGGAGCCGTCACTCACCGCCGCTCAGGGTGATGCTTCAGGGAGCCGTCACTCACCGCCGCTCAGGGGTGATGCTTCAGGGAGCCGTCACTCACCGCCGCTCAAAGTGATGCTTCAGGGAGCCGTCACTCACCGCCGCTCAGGGAAGCCGTCACTCACCGCCGCTCAGGGGTGATGCTTCAGGGAGCCGTCACTCACCGCCGCTCAGGGGTGATGCTTCAGGGAGCCGTCACTCACCGCCGCTCAGGGGTGATGCTTCAGGGAGCCGTCACTCACCGCCGCTCAGCGGTGATGCTTCAGGGAGCCGTCACTCACCGCCGCTCAGGGGAGCTGTCACTCACCGCCGCTCAGGGGAGCCGTCACTCACCGCCGCTCAGAGGAGCCGTCACTCACCGCCGCTCAGGGGTGATGCTTCAGGGAGCCGTCACTCACCGCCGCTCAGGGGTGATGCTTCAGGGAGCCGTCACTCACCGCCGCTCAGGGGTGATGCTTCAGGGAGCCGTCACTCACCGCCGCTCAGGGTGATGCTTCAGGGAGCCGTCACTCACCGCCGCTCAGCGGTGATGCTTCAGGGAGCCGTCACTCACCGCCGCTCAGGGGTGATGCTTCAGGGAGCCGTCACTCACCGCCGCTCAGGGGTGATGCTTCAGGGAGCCGTCACTCACCACCGCTCAGGGGTGATGCTTCAGGGAGCCGTCACTCACCGCCGCTCAGGGGTGATGCTTCAGGGAGCCGTCACTCACCGCCGCTCAGGGGTGTTGCTTCAGGGAGCCGTCACTCACCGCCGCTCAGCGGTGATGCTTCAGGGAGCCGTCACTCACCGCCGCTCAGGAGTGATGCTTCAGGGAGCCGTCACTCACCGCCGCTCAGGGGTGATGCTTCAGGGAGCCGTCACTCACCGCCGCTCAGGGGTGATGCTTCAGGGAGCCGTCACTCACCGCCGCTCAGCGGTGATGCTTCAGGGAGCCGTCACTCACCGCCGCTCAGGGCAGCCGTCACTCACCGCCGCTCAGGGGAGCCGTCACTCACCGCCGCTCAGGGGTGATGCTTCAGGGAGCCGTCACTCACTACCGCTCAGGGGTGATGCTTCAGGGAGCCGTCACTCACCGCCGCTCAGGGGTGATGCTTCAGGGAGCCGTCACTCACCGTCGCTCAGGGGTGATGCTTCAGGGAGCCGTCACTCACCGCCGCTCAGGGGTGATGCTTCAGGGAGCCGTCACTCACCGCCGCTCAGGGGTGATGCTTCAGGGAGCCGTCATTCACCGCCGCTCAGGGGTGATGCTTCAGGGAGCCGTCACTCACCGCCGCTCAGGGGTGATGCTTCAGGGAGCCGTCACTCACCACCGCTCAGGGTGATGCTTCAGGGAGCCGTCACTCACCGCCGCTCAGGGGTGATGCTTCAGGGAGCCGTCATTCACCGCCGCTCAGGGGTGATGCTTCAGGGAGCCGTCACTCGCCGCCGCTCAGGGGTGATGCTTCAGGGAGCCGTCACTCACCGCCGCTCAGGGGTGATGCTTCAGGGAGCGTCACTCACCGCCGCTCAAGGGTGATGCTTCAGGGAGCCGTCACTCACCGCCGCTCAGGAGGCCCCAGTTGCTGCGAATTTATTTTCGCATTTTCGCGGAATTATTTACAGTATTCTTGGGTCATTTTACACAAATTTTTGTCACTAGTATTGTTCCAATTATTTCCACTAGACGTTGTATTATAATACAACTGGTATACACTCACTAGGCGCTCACATAGTTGTGTTACAAGTATGCCCTCTATAATGGTACACTTTACAGGAAATATTCAATGTATTTTTTTTCAAAATAAACACTAAAATTAACTTGATATGTACATTTATTTACAAAAGTATTACACGTTAAGTAGTCTTGGAGACTGTGATACTGTGCGAAACAGACTATATGGCACAGAAGGACGGCACACGCTTCGCACCATGTTAACACCAATTTACGTTTCTGTGGCCTCAATTTGGTGCTGGAACACACAACACACCGGCGCTGGCCTGCTGCACGAGCTCCAGTTGGTGGTAATTTCTTGATTTGGTGTATGAGAAAGGCCTCCCTGTAAGCGAGCCTGGGTGCAGGAGCATGGTTCAATATTGGGTCTTGAATGGGTCTTCGTATGCTAGGGGTGTCTTTGCCAAATTTACCTAGTAACTGTTTCACAACTTGAAAACTAAACGAACGGAATTATGGTTTTCTACCTGTTTTCACAAGATACATGTTGCAACTGTTCAGCATTGTTACGTCAATAAAAGGTTGTAGCACACAATCTCATTTTTGCTTTNCTCTAATGCCTTAGTGATTTTGTCATAGTGGTCAAGTAACTGTGAGAGCATGATTTTCCTGCTCTAAATCCATGTTGGCCTGATGTGGAGGTCATTGGTTCCATGAATCTAGTGACCTGACTCCTGATCACTCTTTCAAATACTTTATATGTGGGACGTTAGTGCAATGGTCATAATTCTTTGCCAATGGGTTGCTACCACCCTTGTGTAGAGAGGGCATTGTCTGCTGCTTTAAGCACATCTGGTATCTCCCCTGTGCCAAGCTCCCTCCATACTATACTGAGTGCCTGTGCTACTTGCACTTTGTATTTCTTTATAATATTGAATTCCATGAGTCTGGATCCGGGGCTGAGTGCATGGGCATTGTCAATTTCTCTTTCAAAATCTGCCACGCTCGTGTTGATATCAGTTATATTTACTGGTGTTGAGTATTCATAAAGAAATTGTCCGAATCTTCCACTTTCATGCTGCGTATCGGAGTGATAAACATGTCTTCATACTGATTTTTAGGATTCACTAATTTCTTTGTCATCCTCAGTGTATGAACCTTCGCTAATACGAATAGGTCCAGTACGGGCAGGTTTTCGCTTTTGATTTAGCATGTGTGTGAAGAAATATTTTGTGTTTTTCTTTATTTCTTGAATTGCTTTCTGTTCTAGTTGCCTTTCTTCAGTCTGATAGGAATGCTTCAGTCTCTGTTCGATTTCTCAATCCCCTGTTTAATTACATCTTCTCTGTATGGAGCGTCTGTCTTCGTAAGCACTTCCGTTAATTTCTTCCTCCTTTTGTAATGTTGTCTGTGTTCTCCATTCTACATTGACCTCTTTCTGGCTTTCCTTAAAGGAACATGTTTCAGACAGACTTCATATGCTTCAGAAGTCAGTTTTTCTATTCCCTGTGTAGGATTTTTATTTCTTAGAACATTTTTCCATTGAATGTTTGTAAGTTCCCGTTTTATTTTCTCCCAGTCTATCCTTTTATTATTAAAATTGAATTTATTGAATAGCCCTTCTCGCTTGTTGTTTCTCTTGGGCCTACTACCGTTATTAATGTTAGTTTGCACTTCAATGAGCTTGTGGTCCGAGTACGTAGTGTCTGAGACAGTAATGTCTCTGATAACTCCTCATTGTTCGTGAATATCAGGACCAGCGTGTTTCGTCCCTAGTTGGTTCTGTAATCTGCTGACTGAGCGAGAAAGTGGAGGGGGGGTAAACAGGGGGTTGTAAGGGTGAGGGTGAGAGGGAAATGTAGTTTCCACAATCCAATAACGCGTCTCGACAAGGGTTGGGTGGTATTTGGCTGGGGTTGGTATGGGTCTGCCAGGGATTGTGGTGGGCATGGTTGGCTGGAGGTAAGGTTGGGGAACGGGTTGTAGGTAGGAAAGGTTTGAGGTGGTGGTTGTAGGAAGGAAGGGGAGCCTGGACAGGGAGGGTTGCTTGGGTAAGGATGGGGTATTGGCGAGGGTGCGTCTGCATAAATGTCCATTCATTGATAAAAACCATTTCACCCAAAACAAAATTTCAAGACCCTCATCGGATCAGGGTGAAATTTTAACACACCATTGATTTCATAAATAACCTCTAATAAAAACACAAAACGTTTCCTAACCTAAATCCTTGGAAAAATGCTCCGTGTGACCAAACCGGAAGTACCATTTATTGCCACCCATCCTAATCGATTTCGCCCCAGTGAGGACCATCGCCTGTTGACAAGGCGATGACAGCTGCCGGTGGCAGAATCTCGCTGACTACGCTCCACCAATGAATGAATTCCTTAAGTCTTATTATCTCATTCGTAAAATTTATATGCGGACAGATGGAAATACGCAAACGGCCTCGACTACTAATTATCACTCGTGAAACAAAACACTGTATACGATGTTGCATAAAATACATGCGCAACTATAACGACATAAAAAGGTTACGTTAATTGTTATTGATCGAAACTACTAGAATGAACTTGATAAATGTAATGTAATGTAATTTTCACTATATTTATTTGACACTCGAAGATAAAACTGTAACGCAATTATAAAAAATTAAAGTAAGAATATCTTGTCTCTAAATGCATGGCCAATATAAATCTTAGAAAAATATTGATAATTACCGCATTCTTGAACAAAATATACTGAAATTATACAGTGAATATTATCGCGAAAGGAACTACACTGAATTATTGTAAATAATTTAGTTTAAATTCTGTTCTATTTATAAAAAATAATCTAAGTCTTGTTGACCAGCGCGCAATTAATACAACACTTTACGTTAACTGAATTTCTTAACTATTTCTTTTGTAATTCTTAAACACACTAGGACTGAAGACGTTACTAGTACTGAAATACTGGCGCGATGTTTAAGACTTCAACAATTATTTAATTCCTAACGCCCGACGCTAACAACGGCGCTCAGAAATAATTATAAGTATTTATTAATGAAACAAGAATTAATGATAAAATTACTTATTTACGTTACTTAATGAACTCGATGTTACATAGTATACACTTGTTCACCGCCGGTCGCGTTGTAGAATGATGAGAAATTAACACTGATAGCCGCGACGCTACAGAGTCGCGCTGATTCTTAATTAAAATTAGTAATTATTTTCCCCAAATTATAAATTAAATACTGGCGCGTAGTTGACTTGTTACTTTAACCGAATATAACACTCACTAGACACTTGGCCTTGGGAGAGCGCAAACAATTACAGACCGCTGTCTCACTGAGCGCTGAGTAAAACCACTAGAAAAATTTCGGAGTCCCAACGCTAATGCGCTTAAATGACCAAAATCGACTTTTGGTCTCTCAAAGTTCTAACTCGGATCACTTTAATCGCACATTGAATTAACACTGACGACCCGATGATCGTATGGCTAGACACAAACTAGTATTTATTCCCAAAACTGAGATTTTCCAAGCGACTTTGAAAAATGTCATCACAAAAATTTCCACGATTTTCACTAAGTCTTTAACTGAATTCACTTTAATGCACTGCACTTCACTTCACTTAAAAACAGTAAACCACTCACCTTTGTAATTCTCTCAGATAATTAATACTGCACAACACAAGAACAAAAAACTCCAGACCTCCTAATATAATCATGTGAAAAAAAATACTTAGAAAATATTAACACTTATATACGAGAATTACTTAAACAAGGGGGAACACTTAACTAACGACGGGATACTTAACTTGAAAGGGAACTTAATATGCAGGGAACTTAATTTAGTACTTAACCCTTCCACTGCTCAGGGGTCCTGAGGACATTTACACCACTGTGCGCAAGGAAAAAAAAATTCTAAATATTTTTTTCGTCTTCTAAACATGTTAATTTGTGTCCTCTGAGCACGGGAAATATAATAAAAAAATTCTACTTTACTACCAATGACAATTTTTAGCCGACAAGATGTCCGATGACGTCAAGAGCGTGAGCGCTCAGGGGTGATGCTTCAGGGAGCCGTCACTCACCGCCGCTCAGGGGTGATGCTTCAGGGAGCCGTCACTCACCGCCGCTCAGCGGTGATGCTTCTTAGGGAGCCGTCACTCACCGCCGCTCAGGGGTGATGCTTCAGGGAGCCGTCACTCACCACCACTCAGGGGTGATGCTTCAGGGAGCCGTCACTCACCGTCGCTCAGGGGTGATGCTTCAGGGAGCCGTCACTCACACCACTCAGGGGTGATGCTTCAGGGAGCCGTCACTCACCGTCGCTCAGGGGTGATGCTTCAGGGAGCCGTCACTCACCACCGCTCAGGGGTGATGCTTCAGGAGCCGTCACTCACCGCCGCTCAGGGTGATGCTTCAGGGAGCCGTCACTCACCACCACTCAGGGGTGATGCTTCAGGGAGCCGTCACTCACCACACTCAGGGGTGATGCTTCAGGGGAGCCGTCACTCACCGCCGCTCGGGTGATGCTTCAGGGAGCCGTCACTCACCGCCGCTCAGCGGTGATGCTTCAGGGAGCCGTCACTCACCGCCGCTCAGGGGGTGATGCTTCAGGGCAGGAGCCGTGTCACTCACCGCCGCTCAGGGGTGATGCTTCAGGGAGCCGTCACTCACACGCCGCTCAGGGGTGATGCTTCAGGGAGCCGTCACTCACCGCCGCTCAGGGGTGATGCTTCAGGGAGCCGTCACTCACCACCGCTCAGGGGTGATGCTTCAGGGAGCCGTCACTCACCACCACTCACAGGGGTGATGCTTCAGGGAGCCGTCACTCACCGCCGCTCAAGGGGATGCTTCAGGGAGCGTCAGTCACCGCCGCTCAGGGGTGATGCTTCAGGGAGCCGTCACTCACCGCCGCTCAGGGTGATGCTTCAGGGAGCCGTCACTCACCGCCGCTCAGGGGTGATGCTTCAGGGAGCCGTCACTCACCACCACTCAGGGTGATGCTTCAGGGAGCCGTCACTCACCGCCGCTCAGGGGTGATGCTTCAGGGAGCCGTCACTCACCGTCGCTCAGGGGTGATGCTTAGGGAGCCGTCACTCACCGCCGCTCAAGGGTGATGCTTAGGGAGCCGTCACTCACCACCGTGAGAGGAGCCGTCACTCACCGCCGCTCAGGGGTGATGCTTCAGGAAGCCGTCACTCACCGCCGCTCAAGGGTGATGCTTCAGGGAGCCGTCACTCACCGCCGCTCAGGGGTGATGCTTCAGGGAGCCGTCACTCACCGTCGCTAAGGGGTGATGCTTCAGGGAGCCGTCACTCACCACCGCTCAGGGTGATGCTTAGGGAGCCGTCACTCACCGCCGCTCAGGGGTGATGCTTCAGGGAGCCGTCACTCACCGCCGCTCAGAGGAGCCGTCACTCACCGCCGCTCAGGGGTGATGCTTCAGGGAGCCGTCACTCACCGCCGCTCAGGGGTGATGCTTCAGGGAGCCGTCACTCACCGCCGCTCAGGGGTGATGCTTCAGGGAGCCGTCACTCACCGCCGCTCAGGGGTGATGCTTCAGGGAGCCGTCACTCACCGCCGCTCAGGAGGCCCGTCACTCACCGCAGCTCAGGGGTGATGCTTCAGGGAGCCGTCATTCACCACCGCTCAGCGGTGATGCTTCAGGGAGCCGTCACTCACCGCCGCTCAGGGGTGATGCTTCAGGGAGCCGTCACTCACCTCCGCTCAGGGGTGATGCTTCAGGGAGCCGTCACTCACCGCCGCTCAGGAGGCCCGTCACTCACCGCCGCTCAGGGTGATGCTTCAGGGAGCCGTCACTCACCGCCGCTCAGGGGTGATGCTTCAGGGAGCCGTCACTCACCACCGCTCAGGGGTGATGCTTCAGGGAGCCGTCACTCACCGCCGCTCAGGGGTGATGCTTCAGGGAGCCGTCACTCACCGCCGCTCAGGGGTGATGCTTCAGGGAGCCGTCACTCACCGCCGCTCAGGGGTGATGCTTCAGGGAGCCGTCACTCACCGCCGCTCAGGGGTGATGCTTCAGGGAGCCGTCACTCACCGCCGCTCAGGGGTGATGCTTCAGGGAGCCGTCACTCACCGCCGCTCAGGGGTGATGCTTCAGGGAGCCGTCACTCACCGCCGCTCAGAGGTGATGCTTCAGGGAGCCGTCACTCACCGCCGCTCAGGAGGCTCGTCACTCACCGCCGCTCAGGGGTGATGCTTCAGGGAGCCGTCACTCACCGCCGCTCAGGGGTGATGCTTCAGGGAGCCGTCACTCACCGCCGCTCAGGGGTGATGCTTCAGGGAGCCGTCACTCACCGCCGCTCAGAGGAGCCGTCACTCACCGCCGCTCAGGGGTGATGCTTCAGGAAGCCGTCACTCACCGCCGCTCAGGGTGATGCTTCAGGGAGCCGTCACTCACCGCCGCTCAGGGGTGATGCTTCAGGGAGCCGTCACTCACCGCCGCTCAGGGGTGATGCTTCAGGGAGCCGTCACTCACCCCGCTCAGGGGTGATGCTTCAGGGAGCCGTCACTCACCGCCGCTCAGGGGTGATGCTTCAGGGAGCCGTCACTCACCGCCGCTCAGAGGAGCCGTCACTCACCGCCGCTCAGGGGTGATGCTTCAGGGAGCCGTCACTCACCGCCGCTCAGGGGTGATGCTTCAGGGAGCCGTCACTCACCGCCGCTCAGGGGTGATGCTTCAGGGAGCCGTCACTCACCGCCGCTCAGGGGTGATGCTTCAGGGAGCCGTCACTCACCGCCGCTCAGGAGCCCCGTCACTCACCGCCGCTCAGGGGTGATGCTTCAGGGAGCCGTCACTCACCGCCGCTCAGGGGTGATGCTTCAGGGAGCCGTCACTCACCGCCGCTCAGGGGTGATGCTTCAGGGAGCCGTCACTCACCTCCGCTCAGGGGTGATGCTTCAGGGAGCCGTCACTCACCGCCGCTCAGGAGGCCGTCACTCACCGCCGCTCAGGGGTGATGCTTCAGGGAGCCGTCACTCACCGCCGCTCAGGGGTGATGCTTCAGGGAGCCGTCACTCACCGCCGCTCAGGGGTGATGCTTCAGGGAGCCGTCACTCACCGCCGCTCAGAGGTGATGCTTCAGGGAGCCGTCACTCACCGCCGCTCAGGGGTGATGCTTCAGGGAGCCGTCACTCACCGCCGCTCAGAGGAGCCGTCACTCACCGCCGCTCAGGGGTGATGCTTCAGGGAGCCGTCACTCACCGCCGCTCAGGGGTGATGCTTCAGGGAGCCGTCACTCACCGCCGCTCAGGGGTGATGCTTCAGGGAGCCGTCACTCACCGCCGCTCAGGGGTGATGCTTCAGGGAGCCGTCACTCACCGCCGCTCAGGGGGCCGTCACTCACCGCCGCTCAGGGGTGATGCTTCAGGGAGCCGTCACTCACCACCGCTCAGGGGTGATGCTTCAGGGAGCCGTCACTCACCGCCGCTCAGGGGTGATGCTTCAGGGAGCCGTCACTCACCGCCGCTCAGGGGTGATGCTTCAGGGAGCCGTCAGTCACCGTCGCTCAGGGGTGATGCTTCAGGAAGCCGTCACTCACCGCCGCTCAGGGGTGATGCTTCAGGGAGCCGTCACTCACCGCCGCTCAGGGGTGATGCTTCAGGGAGCCGTCACTCACCACCGCTCAGGGGTGATGCTTCAGGGAGCCGTCACTCACCGCCGCTCAGGGGTGATGCTTCAGGGAGCCGTCACTCACCGCCGCTCAGGGGTGATGCTTCAGGGAGCCGTCACTCACCGCCGCTCAGGGTGATGCTTCAGGGAGCCGTCACTCACCGCCGCTCAGGGGTGATGCTTCAGGGAGCCGTCACTCACCGCCGCTCAGGGGTGATGCTTCAGGGAGCCGTCACTCACCGCCGTCAGGAGGCCCGTCACTCACCGCCGCTCAGGGGTGATGCTTCAGGGAGCCGTCACTCACCGCCGCTCAGGGGTGATGCTTCAGGGAGCCGTCACTCACCACCGCTCAGGGGTGATGCTTCAGGGAGCCGTCACTCACCGCCGCTCAGGGGTGATGCTTCAGGGAGCCGTCACTCACCGCCGCTCAGGGGGTGATGCTTCAGGGAGCCGTCACTCACGTCGCTCAGGGGTGATGCTTCAGGGAGCCGTCACTCACCGCCGCTCAGGGGTGATGCTTCAGGGAGCCGTCACTCACCGCCGCTCAGGGGTGATGCTTCAGGGAGCCGTCACTCACCGCCGCTCAGGGGTGATGCTTCAGGGAGCCGTCACTCACCGCCGCTCAGGGGTGATGCTTCAGGGAGAGCCGTCACTCACCGCCGCTCAGGGGTGATGCTTCAGGGAGCCGTCACTCACCGCCGCTCAGGGGTGATGCTTCAGGGAGCCGTCACTCACCGCCGCTCAGGGGTGATGCTTCAGGGAGCCGTCACTCACCGCCGCTCAGGGGTGATGCTCAGGGAGCCGTCACTCACCGCCGCTCAGGGGAGCCCGTCACTCACCGCCGCTCAGGGGTGATGCTTCAGGGAGCCGTCACTCACCGCGCTCAGGAGGCCGTCACTCACCGCCGCTCAGGGGTGATGCTTCAGGGAGCCGTCACTCACGCCGCTCAGGGGTGATGCTTCAGGGAGCCGTCACTCACCACGCTCAGGGGTGATGCTTCAGGGAGCCGTCACTCACCGCCGCTCAGGAGTGATGCTTCAGGGAGCCGTCACTCACCGCCGCTCAGGGGTGATGCTTCAGGGAGCCGTCACTCACCGCCGCTCAGGGGTGATGCTTCAGGGAGCCGTCACTCACCGTCGCTCAGGGGTGATGCTTCAGGGAGCCGTCACTCACCGCCGCTCAGGGGTGATGCTTCAGGGAGCCGTCACTCACCGCCGCTCAGGGGTGATGCTTCAGGGAGCCGTCACTCACCGCCGCTCAGGGGTGATGCTTCAGGGAGCCGTCACTCACCGCCGCTCAGGGGTGATGCTTCAGGGAGCCGTCACTCCTGCCGCTCAGGAGGCCCGTCACTCACCGCAGCTCAGGGGTGATGCTTCAGGGAGCCGTCACTCACCACCGCTCAGCGGTGATGCTTCAGGGAGCCGTCACTCACCGCCGCTCAGGGGTGATGCTTCAGGGAGCCGTCACTCACCGCCGCTAAGGGGTGATGCTTCAGGGAGCCGTCACTCACCGCCGCTCTGGAGGCCGTCACTCACCGCCGCTCAGGGGTGATGCTTCAGGGAGCCGTCACTCACCGCCGCTCAGGGTGATGCTTCAGGGAGCCGTCACTCACCGCCGCTCAGGGGTGATGCTTCAGGGAGCCGTCACTCACCGCCGCTCAGGGGGCCCGTCACTCACCGCCGTCAGGGGTGATGCTTCAGGGAGCCGTCACTCACCGCCGCTCAGGGGTGATGCTTCAGGGAGCCGTCACTCACCGCCGCTCAGGGGTGATGCTTCAGGGAGCCGTCACTCACCGCCGCTCAGGGGTGATGCTTCAGGGAGCCGTCACTCACCGCCGCTCAGGGGTGATGCTTCAGGGAGCCGTCACTCACCGCCGCTCAGGGGTGATGCTTCAGGGAGCCGTCACTCACCGCCGCTCAGGGGTGATGCTTCAGGGAGCCGTCACTCACCGCCGCGCTCAGGGGTGATGCTTCAGGGAGCCGTCACTCACCGCCGCTCAGGGGTGATGCTTCAGGGAGCCGTCACTCACCGCCGCTCAGGGGTGATGCTTCAGGGAGCCGTCACTCCCGCCGCTCAGGGGTGAGCTTCAGGGAGCCGTCACTCACCGCCGCTCAGGGAGGCCGTCACTCACCGCAGTCAGGGGTGATGCTTCAGGGAGCCGTCACTCACCGCCGCTCAGCGGTGATGCTTCAGGGAGCCGTCACTCACCGCCGCTCAGGGGTGATGCTTCAGGGAGCCGTCACTCACCGCCGCTCAGGGGTGATGCTTCAGGGAGCCGTCACTCACCGCCGCTCTGGAGGCCCGTCAGCCTCACCGCCGCTCAGGGGTGATGCTTCAGGGAGCCGTCACTCACGCCGCTCAGGGGTGATGCTTCAGGGAGCCGTCACTCACCGCCGCTCAGGGTGATGCTTCAGGGAGCCGTCACTCACCGCCGCTCAGGGTGATGCTTCAGGGAGCCGTCACTCACCGCCGCTCAGGAGCTTCAGCCGTCACTCACCGCCGCTCAGGGTGATGCTTCAGGGAGCCGTCACTCACCGCCGCTCAGGGGATGCTTCAGGGAGCCGTCACTCACCGCCGCTCAGGGGTGATGCTTCAGGGAGCCGTCACTCACCGCCGCTCAGGGGTGATGCTTCAGGGAGCCGTCACTCACCGCCGCTCAGGGGAGCCGTCACTCACCGCCACTCAGGGTGATGCTTCAGGGAGCCGTCACTCACCGCCGCTCAGGGTGATGCTTCAGGGAGCCGTCACTCACCGCCGCTCAGGAGGCCGTCACTCACCGCCGCTCAGGGGATGCTTCAGGGAGCCGTCACTCACCGCCGCCAGGGGTGATGCTTCAGGGAGCCGTCACTCACCGCCGCTCAGGGGTGATGCTTCAGGGAGCCGTCACTCACCGCCGCTCAGGGTGATGCTTCAGGGAGCCGTCACTCACCGCCGCTCAGGGGAGCCGTCACTCACCGCCGCTCAGGGGTGATGCTTCAGGGAGCCGTCACTCACCGCCGCTCAGGGGTGATGCTTCAGGGAGCCGTCACTCACCGCCGCTCAGGGGGGGTGTGCTTCAGGGAGCCGTCACTCACCGCCGCTCAGGGGTGATGCTTCAGGGAGCCGTCACTCACCGCCGCTCAGGGGTGATGCTTCAGGGAGCCGTCACTCACCGCCGCTCAGGGGTGATGCTTCAGGGAGCCGTCACTCACCGCCGCTCAGGGGTGATGCTTCAGGGAGCCGTCACTCACCGCCGCTCAGGGTGATGCTTCAGGGAGCCGTCACTCACCGGCGCTCAGGAGACCCGTCACTCACCGCCGCTCAGGGGTGATGCTTCAGGGAGCCGTCACTCACCGCCGCTCAGGGGTGATGCTTCAGGGAGCCGTCACTCACCGCGCTCAGGGGTGATGCTTCAGGAGCCGTCACTCACCGCCGCTCAGGGGTGATGCTTCAGGGAGCCGTCACTCACGCCGCTCAGGGTGTGCACCGCTTCAGGGGAGCCGTCACTCACCGCCGCTCAGGGGTGATGCTTCAGGGAGCCGTCACTCACCGCCGCTCAGGGGTGATGCTTCAGGGAGCCGTCACTCACGCCGCTCAGGGGTGATGCTTCAGGGAGCCGTCACTCACCGCCGCTCAGGGGTGATGCTTCAGGGAGCCGTCACTCACCGCGCTCAGGGTGATGCTCAGGGAGCCGTCACTCACCGCCGCTCAGGGGTGATGCTTAGGGAGCCGTCACTCACCGCCGCTCAGGGGTGATGCTTCAGGGAGCCGTCACTCACGCCGTCAGGGTGATGCTTCAGGGAGCCGTCACTCACCCGCCGCTCAGGGGTGATGCTTCAGGGAGCCGTCACTC
>WNGS01159133.1:5539-31468 GCA_020271785.1 Procambarus virginalis
CTCTAATTTTTTGATGTATCGCTGTATTCTTTGATGTATCGCTGTATTCTTTGATGTATCGCTGTATTCTTTGTATCGTCGCTGTATTCTTTGATGTATCGCTGTATTCTTTGATGTATCGCTGTAATCTGTTATGTATCGACTGCAATATTTGATGGATCGGCGTTAATCTCTGATGTATCGGTGTAATCTTTAATGCAACGTCTGTAGTCTTTGATCTAACATCTGTACTTTTTGATGTATCGGCTGTAATTTATTATATGTGGTGAAATCTTTGATGTATTGGCTCTAGTTGTGTGTAATGTCTGTATCTTTGAGATGTAATCAAAGATACAAGTAATCTTTGAGTATCGGCTCAAATACGGAATACAATCTAAACCTTTTTGATTCAGAGCCCCATAAATGATGTGATTCAGAGCCATAAATGATGTGATTCAGAGCCCCATAAATGATGTGATTCAGAGCCCATAAATGATGTGATCCTGTGTTGTAGCACGTTATTCTACAACATATTAACAAGTAGCTTCAAAAGTTCTATTTAAATGCATACATTTACCAAGAGGTGTATTCTGGTTTTCGGTGTATACACACTGATAGTGTAAACACACTACAGTATACACACTGATAGTGTAAACACACTACAGTATACACACTGAAAGTGTAAACACACTGAAAGTGTAAACACACTACAGTTACACACTGATAGTGTAAACCACTACAGTACAGTTGCTGGTGAGGTCTTGATGTATTAGTACCTTGAGAGGTACTGGTGGTATTAGTACCTTGAGAGGTACTTGGTGGTATTAATAACTTGAG
The DNA here is from genome assembly GCA_020271785.1 of Procambarus virginalis. Taxonomy (NCBI): domain Eukaryota; kingdom Metazoa; phylum Arthropoda; class Malacostraca; order Decapoda; family Cambaridae; genus Procambarus; species Procambarus virginalis. The sequence continues at coordinate 6,356 of WNGS01159133.1, forward strand.
TAAAGTACTTGGTGGTATTTCTTCACTAATTGTGATGGTTGCTATTTCCTCTTTCTTATATTCCTTTCTCCTCCTCCCTATTATCTTTTCTCTTTGTCTTTCCCACCGACTTTAGCCATTCTTGATTATTCCATTTACCCATTCTCAATTATTCTTTCAGACATCTTATTTTTGACGCCCCAGTGTTTGGGGAGGCACTCTCCCTCGCCCACAGAACGGCGGTAACCGACGTTCTGAGCAAGGGGACGCTTTTATTGTCAATGCTCGTCTTCATTGCTGAACCTGACCTCGACGGACTGACGGTTTTTAAGGTGGCTATTGCGGGGCTAATACTCACGATGCACCCCTAGGGGGGCGGACCGCCTTATCTGGTGTCCTACCCTCTAATTGTGGTTCTATGGTTTGTAAGGTGGTATAGGGGGGGGGGACCTCATTCGTGAATGAATTATTACCTACTCGTTTCTATGCCGCTGAATGATCCTATAATAACTTTCCAGGCTCGTGGAGTGGGCGACCAGGCCCCCGAGTCGGACTGTGTTGGAAAACCGGGCACTATAGCGCCCGCCACATTGAGTTCGGACCAAGCTACTTCTTCGACGCTCCCGACTACCCCCTCTACTCCCCTCCCTCCTCTGTGGTAAGGTTGAGCCCAAAGTCACCAGTGGTGACCACATCATCACCTGGAGCGGCTACTTCTCTCATTGTGACAGCTGCACCTTTTACCACCCCTTTCGCTATGGGTTCTCGGCACCAACCCCCTTACAGATGCTCTCGCACGAGTCCTTCGAGTGCTAAAACTTTCCACGCCTTGTTTGGTCCTGCTGCTTGGAATAATACTTTGATCTCGACTATGTAGATTCTACACGTCCTGGTGACTTCTTTCTCCATAAACACCTCGTTGATTCGGTGGATGCCTCTGTTACTTTCAACCCCACCCATTTTGGTACACGTGTCGTTGCTGCTCCTTTTCAGGGTGCAGCTGCCCGCTTAGCCGTATTGTCCAGCATGGGGTTGACCCCTGTTAGGGTTTCCAAGAAGACCTGGTTAAAAGCCAATTTTGGCACTGTTAACCTCCCCCACCATGTTGCGACTGGTGTTATGACCCAGAAAGACTGCCACGAGGATATTAAATATATCCTTGAAGCCCCAGACCATTCTGTCCTCCAGGTTAGTAGTGTAAATGGCCCCAAGTAACTACTATCAACCTGCCAAGGTTGATAGTACTTAAGAAACCTGAAAGGTGATTGTCCATTAGAACCGAAAAAAGGTTGATAGTCCTTAATAACTCTCCAGAGGCTGATAGTCCTTATTAACTGTCCAGAGGTTGATAGTCCTAATAACCCTTTAGAGGTTCATAGCTCTGAGTCCTCAGGGACACCTGAGGCGGGAAACGCTGGCGGGTGGCACCGACACTGGCACTGCAGCAGAAAATTCGTGTTAATTTCGTCTCCACCCAACACTGCATGGCCTAACTGCTGCCCAGCAAGAGTTAAGTGCATGGAGACTAAATATGCCATAACTCACAGCGAACCTCAACAGTAATCAACCACAATTAACCAATTTTAATTGTGCCTTCCTATCGACGACCCTTCAGCCAAACGTACACTGTACGCCTAACTCCATTACCATTCTCCAAGTATCTACCTCTGGAAACTTTACCAAGAATCTATCGTCGAAAACATGCCCAATCATAACAACAAGCAAGGTAGGGGTGCCTCTCGCTCTTTATCCCATAACAGCAAGAGACCTGAGTGAAACACTGGCAATGCTACAATCCTCGCCGATGTTGGTAAACACAGCATCCGCTTCCCTTCCCCTCTGCCATCCCACGCCTTCTACTCAACTCAAAACTCAAGTTGTAGAATTCATTCAATCTATGGCTCCCTGTTCAAACTTCAAACCATTGACGACCTACCCATGGCTGCAGAAACTAAACAACCTAGTGCTCCTGCAATCTGTAGCAATTGCTGCCCTCCAAGCCACAGTCTCCAATCAACAACAAACTATAGACCGCCTCCTTGAGTCGTTGACGAATAACAATCAAGAAATTCTCAACTTACAAGCTGTTGCAGATAACGCAATGGATCAAATACACAAGATTAAGGCCGATGAAACCCAACCAGCACAAAGCGACATCCTTCAAAAGCTGGAAAAACAAATAAATCTCCTTCAGATTCACCCGGCGGCTTCCGAAGACGACCTAGAGCAGCAACAACTTTATGACTCCCTTATAATTAGCTCTACTGATCTACTTGATGAACAACAAGGTGAGAACTGCTGTAACGTAGCCTTAGCCCTAATTAATTCAAAGATCAATGTTAACGCTGATATCAAATCAGCTGTCAGGATAGATAAAAACAGTTCCCGTAGCAGTAGGAGATTGCTCATCAAACTTGCAGATCCCTCTGTTAAGTTAGACCTCATACAATCAACTGCTAAGCAAAAAACCAACCTCTATATAAATGAGTGTCTTACAAAGCAGCGTGGATCCCTCCTCTTCAGGCTGCGTCAAATTCGCAAACAAAACCCTGGTGTTATCAAGCAGTGCAACACTAGGAATGGAATAATCATTGTAAAGAAGGAAAGTACTTGAAAAATATATGAAATAAAGTGTGACCAACAACTATTGGCCTTCTTTAATGATTGTGGTATATCTGAAAACCAGAATCCGCCTAATGCCAATACTGAAAATAACTCAAAAAGAGTGACTGAGCCTAACCTAACTTTGTCCAAGGTGCTGTCTTTGCCTTACCGGTTAACTAATGTTCTCTCATCCATAAAAGTTTCAAACTAGTCAATAAAGTCTCCAGCACTTATGTAAGCATCTACCTCAGTAACATAGAAATAAATTTACTCATAAATATAATCTTACCCTGTTATTATAAATTTAATGTAATTGATTATATGTCATTATTGGAATTAATTATTGAGCTATTTTTGTTTTATTAAGTTCATACTAATTATAGGATCATAACTAAGCTATATAAAGTTAATTATCTTTAAGATTATTTTACTTTATGATATTATTTGTCTTATTTTTTTATTATATATTATTCTTGTCAGTCTTTCTGATTTTTGAAGACTACCATTACAGACTACCACTTGACACCAGTATAAACTACCACTNGTCACAAGATAAATGGAGGGGATGATGATCCATAGCAGAATAATCTGGAGCGCCCGATATGGCAACACCCGACAGCGCCACGCGTCACCTGTCAGATAACAGCTGACCGGGCCCTCGCGATCGTGAGAACAGACTAGTACTTGTTTTCTAATTCTATCACGATCCCCGTTTATTTAACTTTTTCACAAAACACTGTTTCAACATTCACATTGCATACTTATGATTTCCTGGCCTCACGATCATATCTTATTCACACTGCACTCACAGTGACTTTTCACCGTACCACAAGATTACTCTATTCTTAATATATTTACTGTGAATGCACTCGCTTGATCACTGAACTTTCTTTATTCTATACTTTCTCTTAAAGAGATATCACTGGCAATCACTTCACGTATATGATACTATTCAGTACACAGGCATGTACATAGATAAATCAGTGATCGAATCACAGGCATATATATATATAATCATGAGATCAAAGACAGGCATTTATATCAATAGATCATGGAGATCAACACACAGGCATGTATTCAATAAATCATGGAGATCAATACACAGGCATTTATATCAATAGATCTTGGAGATCAATACACAGGCATTTATATCAATAAATCCTAGGCTCATAGCCTAACACCAATATCTGGTTTACTATCAATATATATAATAATAATATCACAGGAAATTATAATAGTCACAGTAAATTCTTTGATGATCCTGGTGCTTGCACACACCCACACATAGATATATATGTAAACTGATACTGTGAGCGCTCTGGGTAGCCTCACCACACACTGTGCTCTCTGTGACTTAGACTCAGGTGAGACTGCTCACGACATATAAAATATCCTGACAAGAAAATATATAGCTAACTAAAGGGGAAATGGGAGGGTAACTGTAAACACCTACTTCACCTATCCAAGGATGACAGTTGGGTTGTAGCTCCTGGTCCAGGCTCTAACCTCGTACACTCTCCAGAAACACAAGCCAACGTCATAGGATTTTCGCGTCTCGCTGTTTTCTGTGCACTGCAGGTCCGTGCTCCTTCCTCTACATGCGTCGCAGGGTTGAAGTCGGTCTCCTGGCCGTCAACTTTCCTCCCAACTACGGCAGCCAGCCTACGTCTCGGCGGTCGTCGCACGTTTCCCAATTAGTCCTTGTCACTGTACTCCCAGAGAACTGCCTCACCACTACGAAGTCTCTGTGAAGTTATCAGCCGTCCCAGACGATACTGCTTAAGCTCCACACGCACAGCACCCGACTCAGAGCACTTGAAGCTCACATCACTGTCAATTCCCTCGTCGTCTAGATATATCGCTAGGTATTTGGGAAGACTTCTCGACGTGCTTGCATCCAACTGTTGACTCGTAGGGTTCCACGAGGTGGGGTTACTGTCAAACTTGACAGGATCGTCGATCACACGTTCAACCTGGTTGACAAGGCGGTCAACCCGGTTCACTCACGTGGATTGGCCGGCACTAAGCTGTCTCTTATACTGGTGAACTGCCAACGACGTCACACGTCGATGCCCGGCCCACTTCTTGCAACGCACCTGTCCCTGAGCACTTGTTGCTCAATATTCTGTCAATTCTTATCTGAGCCTCATCTGGGTTGCAGGAAGACCTCACAGAGTGCGCGCCAACAACTGGAGACGCTTACATCCACCGGTGTTCGGTAAATCCGTCACTCTGACAGGATGACCGATCGGACGTCCTGCCTCTCGGACGTGTCGTGAAAGACTGATAGCGCTAAGGCGCCACCACGGCTGGACTCCCCCTGCCTATGTGACGTCACATTTCCCAAAGTCGGTTTCATTGGCTCCCAGTGCCACGTCGCTGACGGTGACCAATCTGGCGACACTGACGTCACACAGGTTTGGCGGGAGAACAGACTCGCCAGCGCCATATTGGCTCCCTAAAGGGCCTATCCCACAGGCCAAATACTATATTTTCGCAAATTTTCGGCTCATCGAGAATACTGTTCTCTCCCACATATGTTCAATTGATGCCTGCAATGTAGAGAACGCTCGGGAATAGTGGACATGACTCTTACAGCAGGCGTGGGAGAATTAGAAGGGGGGGAACACTGTCACATACCCTCCCCTTAAAATAAGAGTCATGTCTGGTTAGTGCATGCGGGACAACGCATCTGCGACTACGTTGTCCTTTCCTTTGATGTGTTTTATATCCAGCCAGTACTCCTGCAGCAGTAGAGCCCACCTCGTTAGTCGTTGGTTGGAGTTCCTCATTTTGTGCAAAAAGGTTAGAGGTTATGATCTGTGACACAAGAACAGGTCTTGCCCCTCCTCCCACGTACACGTCAAAATGCTTTAGGGCCATAACCAGCGCCAAAGCTTCTTTTTCAACGGTACTATAGGCCCGCTGGTATTTCACAAACTTCTTAGAGTAGAACGCTACCGGCCTATGCACTTCACTCCTCTCTTGAGCCAACATGGCTCCTATTCCGACGTCGCTGGCATCCACGTACAGGATAAACTTGGCGAGAAGTCTGGGATATTAACACTGGGGCCTCTGTCAGCAATCTCTTGGTCTCCTCGAAAGACTCCTGACAAGCCTCTCCCCATCTCCATCGCACATTCTTGGATAGGAGCTCCGTCAAAGGATGTGCTACCGTGGAAAAATTCTGCAAAAACCCGCGATAGTATCCTATCATCCAAAGGTACCTTAACAATTCTTTGCGCGTCTTGGGCACGGGGTATTCTTTAATGGCCAGCACTTTATGATCTACCGGGTTACTTCCCCTTGGCCGATCACGAACCAAGGTACTCAAGGCGAGCTTTCCCAAACTCGCTTTTTGCTAAGTTCACAGTCAAGTTTGCCTCCTCGAGCCTTCTGAACAACTCTCCGAGCCTTTCCAAGTGCGTTTTCCAATCATCGGCGTACACAACGATGTCGTCTATATATACTGTGCAGCCCTCGGCGCCCCTGAGCAACTCATTCATCATTCTTTGGAAACAGCTCCCGCTGTTTTTCATTCCAAAGGGTAACACCTATACTGGTACAGCCCATCCGAGTCACAAAGGCCGATATTTTCCTGGCTGCGGGAGTCAAGGAGATTTGATAGTATCCCTTGAGCAGATCGACCTTGGATACGTACCTCACACTGCCCACCTGGTCAATGCAATCAATCACCCTTGGCATGGGGTGGGAATCGGCCACAGTGACGGAGTTCACCTTCCTGTAGTCCGTGCAAAAGCGGAATGTTCCATCGCTTTTCTTTACCAGCAGGCATGGAGAACTCCACTCACTGTTACTGGGCTCCGCGAGGTCGTTCTCAAGGAGATACTCCACCTCCTTCCTCATTAGCTCTCGCTTCTCCGGGCTTACCCTGTACGCGCTTTGCTTGACGGGCCTGGCGTCCCTCACCTCCACCTCGTGCGTTACACTACGATGACGTCGGGGCACGTCGGTGAAGAGGGAGGTGTTCTCCATCAACAGGTTCGTCAGTTCCGCGCTCTGTTGCTCTTTCAGGTGTTGTAGCTTGTCCCTGATCTTAGCCCTTAAACTGCGCATGGCGTATATATACGCCCTGAGTAACATGTCCGACGGTGCGCATGGCGTATATATACGCCATAGGGTGCCATTCCCGATTCAAATGGCCCGCGGCTACATGGGGTTCACAGTAGCTTCCTCAGGGCTCTTGTAAACAGACGCAATTTAAAAAAAAATCGTGGGCAATATTCTCAGGTGTGAGAGGCACAGTACTGTTGGAGCAACCAAGGCTGGCGCACGCAGCATGAACGATCAGCATTGCTGTTCAGCTTGTGACCACAGCATCACCGAAAAATGTCAAAATAAATATATAACTGTTATTATTTAGTGATGACAATATTACAGATGACCCGTGACTGTGATATAAATAACCAGGGTTGTGATAATAGCAGGATTGTTGTAATAATTAGCGCTGTGGGAGGAGTGATGCTGAGAGACTGTGGGAGACAGCATCGTTTACTGACTGTGTGGCCACCTGTTATTGTTTACATTCACCATACCAGCTCAGTGGTTCTCTATGGTGAACACAAATGTAGATACTTATATATAATGTGTATTAGTGTAATAACAGCAAAAGGATTATGCTGGAGGAGCCATTTGGGTGACGGAGGTGACGTCGTCTGCACGATTTGTCAAGCTGTTTAGAGGGTGGCCACTATGCTCTTTGGGCGCACTACAAGCTTAGGTGTACAGTTACAGTGCATAAAACATGTAGAATATTTATATATAATATGTGTATATAGGGTAATAACACTGAAAACAGTATTGTTGGGGAAGAAAGTTTAGTGCGTGTGACCTTGAATGAGTGAGGGAGCCGCCAGCCGCCAGCTGTGTATACCGACGACTCTTAGTACCTGAACTAACTATATCAGCTTAGCTGTACAGTTTTGGTGAACAAAATATATACATACTTATATATAACGTCTGTATATAGTGTAATAACACCACAAATGGTATTGTTGGGGGAGAAAGTTTAGTGCGTGTGTTGAGGGAGTGGCAGCGAGTGGCTGGCTGGTGTGTGGCGGTAACTCTTCGTTGCTCTTCGACTCTCAATACCAACTTAGTGGTTCGTAATGGTGACCAAAATATGCAAATACTTATATATAACCTGTGTATAGAGTGTAATAGCAGCAAACAGTATTGTTGGGGGAGAAAGTTTAGTGTGTGTGTGACCTTGAATGAGTGAGGGAGCCGCCAGCCGCCAGCTGTGCATACCGACGACTCTTGTGCCTGAACTAACTATATCAGCTTAGCTGTACAGTTGTGGTGAACAAAATATATTATTATATATAAATGGTTATAGTGTAATAACACCACAAAATTGTTGGGGGAGAAAGTTTAGTGCGTGTGTTGAGGGAGTGGCAGCCAGTGGCTGGCTGGTGTGTAGCGGTAACTCTTCGTTGCTTTTCGACTCTCAATACAACTTAGTGGTTCGTTATGGTAACCAAAATATGCAGATACTTATATATAACCTGTGTATAGAGTGTAATAGCAGCAAAACTATTTGTTTATTGTTTTATGAACATAATAATTGAATTACTAATATGCACACCATACGTTTGAGTATAGCGATTATTCACCACTTTTATTATATAAATATTTATACACACTATTGAATTGAAATATTACTGCAAAAAAACTAAGAAAAAATAAATCGGAGACATTGAAACAATTAGGTAATAATATCTTTGTGGCAACTCCCATCTGTCAGCGCGGGTGACGCTGACCGGCCCTGGCGACCGCTCTGTCAACGCCCACTTTTTGCCAGACTTCCTTGGTCAATTGCGCCCAAAATATGTGACCTACGATTTTTTTGCTATTTTTCCCGTGCTCAGGGGACACAAATTAACGTGTTTAGAAGACGAAAAATTTTTTTGGATTTTTTTTTTTGCGCACAAGGGTGTAAATGTCCCCAGGACCCCTGAGCAGTGTAAGGGTTAGACAAACTCTCTGAATTGGTGAGTCGGGTACCATCCGCCCTAGACCATTTCCCTTCCTCCTCTGGAAGCTCTTGGTCCACTTGTACACACAGGATCACCTTTTCCTGAAGCTCTCGAGTCGCCGTCCGGTCCAGATTGGCGGCTCCTCCTCCTTCAAGGAAGAAAGGTTTTAGGCGATCGACATGGCACACCTGTTTCTTTCGGGGTTTATCCGGCTTACCAATCTCGTACGTCACAGGACCCAACTGCCGTAGCACATGGTACGGTCCCTCGAACCGTGGCTCATTCACTCTGCTCTTACCCGGCAGTAATATCATCACCTGGGACCCAGTTTGGAACTCCCTCGGCGTAGCGCTCTTATCGTACCATTCCGACATCTTGCGCTGCGCTTCTTTTAGATGTTTTCCAGCCAGTTCCTTTGCTAAGGTGAGCCGCTCCTTAAACTTTAGAACGTACTCATTAACCGCTCCCACGGTTACCCCTGGTGTCCATTGTTCCTTCAGCATGGACAGAGGACTTCTCACCTCGTGTCCATATATCAGCTGGAAAGGTGAGAAACCTAGTGATTCCACCACTGCGTTACGGATGGCAAATAACGCAGGGTATACTGCCTCGTCCCACTCAGCTCCCTGCTCAGCGCAGAACACTCTCAGGATCGTCTTCAAAGTGGAGTGGAACCTTTCGATCGCCCCCTGCGACTGCGGTCGGTATGGCGACGACCGAATCTGTGTCACTCCCCAGCTTGTCACTGTTTGCCTGAACCACTTGGACTGGAAAATGCTTCCACAGTCCGTTTGAATTTCTCTGGGCATTCCTACCCAAGAGAAAAATCGTATTAGCTGCCCGGCTACTCCTTTTGACGTCAACCGCCGCATCGGAACAGCTTCCGGGAATCTGGTTGACGCACACATTATTGTCATTAGGTAGGTATTCCCTCTCTTTGTCCTTGGCAACGGTCCCACTCCGTCGACCAACAGACGCTCGAATGCGGGCCCAAACGCTGGAACAGGGACTAACGGGGCCTTTGGTATTGCGGATTGGCTCTTTCCTGCCCTCTGGCACGGTACGCACGTCTTACAATAACGCCTCACGTCGGCGTCCATACCTGGCCAGTAGAAATGGTCCCTGATCCTATGCAACATTTTGGTCACCCCCAGGTGACCCGCAGAGTCAACAGAGTGTGACAGATCCAACACTGTCGCTCTGCACTGGGCCGGCAACACTACCTGCTGTCTTGTACTTAGAGATGCCTCTAAGGCCTCTATCCTCACAGGTCTCCACTGCCTCATTAGTATGCCTTTATGCCTGTAAAAGTGAGTAGGCTTCTCAGGACCATCACGTCCTTCATTTGCCTCACGGATCAAATTGGGGAATTCTGCCTGTTGCAGCTCCTCGAGCCTAGTGCGGTCCACCCCGCGAGAACTGGTGAGGGTCACCTGTACCTCACCTTCTGGGCTGCCTTCGCCCTCCACTCGCTCTCTGGGTTCCATAACGAGGTGATCAATTCCCAGGCCGGCGGACGTCTCCTCGTCGGCCTTATCAGATCCACTCCCTCCTCGTCCTCCGCACTGCCTCGGAACTACGGCACATACAGGGAACGCCTCCATGGCGATTCCTTTCCCGTCCCCACTGGCATCGAACACTCCGCCTTTCTTCCTGTAGTGCTCCAAGCACTCCTCGTCCTTCAAGAAGTTCGGGAGGACACGTCCTCCACACGCGTCATTTCCCAAGATGACCTGTGCCTCCATCTTGGGCATCGATGCACAGACTCCCACTACTAGGGTTTGGCATCCATAATCCGAACTCAGGGTTACCCGGTGTAGGGGCATCTGCACTGGGCCTCCCACAGTGGTCACACTCGCCATTCCCACACTGGTATCCCCGTAGTTCTCAGGGAACAGGGCTTCGCTCACTAGGGTAAAGTCTGCCCCAGTGTCTCTCAACATCTTCACTGGGATGGGGTCTGCGTCCCCCATCCTTACGGTTCCTTCACACACAAACGGGTGAATCCTCTTCTCCCCATTAAGTTCGGGTCCATCCCGCACCCAATCAGCCATCTGGTCCTCTGTCTTCACGAAGGCTACATTCCCCCGGTGTTTAGGACGTCTGCATTCGCGAGCGACGTGTCCAGGTATTCCGCAATTGTAGCAGCGAACCTTCCCCGTCGGTGACCATCCACCGCCGCTCGCCCTTGCCACATTTCCTGAGGCCGACGTCCCGAAGGTCTTTCTCGCACCATCTGTCGACCCCTTCGTCACAGCCACAGCTCCCGAGCTCTCCGTCGGGGACTTCTTCGACGGTTCCACAGCACTCTTCTGTCCTCTATTGTCTCCACTTGAGGGGTAGGACTTGGGAGAACTCGGTCCTGTCCTCCATCCGTCCGACCTTCTATTACTTCTCCCATAGCTAGAGAATACGGGCGGTCGGTGCTGTCCCTCTCGACGTGGACGTAACGCTTCTTCTAGCATGTCTGCTCGATCGGCCGCGGCTCTCAGGTCCTTGATGTCCGCCTCCTTTACTCTCACCCTAATCTCGGGAGAGAGCACGGACATGAACTTTTCCATGACCATTAGGCTCTTGATGTCTTCAGCCGATCTTGCTCCTTCTGACTCCAGCCATTTCAAGAATTTCCTTTCCATGTCCCTCGCCGTCTCCGCATACGATTTTCCTGGCGATCGGGTACATTCTCTGAACCTCTTTCTATAGCACTCCGGCGTCAGCTTGAACGAATGGAGCACGGCCCGTTTTACTGCATCGTAGTTGGTACATTCCTGGAGATCGAGCATATTGTAAGCTTCACGAGCTTCACCAGTGAGCCTTCCTTGAACTAGCTCCGCCCACTCTGCCCTCGGCCACTTCTTCAACGTAGCGACCCTTTCGAAATGCTCGAAGAAGCCCTCAGCCTCATTAGGCACGATGACGGGCAAATCCCTCTCTCTCACTCGGCGGTCTTCCTGCTGTTGTGGTGGGGCAGTTGGAACTAGTCCTAGCTCAGCTCGCTTCAGCTCAATCTCCTTGTTCACTTCAACCTCCTGCAGCTTCGTCCTAGCATCTATTTCGCGCTCCTTCAGCTGTTTTTCTCTTTCTTCTTCTTCTCGTTGCTGCTGTGCCTCTCGTTCTTCTCTACGCTGCTGTGCTTCTGCCTCTCGTTCTTCCCTGCGCGGCTGTGCTTCTCTTTCTTCTCGTTGCAGCTGTGCATCTCTTTCTTCTCTGCGCAGCTGTGCTTCTCTTTCTGCTTCCTCGCGCTTCAGCTGTGCTTCTCTTTCTGCTTCCTCGCGCTTCAGCTGTGCTTCTATCTGCATCTTCATTATTTCCAGCTTGACACTGCGCCTACTGCCACTGGATCCCCGGCTGCTGCCACCGATACCTGGTTGATACCTGGTTGATGGGGTTCTGGGAGTTCTTCTACTCCCCAAGCCCGGCGCGAGGCCAGGCTCGACTTGTGAGAGTTTGATCCACCAGGCTGTTGCTTGGAGCGGCCCGCAGAGCCACATACCCACCACAGCCCGGCTGATCCGGGACTTCTCTTAGGAAACAGTCCAGTTTTCTCTTGAAGATGTCCACGGTTGTTCCGGCAATATTTCTTATAGTCGCTGGGAGGACGTTGAACAACCGCGGACCTCTGATGTTTATACAGTGTTCTCTGATTGTGCCTATGGCACCTCTGCTCTTCACTGGTTCAATCTTGCATTTTCTTCCATATCGTTCACTCCAGTACGTTGTTATTTTACTGTGTAGATTTGGGACCTGGCCCTCCAGTATTTTCCACGTGTATATTATTTGGTATCTCTCTCGTCTCCTTTCTAGAGAGTACATTTGGAGAGCTTTGAGACGATCCCAATAATTTAGGTGTTTTATCTCGTCTATGCGTGCCGTATATGTTCTCTGTATTCCCTCTATTTCAGCAATCTCTCCTGCTCTGAAGGGGGAAGTGAGTACTGAGCAGTATTCGAGACGGGACAACACAAGTGACTTGAAGAGTACAACCATTGTGATGGGATCCCTGGATTTGAAAGTTCTCGTAATCCATCCGATCATTTTTCTGGCTGATGCGATATTTGCTTGGTTATGCTCCCTAAACGTTAGATCGTCGGACATCATTATTCCCAAATCCTTGACATGCTGTTTTTCTACTATGGGAAGATTTGATTGTGTTTTGTACCCTGTATTATGTTTCAGATCCTCATTTTTGCCGTACCTGAGTACCTGAAATTTATCACTGTTAAACATCATATTATTTTCTGCTGCCCAATCGAAAACTTTGTTGACATCTGTTTGTAGTTTTTCAATGTCTTCAGCAGAGGTAATTTTCATGCTGATTTTTGTGTCATCTGCGAAGGATGACACGAAGCTGTGACGTGTATTTTTGTCTATATCAGATATGAGAATAAGGAACAGTAGCGGTGCAAGGACTGTACCTTGAGGTACAGAGCTTTTAACATCGCTTGGACTCGATTTTATCTGATTGACTGTTACTCTTTGTGTTCTGTTCGACAGGAAATTGAGTATCCAGCGTCCTACTTTTCCAGTTATTCCCATTGACCTCATTTTGTGAGCTATCACCCCATGGTCACATTTGTCGAAAGCCTTTGCAAAGTCTGTGTATACAACATCTGCATTTTGCTTTTCTTCTAGGGCTTCTGTGATTTTGTCATAGTGGTTGAGTAACTGTGACAGACAGGATCTTCCCGCTCTAAATCCATGTTGTCCTGGATTGTGCAATTCATTGTTTTCCATAAAACTAGAAATTTGATTCCTAATCACTCTTTCAAACACTTTTATTATGTGTGATGTTAGTGCAACTGGCCTATAATTTTTTGCCAAGGCTTTACTCCCCCCCTTGTGCAACGGAGCTATATCTGCAGATTTAAGTGCTGCTGGTATCTCCCCTGTATCCAGGCTCTTTCTCCATATTACGCTGAGTGCTCTCGCTACTGGTACTTTACATTTCTTTATGAATATTGAATTCCATGAGTCAGGCCCAGGGGCTGAGTGCATGGGCATATTGTCAATTTCTCTTTCAAAGTCTTCCGAGTTTGTGGTAATATCCGTTATATTATCTGCAGCTTGAATGTCATTCATAAAGAAGCTGTCTGGGTCATCAACTTTCATGTTGTTAATTGGTGTGCTAAACATAGCCTCATACTGGCTTCTTAGAATTTCACTAATCTCTTTGTTGTCCTCTGTGTACGTACCTTCATTTGTAATTAACGGTCCAATACTGGTCGAGGTTTTGGATTTTGATTTAGCGTATGTGAAAAAATATTTCGGATTTTTCCTTATCTCTTGTATAGCTCTCTGTTCCAATTCCATTTCCTCAGACTCATATGATCGCTTCAACGTTTGTTCGATTTCTTCGATCTCCCTGCTTAGGCTTATTTTCCTTGCTTGTGATAGTTGTGTCTGCCGAAGCATTTCCGTAATTTTTTCCTTCTCCTGTACAGTCGTCTGCGTTCTCTTTCTAGAGTGTTCCTCTTTCTGCCCCTCCTCACCGGCACGTGCTTCAAGCAGACCTTGTAAGCTTCAGCTGTCAGTTGAGCTATTCCCTGTGTGGGAGTTTTGTCGCTTAAGACCGTCTCCCATTGAATGGTTGAAAGGTCTACATTTATTTTTTCCCAGTCAATCCTCTTATTGTTGAAATTGAATTGATTGAATATTCCTTCTCGCTTGTTGGGTCTCTTAGATCTACTACCGTTATTTATGCTAGTTCGCACTTCAATGAGCTTATGGTCTGAGTATGAAGTATCTGAGATTGTTATGTCTCTGATTAGTTCATCATTGTTTGTGAATAACAAGTCTAGTGTGTTTTCGTTCCTAGTTGGTTCTGTAATCTGTTGATTGAGCGAGAATTTGTCACAGAATCTCAAAAGTTCTCTGACCTGTGGCTGGTTATTTCCCGGGTCATTCCCTGCTATGATATTTGTGTTTGCCATTCTCCATCTTAGACTCGGTAAATTGAAATCTCCAAGGAAGATAATATCTGGAGCTGGGTTTGCTAGGTCATCAAGTATGTTCTCTATTTTGTGCATCTGCTCTGTGAATTCCTCAACCGTTGTATCTGGCGGTTTATATATTAAAATAATAATTAGGTTTAGTTTCTCTACCTTAATTCCAAGTACCTCTACCACCTCATTAGTTGAGTTTAGTAGTTCTGTGCATACCAGGTCCTCTTTAATATACAGACCTACTCCCCCATTTGACCTAGTTTTTCTATCACATCTGTATAAATTATAATTTGGAATCCAGATTTCACCATCCATGTAATCTTTTGTATGAGTTTCCGTGAATGCCCCAAATATGGAGTTTGACTCTAATAGGAGACCATTTATGAACTTGACTTTATTTCTTGACTTTGGCTTTAGACCTTGAATGTTTGCAAAAATGAATGATTGTCCATATTGTGTGTCACTTCTGGAAGGTTTTGGTGGTTCTCCCTCCTCTCTACCCTGACCCAGGGTGTGTTGTTGTGGCAATGGTTTGTCCAGTTTTGGAAGTGATATTGGGGAGTGTGGTAGTCTCTGTGTAGTTGGGGGGTGTAGTATGTGTGGGCTTGATGACGAAATGTAGTCCAGTCTCGGGCATTTCCCCCTCTCCATCCGTACTCCTGCCACGTTTCTGCCTGTCTGTTTCTCCCTCTGTTTCTGCCTGCCTCTAAAAAATGTTCAGGGCTATTATATTGGACTTCCTCTCTTATATAGCGCTGTGTACCTCTGACGTGGAAATCGGGGCAATGAAGATCGTAGCATTTCCTCTCATTAACTGAGAGTTTGCATAGCTTAGGGTGAAAATATCTACACTCAGTATCAAAACGACATCTGCCTTTCCCTAACCAGTTCCGGCATTTCCGTGGGTGCATGAATGAGCATTCCGTGCCTCTGGGCCCATATCTGCACTGTCCTTTTGCATAATACCTGCAAATATTTTCATCTGTGATTGCATTATTCTTGTTTGTATCCGTGTACGACTTGGCTACCTCTGTGATTTTTGTTCCAACTTTCTCGTTTCTGCATTTATTCTCGGTATTACCCTTATCTTTCGCCTTGTTGCTTTCGTCTTTCTCATTCGTCTCATTTTTTATCTCCTTATTCATATCATCAGTTTGCTCTACAATATTGCCTTCATTTTTGTGTACCTCGACGCTATGTCCTTCTACATTGCTACTTTGACTCTCTAAATTCTCAATCCCTGGGTTGTGCTCAGAGTTCGTTGCTGTCTTTATATACTCTGCATATATTTCTGGTAGTTTTTGTGTGAATTGTAGCCTGTGTACTTCAGGAATGTCATTCATTAGTTTGGCAATGTTTTCCCACACCTGTCTGTCACTTTCACAGATCCAGTAGGTACCTTCCCGGTTTGCATATTGTGTAGGTAATCCTGTACAACTCAGGTGAAATCTTATGTTACAAATATTACATAAAATGCCTACAACAGTCTTCCGAAGTGCCTTATTGCAGCCTCCACACACCTCCATGTTGGGTTTGTGATGTTATAATATTATATGCATATATTTATAATATTATATATATGTATATATAATATGTATACAGTATATTTATAATATTACATATGTTTATTTGTTAAAGTTTATGTGGGGGTACTTATCGCCTTGTGGAGAAAATATGGTCCTCTTGGGACCGTATAGTTGACCGTTGTTGTCCCAGGTCGGGGGATACTCAGGTTCTCTCCCACACTGGCAGGTGTCTGTGGCCGTTCCTCTCCGAAGGCTTCATCACGCGCCTTGAGCTGTGCCATGATCTCAAGTCTTCTTTCTCCCACTTTGGAAGCTCTCAACTTGATGCCAAAGTGGTCGGCTATCGTTTGCAGCTGTGCCTTGGTACACTCCTCCAGTACTTGTTCGTCTCTCGTGTCAATAAAACTGGCTACTTTATCATCCTCCATCTTGTGACAATGAGTGAAAACTTAGGCCTGATATCTAATACCACAATTACAACCTTGATCTTGCTCGTAATCCTGGCAAGGTCGCCAATGTCGGGGTGTCACGGTTCTTGTTAGTGAAGGGTTAAAGCAAAGGTAGACTGGATCTCCTCTCCAGGTGGTTGCTCCGACCATAACCCTTACTCACCGTCGTTCTACGGGTCTTCCCTCGATCCTCTAGGCTCCACTACACGCCCCGGAGAGTACCCCAGTTGATTTCACAACCGGCCTTAAATTGCAAGATGAGTGGAGGCACAGATCGTTCCCTCAATCTGTGGCCCGCCCCGACACAGAACTCTTACACAGCCTTTAAGGTCGCCAACTGGTGTTTTTAGGTGTCCAGTAACACTGCAGTGGTGAGGTGTAATTGTGGTAATTGTGGTAAGAGCAATTTCAAATAATATGGTATCAGGCAGGTCACTCTGTTTTACTTCATTACACGGTCACAAGATAAATGGAGGGGATGATATCAAACACCAAAGAGTTTTGGTATTTTACTTAAAAGACAATGAGAAATATATATGCATCAATGTATCAGGAACAATATATGACAACTGCTCAATCCATAGCAGAATAATCTGGAGCGCACCGATATGGCAACACCCGACAGCGCCACGCGTCACCTGTCAGATAACAGCTGACCGGGGCCCTCGCGATCGTGAGAACAGACTAGTACTTGTTTTCTAATTCTATCACGATCCCCGTTTATTTAACTTTTTCGCAAAACACTGTATTCAACATTCACATGGCATACTTATGATTTCACTGGCCTCACGATCAATATCTTATTCACATTGCACTCACAGCGACTTTTCACCGTACCACAAGATTACTCTATTCTTAATAATATTTACTGTGAATGCACTCGCTTGATCACTGAACTTTTCTTTATATCTATACTTTCTCTTAAAGAGATATCACTGGCAATCACTTCACGTATATGATACTATTCAGTACACAGGCATGTACATAGATAAATCATTGATCGAATCACATGCATATATATATATAAATCATGAAGATCAATACACAGGCATTTATATCAATAGATCATGGAGATCAACACACAGACATGTATATCAATAAATCATGGAGATCAATACACAGGCATTTATATCAATAGATCTTGGAGATCAATACACAGGCATTTATATCAATAAATCCTAGGCTCATAGCCTAACACCAATATCTGGTTTACTATCAATATATATAATAATAATAATCACAGGAAATTAATAATAGTCACAGTAAATTCTTTGATGAATCCTGGTGCTTGCACATACCCACACATAGATATATATGTAAACTGATACTGTGAGCGCTCTGGGTAGCCTCACCACACACTGTGCTCTCTGTGACTTAGACTCAGGTGAGACTTGCTCACAACATATAAAATATCCTGACAAGAAAATATATAGCTAACTAAAGGGGAAATGGGAGGGTAACTGTAAACACCTACTTCACCTATCCTAGGATGACAGTTGGGTTGTAGCTCCTGGTCCAGGCTCTCGCCTTGTACACTCTCCAGAAACACAAGCCAATGTCATAGGATTTTCGCGTCTCGCCGTTTTCTGTGCACTGCAGGTCCGTGCTCCTTCCTCTACAATGCGTCGCAGGGTTGAAGTCGGTCTCCTGGCCGTCAACTTTCCTCCCAACTACGGCAGCCAGCCTACGTCTCGGCGGTCGTCGCACGTTTCCCAATTAGTCCTTGTCACTGTACTCCCAGAGGAACTGCCTCTCACCACTACGAAGTCTCTGTGAAGTTATCAGCCGTCCCAGACGATACTGCTTAAGCTCCACACGCACAGCACCCGACTTCAGAGCACTTGAAGCTCACATCACTGTCAATTCCCTCGTCGTCTAGATATATCGCTAGGTATTTGGGAAGACTTCTCGACGTGCTTGCATCCAACTGTTGACTCGTAGGGTTCCACGAAGGTGGGGTTACGGTCAAACTTGACAGGATCGTCGATCACACGTTCAACCTGGTTGACAAGGCGGTCAACCCGGTTCACTCACGGTGGATTGGCCAGGCCACTAAGCTGTCTCTTATACTGGTGAACTGCCAAGGACGTCACACGTCGATGCCCGGCCCACTTCTTGCAACGCACCTGTCCCTGAGCACTTGTTGCTCAATATTCTGTCAATTCCTTATCTGAGCCTCATCTGGGTTGCAGGAAGACCTCACAGAGTGCGCGCCAACAACTGGAGACGCTTACATCCACCGGTGTTCGGTAAATCCGTCACTCTGACAGGATGACCGATCGGACGTCCTGCCTCTCGGACGTGTCATGAAAGACTGATAGCGCTAAGGCGCCACCACGGCTGGACTCCCCCTGCCTATGTGACGTCACATTTCCCAAAGTCGGTTTTCATTGGCTCCCAGTGCCACGTCGCTGACGGTGACCAATCTGGCGACACAGACGTCACACAGTTTTGGCGGGAGAACAGACTCGCCAGCGCCATATTGGCTCCTTAAAGGGCCTATCCCACAGGCCAAAATACTATATTTTCGCAAATTTCTCGGCTCATCGAGAATACTGTTCTCTCCCACATATGTTCAATTGATGCCTGCAATGTAGAGAACGCTCGGGAATAGTGGACATGACTCTTACAGCAGGCGTGGGAGAATTAGAAGGGGGGGAACACAGTCACAATATATATATATATATATATATATATATATATATATATATATATATATATATATATATATATATATATATATATATATATATATATATTATATATTTGTGTTCCTCATATATATATATATATATATATATATATATATATATATATATATATATATATATATATATATATATATATATATAGGGGGGTACCACCTCTGGTGCAATTATAGGGACCCACAGCCTCAGAGAAGGGAACACAGAGCATTCAGGGAAAAAACTTGCCATTTAACTCTGAATACATGAGGGTGTTCGCTTCTCCTACCACCCCCCTTTTTTATGGTGTACACTTTATTAAGCAAGGTTATACAGTTACATATCTGATTGTATACAAAAAATGAGCATTAAGAGGACACAAAATAGTTCGCTTCCTAGAGGCTGTAGATTTCCTCGAACTCCTCCGACGTTGGGCAGGAACCGAGGATGCAGCGAGCATTCCCCCTCTGGATCGCGACACTGAGGCGCTGAAAGAGAAAACTTGCCGCTCTAGGGTCTCTTGTGGTGTCAATGAGCTTGGAACCAAGATCCTTTAGAAACCTTCTTGCACTCTCTCCCCATGGGCCTAGGGTCTCAGACCCTATTGGAACGAAGTTGTACCGATGATCTAATTGCCTATACTTGGCTGACTTGTCTCTTTCTCTGTGTGTCGCCGCGGCTCCTGCTGTGCTGGCAGAGAGGTTGATGTATGTGGCTGCCAGGGTGGATACGCAAGTATAGTCCCATGCCAACTGTCTGCCACCCTTCCACGGACGCAGTGTGATTCCGTCTGGTCGGCCGGCAAAGCTAACAGAGTCACGGTTCAGAAGGTTGCGGGGCTCTCTCTCCGCTGGACACTGGGCAGAGGCAAGGCTTCTTTTAATGATGTCGTTTACTTCGTCGTGTCTAGTGTGCCAACCACCAGATTTTCCACAGTGCAGGCCATGCAATCCATATTCGTCAGCATCTGCCTCGCCGCAAATACACCTATGAACAGTGTGGATAGGGGCAGCAAGACGGAGAGCGACTGCAATACGGAGCTCCTGCGGATCAAGACGTGTGCCTGTCGCAGACATAGGGACTGCCAAAAGGAAGTCCCCTGCATGGGGAGCCTGCACAGCTGTGAGGCGTGCACGATCACTGGGGGTTGTTGCTGCCTCCAGCAAAGCTGTGGCTTCTTTGTCTGCAATGGGGCTGTCCCAACTGGATTGTTTCTTGGCTTTCGGCATGGCTGGTCTGAGTGCTGGGTCTGCCATGGCACCCCATTTCGTGTCACATTCCGTGTAGTGGGGGTCCTGTATCCCCGCTACATCACTGAGGGTGTCAGGTAGAATTTCCTTAACCAGGTCATCTGATGCTGAGGAGGAAGACAGGAAGGCTGGGACAGCAATTTGGGTGGCGGTGCGGACACCCAAGCCACCGAGCCTAACAGGAAGAGTGGCTTGTTTCCACTGGCACTCGTTGAGGGAGAGATTAACAACTTTTTCCAGCATGGTCTTCAGTAAGAGGTCATACTCTTCAAGCTTTCGGTTGTCGTAAGATGGGGCGCACCTCAGAAAGTAGGTTAGCCTCGGAAGGCTAACCTTCCGAGGCTATACATATATATATATATATATATATATATATATATATATATATATATATATATATATATATATATATATATATATATATATATATATATATATATATATATATATATATATATATATATATATATATATATATATATATATATATATATATATATATATATATATATATATATATATATATATATATATATATATATTATGTGTGTGTGTGTGTGTGTGTGTGACTGAAAAAGTAAGATTGATAATTCTAAAACGAACTTTCTCAATATTTCTTTTGTTTCTTTTCACTGCCGATGGTACTTGAAAAATCAATTCTCCACTTTTTCATTTTTTTTTATTTCTAGTCTGACGCGACACTTGAAGGCGTTTTGTAATAACTTATTACATTCTCAAAGACTATAGTTTACACACACACAACTATAACCTGCAAACACTAGACAGAGTTCTACAATGCTCTAATTTAAACGGCTTTCTTTTTATATCCCTGCATTTGGGTGAGATATTATGTTACAACAGTTTTGGATGAGGATAAAACAAACTTTCAACACAAGACAGAACACGAAACATTGGGTATAATATAGGGTAAGGAAAGAATGGAAGTAACTGCAGAGGGCCCATATTTCTTGATGCTTCTATATTGGTGCAGAGTCTTGAAGTGGGTACAATATAGTTCTGCATTAATTGGCTGTTGATTGCTGGTGTTGACTTCTTGATGTGTAGTGCCTTGCAGATATGAAGCCGCCTGCTATCGCTGTATCTATCCATGATTTCTGTGTTTTTTGTTAAGACTTCTCTGGTGATGGTCTGGTTGTGGGAAGAGATTATATGTTCCTTAATGGAGCCCTGTTGCCTGTGCATCGTTAATCGCCTGGAAAGAGATGTTGTTGTCTTGCCTATATACTTAGTTCTTTGAGGCTTACAGTCCCCAAGTGGGCATTTGAAGGCATAGACGACATTGGTCTCTTTTAAAGCGTTCTGCTTTGTGTCTGGAGAGTTTCTCATGAGTAGGTTGGCCGTTCTCATGAGTAAATCGTTAATTGTATCTTCTGATTTTTGTCTGTAGGGATAACGTTCCTATTAACAATATCTTTCAGGAGCCTTTCCTCTGCTTTATGAGCTGTGGAAAAGAAGGTCCTGTAAAATAGTCTAATAGGGGGTACAGGTCTTGTGTTAGTTGTCTTCAGAGGTTGCATGGCATTTCATCTTCCTTCTTATGATGTCTTCAACGAAACCATTGGAGAAGCCATTGTTGACTAGGACCTGCCTTTCCCTACAGAGTTCTTCATCGACGTGCTTCCATCCTGAGCTGTGGCTGAGAGCACGGTCGACATAAGCATTAACAACTCTCGTCTTGTACCTGTCTGGGCAGTCACTGTTGGCATTGAGGCACAATCCTATGTTTGTTACCTCAGTGTAGAGTGCAGTGTGGAAACCTCCGCTCCTTTCCATGACTGTTCCATCTAGAAAGGGCAGCTTCCCATCCTTCTCCATCTCGTAAGTGAAACGTAACACAGAATTCTGCTCAAAAAGCCTCTTTCAGCTCCTGCAGATGTCTGACATCAGGTACCTGTGTAAAAATGTCGTCAACATATCTGCAGTATATGGCCGGTTTCAAGTTCAAGTTGACTAAGACTTTTTCCTCGATAGTACCCATGTAGAAGTTTGCAAACAGGACGCCTAGGGGAGAACCCATAGCGAACCCATCTACTTGCTTATACATCTGCCCATCCGGGCTCAAGAAGGGTGCCTCCTTAGTACAAGCTTGGAGTAATTTCCTCAGGAAATTTTCTGGCACGTCAAGGGAGTACAGGCCGGGTCTTGATACGGTCTCGATACGGTCTGAGAGCACGGTCGACAGACCGTGCTCTCAGCCACAGCTCAGAATGGAAGCAAGTCGACGAAGAACTCTGTAGGGTAAGGCAGGTCCTAGTCAACAACGGCTTCTCCAATGGTTTCATTGAAGACATCATAAGAAGGAAAGTAAAACGCCATGCAACCTCTGAAGAGACAACTAATACAACACCTATACCCCCTATTAGACTATTTTACAGGAACTTCTTCTCCACAGCTCATAAAACGGAGGAAAGGGTCCTGAAAGATATTGTTAATAGAAATGTTATCCATACAGACAAAAATCAGAAGATACAACTAACGATTTACTATAAAACCAAGAAAACTGCCAACCTACTCATGAGAAACTCTCCAGACACAAAGCAGAACGCTTTGAAAGAGACAAACGTCGTCTATGCCTTCAAATGTCCTCTTGGGGACTGTAAGCCCCAAAAAACTCAGTATATAGGCAAGACAACAACATCTCTTTCCAGGCGTTTAACAATGCATAAGCAATGGGGCTCCATTAAGGAACATATACTCTCTTCCCACAACCAAACCATCACCAGAGAAATCTTAACAAACAACACAGAAATCATCGATAGATACAGTGACAACAGGCGGCTTGACATCTGCGAGGCACTACACATCAAGAAGTCAACACCAGCAATCAACAGCCAATTAACGTACAACTATATTCTACCCACTTCAAGACTCCGCTCCAATATAGAAACATCAAGAAATATGGGTCAATAGGCCTTCTGCAGTTCTATTGGGACCCGACTTCTACTTCTACAAATCTATACCCCGTTTTCCATGTTCTGTGTTTCACCCCACTAATGTATTTCATCACCTCACACAAATGCAGGTATAAGAGCCAATGTTTGTTTCATAAAGCATAATTTGTGTAGATAAAACTAAAAGTCTTTGAAAATGTAATAAGTTTTACGAAACGCGCTCAAGTGTCGCGTCAGACTAGAAATAAAGAATGAATTTTGGAGAATTGATTTTTAATTTACCGTCATCAGTAAAAAGAAACATAAGGAAAATTGAGAAAATTCGTGTTAGAATTATTAATCTTACTTTTTCGGTCATATTTAATAACATATGTCTACAGGAAAGACTGCTACCAAATATACTATTTATATATATATATGACTCGAACCCATACTCCCAGGAGCAACGCAACTGGTATGTACAAGACGCCTTAAACCACTTGACCATCACGACCGGACAAAATGAGGTGATAGCCGAAGCTATTTGAACCACCTCACGCCGGCACTCGGATGGTTATCTTGGGCATAGCATTTTACCAAATCACCTCATTCTTTGGGGCACACGTGAGGAACACAAATGCTGGGAGTATGGGTTCGAGTCACTTCTGGGGTGTGAGTTTTCATTCGCATATAGTCCTGGGGACCATTCAGGCTTGTTCGCATTTGTGTTCCTCACGTGTGCCCAAAGAATGAGGTGATTTGGTAAAATGCTATGCCCAAGATAACCATCCGAGTGCTGGCGGTGAGGTGGTTCAAATAGCTTCGGCTATCACCTCATTTTGTCCGGTCGTGATGGTCAAGTGGTTTAAGGCGTCTTGTACATACCAGTTGCGTTGCTCCTGGGAGTATGGGTTCGAGTCACTTCTGGGGTGTGAGTTTTCATTCGCATATAGTCCTGGGGACCATTCAGGCTTGTTCGCATATATATATATATATATAATATATATATATATATATATATAATATATATATATATATATATATAATATATATATATATATATAGGGGAGTACCACCTCTGGTGCAATTATAGGGACCCACAGCTTCAGAGAAGGGAACACAGCATTCAGGGAAAAACTTGCCATTTAACTCTGAATACATAAGAGTGTTCGCTTCTCCTACCACCCCCCCTTTTTTATGGTGTACACTTTATTATGCAAGGTTATACAGTTACATATCGGATTGTATACAAAAAATGAACATTAAGAGGACACAAAAAAAAAGTTTGCTTCCTAGAGGCTGTAGATTTCCTCGAAACTCCTCCGATGTCGGGCAAGAACTGAGGATGCAGCGAGCATTCCCCCTCTGGATCGCGACACTGAGGCGCTGAAAGAGAAACTTGCTGCTCTAGGGTCTCTTGTGGTGTCAATGAGCTTGGAACCAAGATCCTTAAGAAACCTTCTTGCACTCTCTCCCCATGGGCCTAGGGTCTGAGACCCTGTTGGAACGAAGTTGCACCGATGATCTAATTGCCTGTACTTGGCTGACTTGTCTCTTTCTCTGTGTGTCGCCGCAGCTCCTGCTGTGCCGGCAAAGAGGTTGATGTAGGGGCTGCCAGGGTGGATACGCAAGTATATTCCCATGCCAACTGTCTGCCACCCTTCCACGGACGCAATGTGATTCCGTCTGCTCGGCCGCAAAGCTAACAGAGTCACGGTTCAGTAGGTTTGTGGGGCTCTCTCTCCACTGGACACTGAGCAGAGGCAAGGCTTCTTTTAATTATGTCGTT
>WNGS01159136.1:0-42187 GCA_020271785.1 Procambarus virginalis
GATCTCACCTTGGATACTGAAAGAGTGTGCAGAGGCACTTTGCTTGCCACTCTCCATAGTGTATAGTAAGTCACTGGAGACGGGAGACCTACCAGAAATATGGAAGACGGCGAATGTGGTCCCAATATACAAAAAGGGCGACAGTCAAGAGGCACTGAACTACAGGCCAGTGTCCTTGACTTGTATACCATGCAAGGTGATGGAGAAGATCGTGAGAAAAAACCTGGTAACACATCTGGAGAGAAGAGACTTCGTGACAAATCGCCAACATGGGTTCAGGGAGGGAAAATCTTGCCTTACAGGTTTGATAGAATTCTACGATCAGGTGACAAAGATTAGGCAAGAAAGAGAGGGCTGGGCGGACTGCATTTTCTTGGACTGTCGGAAAGCCTTTGACACAGTACCGCATAAGAGGCTGGTACATAAGCTGGAGAGACAGGCAGGTGTAACTGGTAGGGTGCTCCAGTGGATAAGGGAGTACCTAAGCAATAGGAAGCAGAGAGTTACGGTAAGGGGTGAGACCTCCGATTGGCGTGAAGTCACCAGTGGAGTCCCACAGGGCTCTGTACTCGGTCCTATCTTGTTTTTGATATATGTAAATGATCTCCCGGTGGGTATCGATTTATTTCTCTCAATGTTTGCGGACGATGCCAAAATTATGAGAAGGATTAAAACAGAAGAGGACAGTTTGAGGCTTCAAGAAGACCTAGACAAGCTGAAGGAATGGTCGAACAAATGGTTGTTAGAGTTTAACCCAACCAAATGTAATGTAATGAAGATAGGTGTAGGGAGCAGGAGGCCAGATACAAGCTATCATCTGGGAGAGGAAATTCTTCAGGAATCAGAGAAAGAAAAAGACTTGGGGGTTGATATCACGCCAGACCTGTCTCCTGCAGCACATATCAAGAGGATAACATCAGCGGCATATGCCAGGTTGGCCAACATACGAACGGCATTCAGAAACTTGTGTAAAGAATCATTCAGAACTTTGTATACCACGTATGTCAGGCCAATCCTGGAGTATGCAGCCCCAGCATGGAGTCCATATCTAGTCAAGGATAAGACTAAACTGGAAAAGGTTCAAAGGTTTGCCACCAGACTAGTGCCCGAGCTGAGAGGTATGAGCTACGAGGAGAGACTACGGGAATTAAACCTCACTTCGCTGGAAGACAGAGGAGTTAGGGGGGACATGATCACCACATTTAAGATTCTGAAGGGAATTGATAGGGTAGATAAAGACAGGCTATTTAACACAAGGAGCACACGCACAAGAGGACACAGGTGGAAACTGAGTGCCCAAATGAGCCACAGAGATATTAGAAAGAACTTTTTTAGTGTCAGAGTGGTTGCCAAATGGAATGCATTAGGAAGCGATGTGGTGGAGGCTGACTCCATACACAGCTTCAAGTGTAGATATGATAGAGCCCAATAGGCTCAGGAATCTGTACACCAGTTGATTGACAGTTGAGAGGCGGGACCAATGAGCCAAAGCTCAACCCCCGCAAGCACAATTAGGTGAGTACAATTAGGTGAGTACACTCACACACATACACACTCACACACGCATGCATGTGCACCCACACTTACATGTACACATACACACACACATACAAACACACACACACTTATGCACACAAACACCCTCACACAAATGCAAAGACACACACATGCACGTACATGTAAACAAACATGCACACAAACACACACACATGCATATGCACACATGCACACGAACACACACACACACAAACTCACATTAGGTAATTAATACTTAATTTAAATTATAAGTGCAATAGAACGTCATTTACATATTTGCTAAAAATGTCTATGATTTCATTGACTGAAATTTACGTATATTATACGTTCTAAAGACGACTTTATATAAATAGTTACCGTGTTACCATTCTGCTACCAAATGAAAACGTCAGAAAACGTTTTGTGTTTGCTGGGCCCGCCTCCCCAAGCCTACATGTCTTTAACCAATCCGGATCAGGCTTGACCATAAAGGTCAATTCCTCTTGACAGAAAACTCCAAAAACTGGGCAGACACCAACGACTTTCCTGAGGGACTGCTGGCTGGGCACCCACGTGTAACTTGAGAAGTACTGTAATTTGTCACTGTTCTAAAACGTCACTGGTTACTGGCAAAGGCAGGAGAAGAGGGGAACGGGTTGGAAACAGTGGATTGGAAATGACTGAGAGACAAATGATTTGGAAAGATTGGAGACATAGGGATTGGGGAACAATCTTGACCATCGGCCTAGGGTAACTTGACTCTGGAAAGAAGGGAACTGCCCGCAGGGAGGGGAGAATGACCAGAGGTCGGACTGAGGACTGACGCATACCCTTACAACACTCTCCCATGGTAAATCACCACCATGTGTCTTACAGGCACACTCTCCCATGGTACATCACCACGATGTGTCTTACAGGCACACTCTCCCATAGTACATCACCCCCATGTGTCTTACAGGCACACTCTCCCATGGTACATTACCACCATGTGTCTTACAGGCACATTCTCCCATGGTACATCACTGCCATGAGTCTTACAGGCACACTCTCCCATGGTGCATCACCACCATGTGTCTTACAGACACACTCTTCCATGGTACATCACCTCCATGTGTCTTACAGGCACACTCTTCAATGGTACATCACCTCCATGTGTCTTACAGGTACACTCTCCCATGGTACATCACCACCATTGGTCTTACAGACACACTCTTCCATGGTATATCACCACCATGTGTCTGACAGGCACACTCTCCCATGGTACATCACCTCCATGTGTCTTACAGGCACACTCCCATGGTACATCACCACCATGTGTCTTACAGGCACACTCTACCATGGTACATCACCACCATGTGTCTTACAGGCACACTCCCATGGTACATCACCACCATGTGTCTTACAGGCACACTCCCATGGGACATCACCACCATGTGTCTTACAGGCACACTCTCCCATGGTACATCACCACCATGTGTCTTACAGGCACATTCTCCCATGGTACATCACCACCATGTGTCATACAGGCACACTCTCCCATAGTACATCACCACCATGTGTCTTACAGGCACATTCTCCCATGGTACACCACCACCATGTGTCTTACAGACACACTCCCATGGTACATCACCACCATGTGTCATACAGGCACACACTCCCATGGTACATCACCACCATGTGTCTTACAGGCACACACTCCCATGGTACATCACCACCATGTGTCTTACAGGCACACTCTCCCATAGTACATCACCACCATGTGTCTTACAGGCACATTCTCCCATGGTACATCACCACCATGTGTCTTACAGGCACATTCTCCCATGGTACATCACCACCATGTGTCATACAGGCACACACTCCCATGGTACATCACCACCATGTGTCTTACAGGCACACACTCCCATGGTACATCACCACCATGTGTCTTACAGGCACACTCTCCCATAGTACATCACACCATGTGTCTTACAGGCACATTCTCCCATGGTACATCACCACCATGTGTCATACAGGCACACTCTCCCATGGTACATCACCACGATGTGTCTTACAGGCACACTCTCCCATAGTACATCACCACCATGTGTCTTACAGGCACATTCTCCCATGGTACATCACCGCCATGAGTCTTACAGGCACACTCTCCCATGGTGCATCACCACCATGTGTCTTACAGGCACACTCTCCCATGGTACATCACCACCATGTGTCTTGCAGACACACTCTTCCATGGTACATCACCTCCATGTGTCTTACAGGCATACTCTCCCATGGTACATCACCACCATTGGTCTTACAGACACACTCTTCCATGGTACATCACCACCATGTGTCTTACAGGCACACTCTCCCATGGTACATCACCACCATGTGTCTTGCAGACACACTCATCCATGGTACATCACCACCATGTGTCTTACAGGCACACTCCCATGGTACATCACCACCATTGGCCTTACAGACACACTCTTCCATGGTACATCACCTCCATGTGTCTTACAGGCACACTCTCCCATGGTACATCACCACCATGTGTCTTACAGGCACACTCTCCCATGGTACATCACCACCATTGGTCTTACAGGCACACTCTCCCATGGTACATCACCACCATGTGTCTTACAGGCACACTCTCCCATGGTACATCACCACCATGTGTCTTACAGGCACACTCTCCCATGGTACATCACCACCATGTGTCTTACAGGCACACTCTCCCATGGTACATCACCACCATTGGTCTTACAGACACACTCTTCCATGGTACATCACCACCATGTGTCTTACAGGCACACTCTCCCATGGTACATCACCACCATTGGTCTTACAGGCACACTCTCCCATGGTACATCACCACCATGTGTCTTACAGGCACACTCTCCCATGGTACATCACCACCATGTGTCTTATAGGCACACTCTCACATGGTTCATCACCACCATGTGTCTTACAGGCACACTCCCATGGTACATCACCACCATGTGTCTTACAGGCACACTCCCATGGTACATCACCACCATGTGTCTTACAGGCACACTCCCATGGTACATCACCACCATGTGTCTTACAGGCACACTCCCATGGTACATCACCACCATGTGTCTTACAGGCACACTCTCCCATGGTACATCACCACCATGTGTCTTACAGGCACACTCTCCCATGGTACATCACCACAATGTGTCTTACAGGCACACTCTCCCATGGTACATCACCACCATGTGTCTTACAGGCACACTCTCCATGGTACATCACCACCATGTGTCTTACAGGCACACTCTTCCATGGTACATCACCACCATGTGTCTTACAGGCACACTCTCCCATGGTACATCACCACCATGTGTCTTACAGGCACACTCTCCCATGGTACATCACCACCATGTGTCTTACAGGCACACTCTCCCATGGTACATCACCACCATTGTCTTACAGACACACTCTCCATGGTACATCACCACCATGTGTCTTACAGGCACACTCTCCCATGGTACATCACCACCATGTGTCTTACAGGCACACTCTCCCATGGTACATCACCACCATGTGTCTTACAGGCACACTCTCCCATGGTACATCACCACCATGTGTCTTACAGGCACACTCCCATGGTACATCACCACCATGTGTTTTACAGGCACACTCTCCATGGTACATCACCACCATGTGTCTTACAGGCACACTCTCCCATGGTACATCACCACCATGTGTCTTACAGGCACACTCTCCCATGGTACATCACCACCATGTGTCTTACAGGCACACTCTCCCATGGTACATCACCACCATTGTCTTACAGGCACACTCTCCCATGGTACATCACCACCATGTGTCTTACAGGCACACTCTCCCATGGTACATCACCACCATGTGTCTTACAGGCACACTCTCCCATGGTACATCACCACCATGTGTCTTACAGGCACACTCTCCCATGGTACATCACCACCATTGTCTTACAGACACACTCTTCCATGGTACATCACCTCCATGTGTCTTACAGGCACACTCTCCCATGGTACATCACCACCATTGGTCTTACAGACACACTCTCACATGGTTCATCACCACCATGTGTCTTACAGGCACACTCCCATGGTACATCACCACCATGTGTCTTATAGGCACACTCTCACATGGTTCATCACCACCATGTGTCTTACAGGCACACTCCCATGGTACATCACCACCATGTGTCTTACAGGCACACTCCCATGGTACATCACCACCATGTGTCTTACAGGCACACTCCCATGGTACATCACCACCATGTGTCTTACAGGCACACTCTCCCATGGTACATCACCACCATGTGTCTTACAGGCACACTCTCCCATGGTACATCACCACCATGTGTCTTACAGGCACACTCTCCCATGGTACATCACCACCATGTGTCTTACAGGCACACTCTCCCATGGTACATCACCACCATGTGTCTTACAGGCACACTCTCCCATGGTACATCACCACCATGTGTCTTACAGGCACACTCTCCCATGGTACATCACCACCATGTGTCTTACAGGCACACTCTCCCATGGTACATCACCACCATGTGTCTTACAGGCACACTCTCCCATGGTACATCACCACCATGTGTCTTACAGGCACACTCTCCCATGGTACATCACCACCATGTGTCTTACAGGCACACTCTCCATGGTACATCACCACCATGTGTCTTACAGGCACACTCTCCCATGGTACATCACCACCATGTGTCTTACAGGCACACTCTCCCATGGTACATCACCACCATGTGTCTTACAGGCACACTCTCCCATGGTACATCACCACCATGTGTCTTACAGGCACACTCTCCCATGGTACATCACCACCATGTGTCTTACAGGCACACTCTCCCATGGTACATCACCACCATGTGTCTTACAGGCACACTCTCCATGGTACATCACCACCATGTGTCTTACAGGCACACTCTCCCATGGTACATCACCACCATGTGTCTTACAGGCACACTCTCCCATGGTACATCACCACCATGTGTCTTACAGGCACACTCTCCCATGGTACATCACCACCATGTGTCTTACAGGCACACTCTCCCATGGTACATCACCACCATGTGTCTTACAGGCACACTCTCCCATGGTACATCACCACCATGTGTCTTACAGGCACACTCTCCCATGGTACATCACCACCATGTGTCTTACAGGCACACTCTCCCATGGTACATCACCACCATGTGTCTTACAGGCACACTCTCCCATGGTACATCACCACCATGTGTCTTACAGGCACACTCTCCCATGGTACATCACCACCATGTGTCTTACAGGCACACTCTCCATGGTACATCACCACCATGTGTCTTACAGGCACACTCTCCCATGGTACATCACCACCATGTGTCTTACAGGCACACTCTCCATGGTACATCACCACCATGTGTCTTACAGGCACACTCTCCCATGGTACATCACCACCATGTGTCTTACAGGCACACTCTCCCATGGTACATCACCACCATGTGTCTTACAGGCACACTCTCCCATGGTACATCACCACCATGTGTCTTACAGGCACACTCTCCCATGGTACATCACCACCATGTGTCTTACAGGCACACTCTCCCATGGTACATCACCACCATGTGTCTTACAGGCACACTCTCCCATGGTACATCACCACCATGTGTCTTACAGGCACACTCTCCCATGGTACATCACCACCATGTGTCTTACAGGCACACTCTCCCATGGTACATCACCACCATGTGTCTTACAGGCACACTCTCCCATGGTACATCACCACCATGTGTCTTACAGGCACACTCTCCATGGTACATCACCACCATGTGTCTTACAGGCACACTCTCCCATGGTACATCACCACCATGTGTCTTACAGGCACACTCTCCCATGGTACATCACCACCATGTGTCTTACAGGCACACTCTCCATGGTACATCACCACCATGTGTCTTACAGGCACACTCTCCATGGTACATCACCACCATGTGTCTTACAGGCACACTCTCCCATGGTACATCACCACCATGTGTCTTACAGGCACACTCTCCCATGGTACATCACCACCATGTGTCTTACAGGCACACTCTCCCATGGTACATCACCACCATGTGTCTTACAGGCACACTCTCCCATGGTACATCACCACCATGTGTCTTACAGGCACACTCTTCCATGGTACATCACCACCATGTGTCTTACAGGCACACTCTCCCATGGTACATCACCACCATGTGTCTTACAGGCACACTCTCCCATGGTACATCACCACCATGTGTCTTACAGGCACACTCTCCCATGGTACATCACCACCATGTGTCTTACAGGCACACTCTCCCATGGTACATCACCACCATGTGTCTTACAGGCACACTCTCCCATGGTACATCACCACCATGTGTCTTACAGGCACACTCTCCCATGGTACATCACCACCATGTGTCTTACAGGCACACTCCCATGGTACATCACCACCATGTGTCTTACAGGCACACTCTCCCATGGTACATCACCACCATGTTCTTACAGGCACACTCTCCCATGGTACATCACCACCATGTGTCTTACAGGCACACTCTCCCATGGTACATCACCACCATGTGTCTTACAGGCACACTCTCCCATGGTACATCACCACCATGTGTCTTACAGGCACACTCTCCCATGGTACATCACCACCATGTGTCTTACAGGCACACTCTCCCATGGTACATCACCACCATGTGTCTTACAGGCACACTCTCCCATGGTACATCACCACCATGTGTCTTACAGGCACACTCTCCCATGGTACATCACCACCATGTGTCTTACAGGCACACTCTCCCATGGTACATCACCACCATGTGTCTTACAGGCACACTCTTCCATGGTACATCACCACCATGTGTCTTACAGGCACACTCTCCCATGGTACATCACCACCATGTGTCTTACAGACACACTCTCACATGGTTCATCACCACCATGTGTCTTACAGGCACACTCCCATGGTACATCACCACCATGTGTCTTACAGGCACACTCTCCCATGGTACATCACCACCATGTGTCTTACAGGCACACTCTCCCATGGTACATCACCACCATGTGTCTTACAGGCACACTCCCATGGTACATCACCACCATGTGTCTTACAGGCACACTCCCATGGTACATCACCACCATGTGTCTTACAGGCACACTCTCCCATGGTACATCACCACCATGTGTCTTACAGGCACACTCTCCCATGGTACATCACCACCATGTGTCTTACAGGCACACTCTCCCATGGTACATCACCACCATGTGTCTTACAGGCACACTCTCCCATGGTACATCACCACCATGTGTCT
This sequence comes from Procambarus virginalis, assembly GCA_020271785.1. Classification (NCBI taxonomy): domain Eukaryota; kingdom Metazoa; phylum Arthropoda; class Malacostraca; order Decapoda; family Cambaridae; genus Procambarus; species Procambarus virginalis. The sequence continues at coordinate 8,855 of WNGS01159136.1, forward strand.
TACAGGCACACTCTCCCATGGTACATCACCACCATGTGTCTTACAGGCACACTCTCCCATGGTACATCACCACCATGTGTCTTACAGGCACACTCTCCCATGGTACATCACCACCATGTGTCTTACAGGCACACTCTTCCATGGTACATCACCACCATGTGTCTTACAGGCACACTCTCCCATGGTACATCACCACCATTGTCTTACAGGCACACTCTCCATGGTACATCACCACCATGTGTCTTACAGGCACACTCTCCCATGGTACATCACCACCATGTGTCTTACAGGCACACTCTCCCATGGTACATCACCACCATGTGTCTTACAGGCACACTCTCCCATGGTACATCACCACCATGTGTCTTACAGGCACACTCTCCCATGGTACATCACCACCATGTGTCTTACAGGCACACTCTCCCATGGTACATCACCACCATGTGTCTTACAGGCACACTCTCCCATGGTACATCACCACCATGTGTCTTACAGGCACACTCTCCCATGGTACATCACCACCATGTGTCTTACAGGCACACTCTCCATGGTACATCACCACCATGTGTCTTACAGGCACACTCTCCCATGGTACATCACCACCATGTGTCTTACAGGCACACTCTCCCATGGTACATCACCACCATGTGTCTTACAGGCACACTCTCCCATGGTACATCACCACCATGTGTCTTACAGGCACACTCTCCATGGTACATCACCACCATGTGTCTTACAGGCACACTCTCCCATGGTACATCACCACCATGTGTCTTACAGGCACACTCTCCCATGGTACATCACCACCATGTGTCTTACAGGCACACTCTCCCATGGTACATCACCACCATGTGTCTTACAGGCACACTCTCCCATGGTACATCACCACCATGTGTCTTACAGGCACACTCTCCCATGGTACATCACCACCATGTGTCTTACAGGCACACTCTCCCATGGTACATCACCACCATGTGTCTTACAGGCACACTCTCCCATGGTACATCACCACCATGTGTCTTACAGGCACACTCTCCATGGTACATCACCACCATGTGTCTTACAGGCACACTCTCCCATGGTACATCACCACCATGTGTCTTACAGGCACACTCTCCCATGGTACATCACCACCATGTGTCTTACAGGCACACTCTCCCATGGTACATCACCACCATGTGTCTTACAGGCACACTCTCCCATGGTACATCACCACCATGTGTCTTACAGGCACACTCTTCCATGGTACATCACCACCATGTGTCTTACAGGCACACTCTCCCATGGTACATCACCACCATGTGTCTTACAGGCACACTCTCCATGGTACATCACCACCATGTGTCTTACAGGCACACTCCCATGGTACATCACCACCATGTGTCTTACAGGCACACTCCCATGGTACATCACCACCATGTGTCTTACAGGCACACTCCCATGGTACATCACCACCATGTGTCTTACAGGCACACTCTCCCATGGTACATCACCACCATGTGTCTTACAGGCACACTCTCCCATGGTACATCACCACCATGTGTCTTACAGGCACACTCTCCCATGGTACATCACCACCATGTGTCTTACAGGCACACTCTCCCATGGTACATCACCACCATGTGTCTTACAGGCACACTCTCCCATGGTACATCACCACCATGTGTCTTACAGGCACACTCTCCCATGGTACATCACCACCATGTGTCTTACAGGCACACTCTCCCATGGTACATCACCACCATGTGTCTTACAGGCACACTCTCCCATGGTACATCACCACCATGTGTCTTACAGGCACACTCTCCCATGGTACATCACCACCATTGGTCTTACAGACACACTCTTCATGGTACATCACCACCATGTGTCTTACAGGCACACTCTCCCATGGTACATCACCACCATGTGTCTTACAGGCACACTCTCCCATGGTACATCACCACCATGTGTCTTACAGGCACACTCTCCCATGGTACATCACCACCATGTGTCTTACAGGCACACTCTCCCATGGTACATCACCACCATGTGTCTTACAGGCACACTCTCCCATGGTACATCACCACCATGTGTCTTACAGGCACACTCTCCCATGGTACATCACCACCATGTGTCTTACAGGCACACTCTCCCATGGTACATCACCACCATGTGTCTTACAGGCACACTCTCCCATGGTACATCACCACCATGTGTCTTACAGGCACACTCTCCCATGGTACATCACCACCATGTGTCTTACAGGCACACTCTCCATGGTACATCACCACCATGTGTCTTACAGGCACACTCTCCCATGGTACATCACCACCATGTGTCTTACAGCACACTCTCCATGGTACATCACCACCATGTGTCTTACAGGCACACTCTCCCATGGTACATCACCACAATGTGTCTTACAGGCACACTCCCATGGTACATCACCACCATGTGTCTTACAGGCACACTCTCCCATGGTACATCACCACCATGTGTCTTACAGGCACACTCTCCCATGGTACATCACCACCATGTGTCTTACAGGCACACTCTCCCATGGTACATCACCACCATGTGTCTTACAGGCACACTCTCCATGGTACATCACCACCATGTGTCTTACAGGCACACTCTCCCATGGTACATCACCACCATGTGTCTTACAGGCACACTCTCCCATGGTACATCACCACCATGTGTCTTACAGACACACTCTTCCATGGTACATCACCACCATGTGTCTTACAGGCACACTCTCCCATGGTACATCACCACCATGTGTCTTACAGGCACACTCTCCCATGGTACATCACCACCATGTGTCTTACAGGCACACTCTCCCATGGTACATCACCACCATGTGTCTTACAGGCACACTCTCCCATGGTACATCACCACCATGTGTCTTACAGGCACACTCTCCATGGTACATCACCACCATGTGTCTTACAGGCACACTCTCCCATGGTACATCACCACCATGTGTCTTACAGGCACACTCTCCCATGGTACATCACCACCATGTGTCTTACAGGCACACTCTCCCATGGTACATCACCACCATGTGTCTTACAGGCACACTCTCCATGGTACATCACCACCATGTGTCTTACAGGCACACTCTCCCATGGTACATCACCACCATGTGTCTTACAGGCACACTCTCCCATGGTACATCACCACCATGTGTCTTACAGGCACACTCTCCCATGGTACATCACCACCATGTGTCTTACAGGCACACTCTCCCATGGTACATCACCACCATGTGTCTTACAGGCACACTCTCCCATGGTACATCACCACCATGTGTCTTACAGGCACACTCTCCCATGGTACATCACCACCATGTGTCTTACAGGCACACTCTCCCATGGTACATCACCACCATTGTCTTACAGACACACTCTTCCATGGTACATCACCACCATGTGTCTTACAGGCACACTCTCCCATGGTACATCACCACCATGTGTCTTACAGGCACACTCTCCCATGGTACATCACCACCATGTGTCTTACAGGCACACTCCCATGGTACATCACCACCATGTGTCTTACAGGCACACTCTCCCATGGTACATCACCACCATGTGTCTTACAGGCACACTCTCCATGGTACATCACCACCATGTGTCTTACAGGCACACTCTCCATGGTACATCACCACCATGTGTCTTACAGGCACACTCCCATGGTACATCACCACCATGTGTCTTACAGGCACACTCTCCCATGGTACATCACCACCATGTGTCTTACAGGCACACTCTCCCATGGTACATCACCACCATGTGTCTTACAGGCACACTCTCCCATGGTACATCACCACCATGTGTCTTACAGGCACACTCTCCCATGGTACATCACCACCATGTGTCTTACAGACACACTCTTCCATGGTACATCACCACCATGTGTCTTACAGGCACACTCTCCCATGGTACATCACCACCATGTGTCTTACAGGCACACTCTCCCATGGTACATCACCACCATGTGTCTTACAGGCACACTCTCCCATGGTACATCACCACCATGTGTCTTACAGGCACACTCTCCCATGGTACATCACCACCATGTGTCTTACAGGCACACTCTCCCATGGTACATCACCACCATTGGTCTTACAGACACACTCTTCCATGGTACATCACCTCATGTGTCTTACAGGCACACTCTCCCATGGTACATCACCACCATTGTCTTACAGGCACACTCTCCCATGGTACATCACCACCATGTGTCTTACAGGCACACTCTCCCATGGTACATCACCACCATGTGTCTTACAGGCACACTCTCCCATGGTACATCACCACCATGTGTCTTACAGGCACACTCTTCCATGGTACATCACCACCATTGGTCTTACAGACACACTCTTCCATGGTACATCACCACCATGTGTCTTACAGACACACTCTCCCATGGTACATCACCTCCATGTGTCTTACAGGCACACTCTCCCATGGTACATCACCACCATGTGTCTTACAGGCACACTCTCCCATGGTACATCACCACCATTGGTCTTACAGACACACTCTTCCATGGTACATCACCACCATGTGTCTTACAGGCACACTCTCCCATGGTACATCACCACCATGTGTCTTACAGTCACACTCTTCCATGGTACATCACCACCATGTGTCTTACAAGCACACTCTCCCATGGTACATCACCACCATGTGTCTTACAGGCACACTCTCCCATGGTACATCACCACCATGTGTCTTACAGGCACACTCTCCCATGGTACATCACCACCATGTGTCTTACAGGCACACTCTCCCATGGTACATCACCACCATTGGTCTTACAGACACACTCTTCCATGGTACATCACCTCCATGTGTCTTACAGGCACACACTCCCATGGTACATCACCACCATTGGTCTTACAGACACACTCTTCCATGGTACATCACCACCATGTGTCTTATAGGACTCTCTCCCATAGTATATCACCACCATGTGTCTTACTGGCACACTCTCCCATGGTACATCACCACCATTGGTCTTACAGACACACTCTTCCATGGTACATCACCACCATGTGTCTTACTGGCACACTCTCCCATGGTACATCACCACCATGTGTCTTATAGGCACACTCTCCCATAGTACATCACCACCATGTGTCTTACAGACACACTCTCCCATGGTACATCACCACCATGTGTCTTACAGGCACACTCTCCCATGGTACATCACCACCATGTGTCTTACTGGCACACTCTCCCATGGTACATCACCACCATGTGTCTAACAGGCCCACTCTCCCATGGTGCATCACCACCATGTGTCTTACAGGCACACTCTCCAATGGTACATCACCACCATGTGTCTTACAGGCACACTCTACCATGGTACATCACCACCATGTGTCCTACTGGCACACTCTCCCATGGTACATCACCACCATGTGTCTTATAGGCACACTCTCCCATTGTACATCACCACCATGTGTCTTATAGGCACACTCTACCATGGTACATCACCACCATGTGTCTTACAGGCACACTCTCCCATGGTACATCACCACCATGTGTCTTACAGGCACACTCTCCCATGGTACATCACCACAATGTGTCTTACAGGCACACTCTCCCATGTACATCACCACCATTGGTCTTACAGGCACACTCTTCCATGGTACATCACCACCATGTGTCTTACAAGCACACTCTCCCATAGTATATCAACTCCATGTGTCTTACTGGCACACTCTCCCATTGTACATCACCACCATGTGTCTTACAGGCACACTCTCCCATGGTACATCACCACCATGTGTCTTACAGGCACACTCCTCCATGGTACATCACCACCATGTGTCTTACAGGCACACTCTCCCATGGTACATCACCTCCATGTGTCTTACAGGCACACTTTCCCATGGTACATCTCCATCATTGGTCTTACAGACACACTCTTCCATGGTACATCACCACCATTGGTCTTACAGACACTCTCTTCCATGGTACATCACCACCATGTGTTTTACAAGCACACTCTCCCATGGTACATCACCACCATGTGTCTTACAGGCACACTCTCCCATAGTACATCCCCACCATGTGTCTTTCTGGCACACTCTCCCATGGTACATCACCACCATGTGTCTCACAGGCACACTCTCCCATGGTACTTCACCACCATGTGTCTTACAGGCACACTCTCCCATGGTACATCACCACCATGTATCTTACAGGCACACTCTCCCATGGTACTTCACCACCATGTGTCTTACAGGCACACTCCCCCATGGTACATCCGCACCATGTGTCTTACAGGCACACTCTCCCATGGTACATCACCACCATGTATCTTACAGACACACTCGCCCATGGTACATCACCACCATGTATCCTACAGGCACACTCCCCCATGGTACATCACCACTATGTCTTACAGGCGCACTCTCTCATGGTACATTGACACCATGTGACTTGGGCGGCAGCTTTACAGTCATGTTCCACACCCACCCAACTGGGCGGCAGCTTTACAGTCATGTTCCACACCCACCCAACTGGGCTGCAGCTTTACAGTCATGTTCCACACCCATCCAACTGGGCGGCAGCTTTACAGTCATGTTCCACACCCACCCAACTGGGCGGCAGCTTTACAGTCATGTTCCAGACCCACCCAACTGGGCGGCAGCTGTACATTCATGTTCCACACCTACCCAACTGGGCGGCAGCTTTACAGTCATGTTCCACACTCACCCAACTGGGCGGCAGCTTTACAGTCATGTTCCACACCCATCCAACTGGGTGGCAGCTTTACAGTCATGTTCCACACGCACCAAACTGGGCGGCAGCTTTACAGTCATGTTCCACACCCATCCAACTGGGCGGCAGCTTTACAGTCATGTTCCACACGCACCAAACTGGGCGGCAGCTTTACAGTCATGTTCCACACCCACCCAACTGGGCGGCAGCTTTACAGTCATGTGCTGCACACCCACCAAACTGGGCGGCAGCTTTAAAGTCATGTGCATGCATTACCTACAGTAAGCAAATTTTGGATACTTAGCTACGATTTCGGGCAGCACATCATTATGAATAAAGTACTTACACATTTCTTGTAGACCATTGATGGTGTTATCTCTGAATTCCGCGATTTTTTCACATTCCATTATATAATGACGCAAAGTATACGAGTAAATCCGCTGATAGAGTTCATTTAGTCAAATCTACATCAGCAGATGTTACAAACTCCCAGAGGTACTTGTAGCCGAGCCTAAGCCTAGCAGTGGTAACATCTTGAAGTCTGCTAACATTATTGGATGACCCATAGACGTGCGGTACTTCCTGCATAATAGAATGATGATAGATGGAGTAACTGGTGTGAATTTCACTTTGCCTCAAGTCTCCGAAATTCAGTTGATGTTCCTGGGATATTGCTGCCCTCAGGTTGCTCAAAGGCAGTCCAAGTTGGTAATCAATTCTCTCTTTACGAGCAAAAGTCTTGGCCAACTCATCAATCCTATCGTGCATTCGGAGACCAATATGGGAAGGAATCCACAGAAGAAAGACTCTGACTCCATCATTGATTATTTCATTATATCTGTGTCTAGCTTCGGAGATAAGCACGTCACAGTTATGCCTTGGGGAGCTGAGGGCAGTCAAGGATGACAAGGAGTCCCTTACAATTAGCGTGTCAACTTTGGATTCATATGCGCGATCGAGTGCAAGGATTATGACAACCAATTCTGTTTGAAGAGTGGAGGCCCAGTTACTTAGACGCGCTCCACACTCATGGGAGATGGAACCATCTCTCCCTGTCACAACAAATACACTTCCAGCTACACCATGGGACTGATGCAAGGACCCATCAGAGTAAACAATTTGGGAAAGGCAGCGCTCACTGACTTAAGCATAAATTTGGCTTAAGGCATTGTACTTTGCTTCTTGTCGAAGCAAGGCTTGTTCTTTAATCAGCTTCTTGGGTGAGAAAGGGGAGACAGTAATTTTGAAAGGAGTGATCTCCCATGGGGCAGAAAAGTGTTGTTGTTGTCTTTCTTGGTAAAGGTGATGAATATTATACATTCTGAGTATAATGACAGTTTTGGTAATCCATTTGGAGGGATGCTGACCTTCAAGGAAGAAGGCTTGGAGTGCAGGGGTTAGGGTGGGTTAGCCTAAGCATCTTGATACCAATTAAAGCATTAATTTCAATGATACGATCACTTACACATGATATATTCAGCTCCTTCCTCAAGTTTAGTAATTTAGTTGTACGGGGGCATCCGAGGATAATCCTCATAGCTTCGTTTTGCATCTTTTCCAGCCCTCCAAGCATTCTCTCAGGCACTAGAGCAAGCATGGGTGCAGCATAATCAATCAGAGACCTAATATATGAGAGATACATCATTTTGACAATTCTCACATTTGCACCATAGCTTGGATGGTAGCCTGCCACAGCCTTGAGAGCACGGAGCCTCTCTCTACATTGGCGACCCAGTCTGGCTACAACATTGCGGTACAGTAGAACCTGAAGACCAAGGTATTTGTGTCTGGTTACATAGTCGATCAGAGAGCCATCATGCAACTGCATTTTGCGAACGGCCCCACCCCGTCTGGGTGGGCGTCGGTTCAGGATCTTTGTTTTCTCTACTGAGATGACTAAGCATAGTTCCTGACATGTGTACAATACAGAGTTCAGAACATTTTGGGTGTTGGTATACCCATTGGTGTGGATCAGTATATCATCCACATAGCTAATGATGTGTTCGCTGGACCTTCTAGTTACTAAGTTTAAAAGTGCATTGATTAACACATTGAACAAAATACGACTGAGAATACCTCCCTGTGGAGTGCCAAGTTCAAAATCTCTCGTTACACTCCTATGCCCTTGGAACAGTACAGATGACTTCCTGTTGGATAGATAGCCTCTTATCCACCGTAGAAGCCATCCTCCAACATTCATTTTAGCAAGTACTCTCAGAATGACGTGTGGGTTAGCAATGTCAAAGGCTGACTTAAGATCTAGGAAAGTGGTATATGACCTATCAGTATGCAGGGTGAGGAATGTGGTAATACAGTGATGTACACTCTTTCCATGCGTAAAGCCATATATCTGGGGAGACAACATGTTACTAATTCTGTAAAGGAGACGGTTGAGAACCATCCTCTCAAGACACTTACAGAGACAACTAGTGAGGGAGATTGGGCGAAAAGCACTCTGCTGGTTTGGTTTAGGAATGGGAATAATAACACTGTTGGTCCATGACTTAGGAAGCTCCCCAGTTACATAGCTCATATTATACAATTGAAGCAAGGGATTCCCTGGAACTAGCAGAAGCATACGCAGTATGCCGTAAGTAACTCCATCCTCCCCGGGTGATGTAGCTTTGCCTTTATGTAGAGCAGAATCTAGTTCGTATTCAGTAAGAAGAATGTCACAGTCATCCTCTTGATGAAGCATGAAGTCAAGTAGCCTTGCTCTATCAGCATATTTATTATTTAATTCATTCTGTGAGGGTAGAGGAAGACTGTCAAAGCTGGAAGTTGTGGCCCAAGCATCAACAAGCTCATTTACTCTTTACAGAGGATTAGGGTGCGAGATCTAGGCAGTATTTTTCCCTTTGATCTTGTTGATATCCTTCCATGCCCGACTTAGTGGCGTGTGAGAATTGAGACCACGGACAAAAGTTTCCCAGTCTGTCTGCCTCAGCTCCACCATACGTTCCCTGGCCTCAGCCAGAGCCGCTTGAAAGAGCTTAAGCATTTCAGCAGTGCGGGTCCTTCTATAAGCTAGTCCAATTCTTCTGGCAGTGCGTTTTAGTGCATGCAATTTAGAATCATTATAATAAGCATAAGTGCTATGGCCAGTACAATTTGGGTTACGTGGCCTGGACGATAGATCGAGTGATTCTAAAAACTGGTCGATAGTACCTGTGAGCTCATTGTTAAAATCTTCAACTGATGAAGGCTCAGATGAACTGTACCATTCTGACACATGAGCAACAAAATTGTCTCGTTGATCGATGGGCAGAGCCAGCCTCTTCCGCTTGAACATTCCGCCGGGGAGGATAGAGCTGCCAATGCTTACAGTGGCTAATATGGCCAGATGATCAGACGCCATATCTGGCACTATTGACGAGGCACAGACGGTGTGGGAGACGTTGACACCGAGACATAGATCAAGAATACCTCCGTAGATATGCGTCGGTTCAAGGTCACCCACAATCTGTGCATCATCGTGACTACTTAATAGTGACAACAGTTGGTTGCCGTTACGATTACTGAACTGCCAATTACCAATATTCCTATGTCTAGCGTTATAATCACCTATAATGATGCTAGGCTCAGTCTGAATACAGATAGGAAGGTCAGCATAATTAAACTTATCACTAGGGGCATACAGGTTAAAGATATTGAGGGCAGAGTCCCCCACGTAGATCCTCACACCATGATACTGAAGCCCTTCGGTTGACTTGGCTGGGAGTGGCTGGTGGGGAAGGGACTTCTTAACATACAAAATACAAGAGTGACTGGATTTAAGGTTATAGACAACAAAGGAGGGTAATTTAGGGGGTGGAGACCTGGTGGGAGCTCTGCACTCCTGAAGGCAGACGACATCAATGGCTCTGTCGTCACTTTGTGGTGGAGTTCAGGAAGTCTTTTCCTGAGTGATGCTATTTTCCTTCAATAACCATAATCTTAAAGTCTGCTGGCGGAGATTCCCAAGGGGCTTGCATAACAAAGTCTGCATGTATTTCGTCGACACCCTTCTCAGTGACTGTGTTTGTTATATCGAATGTATTGATGGTGTTTATCGCACAATGGGTCCACCTGTTGCTATTGGAGGCTCTTCTGTTCAGAGTTAGTGCTCCAGTGATTATATCTTTAAGTGAACTGATTCTAGGTCTAGTCAATATCTTGGTCAGCATGCACGCAGCGATCCCTTTTACCCTTATTTCAATCGACGTTAGCTTGGTTTCTAGTCTTAGATTCAGTATTTTAGTCCATCTGGGAGCTCCTGTTATGATTCGCAATGCATCGTTTTGAATAACCTCAACGTTTGCCCACTGACCAGGAGAAAGAGTGAGTAAGGCAGGCGCTACATAATCAACCAGGGAACGAACGGCGTGTATGTAAAACATTCTTAGCACTTTGTGTCCCGCTCCTAGACGGGGCCCTGTGATTGCTCTCATTATATTTAGTCGTGATTTTGCTTTCTCCTTTAAATATTGAATCTGCTTGTTGAAAGTCATTTTAAAATCTATCCACACTCCGAGATACTGGTATTGTGTAACCCACTGAAGGTTAATGTCTTGAATGCGTAGGTGCCTGTCTGGAGTGTTGCCGCCTAGTCTCATTGCCTTAGACTTCTGTGCAGATATTTTTAGCCCCAAAACGCTGCATTCCGATGTTACTCTATCTAACGCCCCTTGTGCTTTATTTAGAAGTGAGGGACCTGTGATAACTAATGCTATATCATCAGCATAGCTTAGCAATTTAACCCCTTCTGTAAATGTCATGGTAACAAGGTTTTCCATAAGGATGTTAAAAAGACTAGGACTGAGGACTCCTCCTTGTGGAGTCCCATTCTCATGCAGGTGGTAGTCCGACACTTGTCCTTGCAACTTTACTCTGGCATTCCTGTGACTTAGGTAATCTTGAATCCATGCTAGCATTTTTCCCTTTACACCTTTTTTAACTAAGGTGTGTAAAATTGCTTGCGGGCTTGCAAGTTCGAATGCTTTTTCTAGATCAAGGAAGATCACTATAGCTGGACCTGAGTTAACTGTTGCTAGTAATGTTGCTATGCAGTTGGCAGTACCTACTCCTCTAGTGAAGCCAAACATGTGTTTATGAAGGTCTCCAGTCTTCCACAGTAGCCTATTTAAGACCATCCGTTCTGCAGTTTTACTAATGCATGATGTTAATGAAATGGGTCTGTAATTGCCAGGTTCTTTCGGCTTAGGAATCGGTATGATGTCTGCTTTCTTCCAAGAGGTTGGTAGTTTGCCTTGCTGCCAAGATGCATTGATGACGTCCAATATTCCTTGTTCTCCAGCAGGACCTGCATGTGCGATCATTGAGTATGTAATGTTATCAGCACCTGGTGCAGTGTCCTTACCACCTTTTTTGGCTCTGATTAGTTCTTGTGTGGTGAAGGGACAGTCACATTCGTCATTTATAGCTATGCTCTCATGAATGACTGTCAACCTCTCTTGTGTTAATTGTTCTTGCTGCCTTCGGACCATTGCAGGAAGCTGATATGAAGCTGTTCTTTCTGCAAATTGGAGAGCAAGTCTCTCAGCCTCCTGCAATGGTTGAATACATGCCTGTGGTCGGGCTGGTCGACCTGATATAGTTTTAATCTGACCCCATATCTTGCCAAGACTACTATGTTCGTTCAGAGTTTGACACCACTCAAACCATCTTGCCTCCTTTACTTCTCTAGAAACTCGTCTTGCTTCAGATACCACCGCTCTTAGCAGAGTTCTTCCTTCTGGTGTGGGGTTTCTCTTCAGATGTTTTCTGAAGATGTTGACTCTGTGGTTCTGTTCTTTAACTTCACTACTATAGAACCAATAGTTCCTCCGTGTTGTGTTTCCTGTGATAATGATTGGAATAGCTTTGTTTGCAGCAGCTGCAATGGCTTCCTGCAGATTGGTCTCGTGTATGTTCAAATCCTCAGGTGGCGTGTATGTTGCATACCATTTTTCAAGTTCTTCTTGGTATATATTCCAATTGGCCTTTCTTAAATTCCACCTAGGTTGTGCAGGTGGTGTAGGAGGTCGTTCTATGTTTAGTGTTGTGACAGTAGCATAGTGGTCACTGGTGATCACCGGGTCTACTTCCCACTTCGCCTGATGCTTGAGTGCTGTTGAGATTAATGTAAGATCAAGGGAACCTCCTAGAATGTGAGTGGGTTCCCCAGTGTTGAGAAGTGTAATTTCAGGTACTTCTCGCAGAGCTGCAGCTAAATGGCGCCCATCTGCATTGGCTGGCCCAGTCGCACCTAACTCTTGATGATGAGCATTAAAATCCCCAGCAATAATTACATTTTCCTGCGTGGCCAAGGCAAGCACTGCCTCTGCTTCTAGTTTACGTCTAGGGGGCTTGTAAACGTTGTATATGAGGAGCTCAATATTAGCCATATTCACTGTTACTGCTAATACCTCTACTCCATCCCCACATGAAACTGGGTCTATTTTCTTGCTAGGTATGTGTTCCTGACTAGGGTCATTAATCCTCTTTGTCTCCCCTGCTCATACGGTATAACATAGTGCTGATATCCAGCTAATCTGAAGGATTTCGTGGCTGGGAAAAGAGTTTCTTCCAAAACGATTATATCTGCTTTCGTGCTGATTGCAGCCTCCTGAAGTGTGTGGTTTTTATTTCCAAGACCTTGTATGTTCCACTGCAGTATTCGTAATGGCCAGACGACGGTTTCGGTTGGTGTTGCCTGTTCTACCAGAACTCCTCTTCGGGATCGACCTCTATATTCTCCACCTCGCAAGTCGTGTCGCTGCAAATCGGACTGTATTGATTGTTCGTGGTCATCCCCGGCGTTGTTGGAATCTGTGCATAACTGTGGTCCATCACTTTGTTGTTGGTATTGCTGCATGTCGGACTGCATTGATTGCTCGTGGCTGTTTCTTGTGTTGTCGGAACCTGTGCATCTCTGCTGTTCAATACGTCTTTGTTGGTGTTGTTGCATATCAGACTGCATTGGCTGTTGTTGTCTGTCTCTTGTGTTGTAAGATTCTGTTGATCTTGGGTGGTCACTGCTTCTTGCAGTTGCTTTTGTAAATGTTGATGTTCTGGTGTCTTGACTACCGGACTGTTGTTGGAAGTCTGTATGTCCATGTTGCGTTGTTTGTCCTCTTGTGCTCCGTCTTGTCTCAGACTGTCTATTTCTTGTGTAACTGTGGTCTGCTGCACGATCTTGTCCACTATCACACAAGTGATTTCTTGAGTCTGTTGCTGTGAGGCGTTCTGCGTCATCTGTAGGCAATTGATAATGGTCTCTGCCATGATCTTCACGATGTTTTTCAGCTGGACCTCGGTGGTAAAACTGTATATCTGTTGTGTTGATTCCGAAAGTAATTGTTTTTTGCTCTTTTGCATTTGCTGTATTTCTGCAGCACTTTTGCGTATTTTCTGATTTGGAATTAATAGATTCGGGAAGTTTTGCTCTGTGAGAGAGAGTGTCTGTTGTGGCTGTGCACGAGTGTTCCAGACGTTGGTGTTGGTGTATGTGGTGCTGGTCTGTGTGTGTATCCTGGCCTGAGCTGTCTGCACTTTTTCTTTCCGTGCAGAGCAGGTTGTGTTCCAGGCATGATGTTTGCCTCCACAATTTGGACATTTGGCTGTTGTGGCCTGGTTTGCCTTGTGTTTGGCTATACAGTCTGCGGTTGGATGTCTCAGGCTGCACACTCCGCATCTCTCCTGTCCGGTGCAGCGTGACTGATGGTGGCCGTATTTCTGACACCTGAAGCAGCGCAGGGGTTCTGGGACGTATGGTCTTGTCGGTATGTTCCCCAATTTCCAAGACTGAATGTTTCTGGCACATGTCCCATGACGGTCACCAGAACCTGACGTGTCGCTGCCTTGTCCACTTTTGTGCGGCATCGTTCCGCATTCAGGATTTGCCTGTGTTCTAGTACTGGATCCAGGGGAAAGTCGATTGGGTATCCCAAAAGCACGACTCGTGTGCGTCTTTCTGAAGGTCCAGCTTTTCCAAGCATACAGGTTTCCCTTGCAGGACTCTTACTTTTTCTAAGTAATTTGCAGTCTGTTGGTCTTGTGGTGTTATTATTATTTCTCCTTTCAGGTTGACTGTAATGGAAAGTTTGAGCTCTGGTTGTTCTTTTTCCATTGCCGTTACTACTCCATATGCTGTAGGAAAGTGGTCTGTCTGCTTTATCTTGAATTTTGGAAGCTGTGCAGAGTCTGGCGATGTCTGGTGTGAGGCTGATGGTGTCCTCTCCTGTCTCATACTGTTGTCCTGTGGCTGTGTGTGGAGAGAGGTACAGTGTCTGACACTGGCTGGTGTGAGACTGGTGCTGTCCTCTCCTGTCTCATACTGTTGTCCTGTGGCTGGGTTGTGGAGAGAGGTACAGTGTCTGACACTGGCTGGTGTGAGACTGGTGCTGTCCTCTCCTGTCTCATACTGTTGTCCTGTGGCTGGGTTGTGGAGAGAGGTACAGTGTCTGACACTGGCTGGTGTGTGACTGGTGGGTCCTCTCTGTCTCATACTGTCGTCCTGTGGCTGTGTGTGGACAGAGAAGCATTGTCTGACACTGGCTGGTGTGAGACTGATGCTGTCTTCTCTAGGTCCATCACGTCTGCTGTCTTGCTGGTAGAAGCAAGTGGTGAAGCCTCGATGGCAGTTTTCTTCGGTGCCTGCTGCACTTCAGTCCACCGTCCCTCCTCGTCTGAAAGCTGCCTAGATTTCCTCTTTCTCTTAGCCTTCCCCATGACTCTCTCCGCGTAGTGAGGACTGAATCACTGCCCTACCTAATGCCTGAGACACTCCTAGGCCTGGAGAAATTCATTCCCCTCCAACGGAGGTCGTAGAATGATTCCCCCAGGTGGAATCAGGGATACCTAACACCTAAATGAGCTGTTTGGTCTACCTTTCCCTTTCAGGCTCAGTACACCGTCTAAGGTGCCCCCTTGTGGCGCTGCCCGCAGGGTATCGCCTCGCCCTTCAGGGTAAGACTCTAAGTGACGTGGTCGGTGATACGGTCCTCACAAAAAAAAAAAAAAAAAGTGCGGTACGAGAGTTTGGGTCGCCTGCGTACTGGGTTGTGCAGAATACCAGTCAGCTGGGCAGCAGGTAATCAACAACGCCGNACACACTCTTCCATGGTACATCACCACCATGTGTCTTACAGGCACACTCTCCCATGGTACATCACCACCATGTGTCTTACAGGCACACTCTCCCATGGTACATCACCACCATGTGTCTTACAGCACACCTCCCCATGGTACATCACCACCATTGTCTTACAGGCACACTCTCCACTGGTACATCACCATCATGTGTCTTACAGGCACACTTTCCCATGGTACATCACCACCATGTGTCTTACAGGCACACTCTCCCATGGTACATCACCACCATTGGTCTTACAGACACACTCTTCCATGGTACATCACCTCCATGTGTCTTACAGGCACACTCTCCCATGGTACATCACCACCATTGGTCTTACAGACACACTCTTCCATGGTACATCACCACCATGTGTCTTATAGGCACACTCTCACATGGTTCATCACCACCATGTGTCTTACAGGCACACTCCCATGGTACATCACCACCATGTGTCCTACAGGCACACTCCCATGATACATCACCACCATGTGTCTTACAGGCACACTCCCATGGTACATCACCACCATGTGTCTTACAGGCACACTCCCATGGTACATCACCACCATGTGTCTTACAGGCACATTCTCCCATAGTACATCACCACCAAGTATCTTACAGCCACATTGTCCCATGGTACATCACCTCCATGAGTCTTACAGGCACACTCTCCCATGGTACATCACCACCATGTGTCTTACAGGCACACTCTCCTATGGTACATCACCATCATGTGTCTTGCAGACACACTCTTCCATGGTACATCACCACCATGTGTCTTACAGGCACACTCTCCCATGGTACATCACCTCCATGTGTCTTACAGGCACACTCTCCCATGGTACATCACCACCATTGGTCTTACAGACACACTCTTCCATGGTACATCACCACCATGTGTCTTACAGGCACACTCTCCCATGGTACATCACCACCATTGGTCTTACAGACTCACTCTTCCATGGTACATCACCACCATTGGTCTTACAGGCACACTCTCCCATGGTTCATCACCACCATGTGTCTTACAGGCACACTCTCCCATGGTACATCACCACCATTGGTCTTACAGGCACACTCTCCCATGGTACATCACCACCATGTGTCTTACAGGCACACTCTCCCATGGTTCATCACCACCATGTGTCTTACAGGCACACTCTCCCATGGTACATCACCACCATTGGTCTTACAGACACACTCTTCCATGGTACATCACCTCCATTGGTCTTACAGGCACACTGTCCCATGGTACATCACCACCATTGGTCTTACAGGCACACTCTCCCATGGTACATCACCACCATGTGTCTTACAGGCACACTCTCCCATGGTACATCACCTCCATGTGTCTTACAGGCACACTCTCCCATGGTACATCACCACCATGTGTCTTACAGACACACTCTCCCATGGTACATCACCTCCATGTGTCTTACAGGCAAACTCTCCCATGGTACATCACCTCCATGTGTCTTACAGGCACACTCTCCCATGGTACATCACCATGGTTGATGCATAAGCTGGAGAAACAGGCAGGAGTAACAGGTAGGGCGCTCCAGTGGATAAGGGAGTACCTAAGCAATAGGAAACAGAGAGTTACAGTGAGGGGTGAGACCTCAGACTGGCGTGAAGTCACCAGTGGAGTCCCACAGGGCTCTGTACTTGGACCTATCCTGTTTCTGATATACGTAAACGATCTCCCAGAGGGTATAGACTCATTCCTCTCAATGTTTGCTGACGACGCCAAAATTATGAGAAGGATTAAGACAGAGGAGGACAGCTTGAGACTTCAAGAAGACCTGGACAAGCTGCAGGAATGGTCGAACAAATGGCTGTTAGAGTTTAACCCAAGCAAATGTAATGTAATGAAGATAGGGGTAGGAAGCAGGAGACCAGATACAAGGTATCATTTGGGAGATGAAATACTTCAAGAGTCAGAGAGAGAGAAAGACCTGGGGGTTGATATCACGCCAGACCTGTCCCCTGAAGCTCATATCAAGAGGATAACATCAGCAGCATATGCCAGGTTGGCTAACATAAGAACGGCCTTTAGAAACTTGTGTAAGGAATCTTTCAGAACATTATATACCACATATGTCAGACCAATCCTGGAGTATGCGGCTCCAGCATGGAGTCCCTATCTAGTCAAGCATAAGACTAAACTGGAAAAGGTTCAAAGGTTTGCCACCAGACTAGTACCCGAGCTGAGAGGTATGAGCTACGAGGAGCGACTGCAGGAATTAAACCTCACTTCGTTGGAAGACAGAAGAGTTAGGGGGGACATGATCACCACATTCAAGATTCTCAGGGGAATCGACAGGGTTGATAAAGACAGGCTGTTTAACACAAGGGGCACACGCACTAGGGGACACAGGTGGAAGCTGAGTGCCCAAATGAGCCACAGAGATATTAGAAAGAACTTTTTTAGTGTCAGAGTGGTTGACAAATGGAATGCATTAGGAAGCGATGTGGTGGAGGCTGACTCCATACACAGTTTCAAATGTAGATATGATAGAGCCCATTAGGCTCAGGAAACTGTACACCTGTTGATTGACGGTTGAGAGGCGGGACCAAAGAGCCAGAGCTCAACCCCCGCAAGCACAACTAGGTGAGTACAACTAGGTGAGTACCACCATGGTCTTACAGACTCACTCTTCATGGTACATCACCACCATGTGTCTTACAGACACACTCTCCATGGTACATCACCACCATTGGTCTTACAGTCTCACTCTTCCATGGTACATCACCACCATGTGTTTTACAAGCACACTCTCCATGGTACATCACCACCATGTGTCTAACAGGCCCACTCTCCCATGGTACATCACCACCATGTGTCTTACAGGCACACTCTCCCATGGTACATCACCACTATGTGTCTTACAGGCACACTCTCCCATGGTACATCACCACCATGTGTCTTACAGGCACACTCTCCCATGGTATCACCACCATGTGTCTTACAGGCACACTCTCACATGGTACATCACCACCATGTGTCTTACAGACACACTCTCCCATGGTACATCACCACCATGTGTCTTACAGGCACACTCTCCCATGGTACATCACCACCATGTGTCTTACAGGCACACTCTCCCATGGTACATCACCACCATGTGTCTTACAGGCACACTCCCATGGTACATCACCACCATGTGTCTTACAGGCACACCCCATGGTACATCACCACATGTGTCTTACAGGCACACTCTCCATGGTACATCACCACCATGTGTCTTACAGGCACACTCTCCCATGGTACATCACCACATGTGTCTTACAGGCACACTCTCCCATGGTACATCACCACAATGTCTTACAGGCACACTCTCCCATGGTACATCACCACCATGTGTCTTACAGGCACACTCTCCATGTACATCACCACCATGTGTCTTACAGGCACACTCTCCCATGGTACATCACCACCATGTGTCTTACAGGCACCTCTCCCATGGTACATCACCACCATGTGTCTTACAGAACACTCTCCCATGGTACATCACCACCATGTGTCTTACAGGCACACTCTCCCATGGTACATCACCACCATGTGTCTTACAGGCACACTCTCCCATGGTACATCACCACCATGTGTCTTACAGGCACACTCCCATGGTACATCACCACCATTGTTTACAGGCACACTCTCCCATGGTACATCACCACCATGTGTCTTACAGGCACACTCTCCCATGGTACATCACCTCCATGTCTTACAGGCACACTCTCCATGGTACATCACCACCATGTGTCTTACAGGCACACTCTCCATGGTACATCACCACCATTGTCTTACAGGCACACTCTCCCATGGTACATCACCACCATGTGTCTTACAGGCACACTCTCCCATGGTACATCACCACCATGTGTCTACAGGCACACTCTCCCATGGTACATCACCACCATGTGTCTTACACACACTCTCCCATGGTACATCACCACCATGTGTCTTACAGGCACACTCTCCCATGGTACATCACCACCATGTGTCTTACAGGCACACTCTCCCATGGTACATCACCACCATGTGTCTTACAGGCACACTCTCCCATGGTACATCACCACCATGTGTCTTACAGGCACACTCTCCCTCATGGTACATCACCACATGTGTCTTACAGGCACACTCTCCATGGTACATCACCACCATGTGTCTTACAGGCACTCTCCCATGGTACATCACCACCATGTGTCTTACAGGCACACTCTCCATGGTACATCACCACCATGTGTCTTACAGGCACACTCCCATGGTACATCACCACCATGTCCTTACAGGCACACTCTCCCATGGTACATCACCACCATGTGTCTTACAGGCACACTCTCCCATGGTACATCACCACCATGTGTCTTACAGGCACACTCTCCCATGGTACATCACCCCATGTGTCTTACAGGCACACTCTCCCATGGTACATCACCACCATGTGTCTTACAGGCACACTCTCCCATGGTACATCACCACCATGTGTCTTACAGGCACACTCTCCCATGGTACATCACCACCATGTGTCTTACAGGCACACTCTCCCATGGTACATCACCACCATGTGTCTTACAGGCACACTCTCCCATGGTACATCACCACCATGTGTCTTACAGGCACTCTCCCATGGTACATCACCACCATGTGTCTTACAGGCACACTCTCCCATGGTACATCACCCCATGTGTCTTACAGGCACACTCTCCCATGGTACATCACCACCATGTGTCTTACAGGCACACTCTCCCATGGTACATCACCACCATGTGTCTTACAGGCACACTCTTCCATGGTACATCACCACCATGTGTCTTACAGACACACTCTCCATGGTACATCACCACCATGTGTCTTACAGGCACACTCTCCATGGTACATCACCACCATTGGCCTTACAGACACACTCTTCCATGGTACATCACCTCCATGTGTCTTACAGGCACACTCTCCCATGGTACATCACCACCATGTGTCTTACAGGCACACTCTCCATGGTACATCACCACCATGGTCTTACAGGCACATCTCTCCCATGGTACATCACCACCATGTGTCTTACAGGCACACTCTCCCATGGTACATCACCACAATGTGTCTTACAGCACACTCTCCCATGGTACATCACCACCATGTGTCTTACAGGCACTCTCCCATGGTACATCACCACCATTGGTCTTACAGACACACTCTTCCATGGTACATCACCTCCATGTGTCTTACAGGCACACTCTCCCATGGTACATCACCAACATTGGTCTTAGAGACACCTTTCCCATGGTACATCCCACCATGTGTCTTACAGGCACACTCTCCCATGGTACATCACCCCATGCTTTAGGCACACTCTCACCATGGTTCATCACCACCATGTGTCTTACAGACACACTCTTCCATGGTACATCACCACCATGTGTCTTATAGGCACACTCTCACATGGTTCATCACCACCATGTGTCTTACAGGCACACTCCCATGGTACATCACCACAATGTCTTACAGGCACACACTCCCATGGTACATCACCACCATGTGTCTTACAGGCACACTCCCATGGTACATCACCACCATGTGTCTTACAGGCACACTCCCATGGTACATCACCACCATGTGTCTTACAGGCACACTCTCCCATAGTACATCACCACCATGTGTCTTACAGGCACATTCTCCCATAGTACATCACCGCAATGAGTCTTACAGGCACACTCTCCCATGGTACATCACCACCATGTGTCTTACAGGCACACTCTCCCATGGTACATCACCACCATGTGTCTTACAGGCACACTCTCCCATGGTACATCACCACCATGTGTCTTACAGGCACACTCTCCCATGGTACATCACCACCATGTGTCTTACAGGCACACTCTCCCATGGTACATCACCACCATGGGTTTTACAGACACACTCTTCCATGGTACATCACCACCATGTGTCTTACAGGAACACTCTCCCATGGTACATCACCACCATGTGTCTTACAGGCACACTCTCCCATAGTACATCACCACCATGTGTCTTACAGGCACACTCTCCCATGGTACATCACCACCATGTGTCTTACAGGCACACTCCCATGGTACATAACCACCATTGGTTTTACAGACACACTCTTCCATGGTACATCACCACCATGTGTCTTACAGGCACACTCTCCCATGGTACATCACCACCATGTGTCTTACAGGCACACTCTCCCATGGTACATCACCACCATGTGTCTTACAGGCACACTCTCCCATGGTACATCACCACCATTGGTCTTACAGGCACACTCTCCCATGGTACATCACCACCATGTGTCTTACAGGCACACTCTCCCATGGTACATCACCACCATGTGTCTTACAGGCACACTTTCCCATGGTACATCACCACCATGTGTCTTACAGGCACACTCTCCCATGGTACATCACCACCATTGGTCTTACAGACACACTCTCCATGGTACATCACCACCATGTGTCTTACAGGCACACTCTCCCATGGTACATCACCACCATTGGTCTTACAGACACACTCTCCATGGTACATCACCACCATGTGTCTTACAGGCACACTCCCATGGTACATCACCACCATGTGTCTTACAGGCACACTCTCCCATGGTACATCACCACCATGTGTCTTACAGGCACACTCCCATGGTACATCACCACCATGTGTCTTACAGGCACACTCCCATGGTACATCACCACCATGTGTCTTACAGGCACACTCCCATAGTACATCACCACCATGTGTCTTACAGGCACATTCTCCCATGGTACATCACCGCCATGAGTCTTACAGGCACACTCTCCCATGGTACATCACCACCATGTGTCTTACAGGCACACTCTCCCATGGTACATCACCACCATGTGTCTTACAGGCACACTCTCCCATGGTACATCACCACCATGTGTCTTACAGGCACACTCTCCCATGGTACATCACCACCATGTGTCTTACAGGCACACTCTCCCATGGTACATCACCACCATGTGTCTTACAGGCACACTCTCCCATGGTACATCACCACCATGTGTCTTGCAGACACACTCTTCCATGGTACATCACCACCATGTGTCTTACAGGCACACTCTCCCATGGTACATCACCACCATTGTCTTACAGGCACACTCTTCCATGGTACATCACCACCATGTGTCTTACAGGCACACTCTCCCATGGTACATCACCACCATGTGTCTTACAGACACACTCTCCCATGGTACATCACCACCATGTGTCTTACAGGCACACTCTCCCATGGTACATCACCACCATGTGTCTTACAGGCACACTCTCCCATGGTACATCACCACCATGTGTCTTACAGGCACACTCTCCCATGGTACATCACCACCATTGTGTCTTACAGGCACACTCTCCCATGGTACATCACCACCATTGGTCTTACAGACACACTCTTCCATGGTACATCACCTCCATGTGTCTTACAGGCACACTCTCCCATGGTACATCACCAACATTGGTCTTAGAGACACCTTTCCCATGGTACATCACCACCATGTGTCTTACAGGCACACTCTCCCATGGTACATCACCACCATGTGTCTTACAGGCACACTCTCACATGGTTCATCACCACCATGTGTCTTACAGACACACTCTTCCATGGTACATCACCACCATGTGTCTTATAGGCACACTCTCACATGGTTCATCACCACCATGTGTCTTACAGGCACACTCCCATGGTACATCACCACAATGTGTCTTACAGGCACACTCCCATGGTACATCACCACCATGTGTCTTACAGGCACACTCCCATGGTACATCACCACCATGTGTCTTACAGGCACACTCCCATGGTACATCACCACCATGTGTCTTACAGGCACACTCTCCCATAGTACATCACCACCATGTGTCTTACAGGCACATTCTCCCATAGTACATCACCGCAATGAGTCTTACAGGCACACTCTCCCATGGTACATCACCACCATGTGTCTTACAGGCACACTCTCCCATGGTACATCACCACCATGTGTCTTACAGGCACACTCTCCCATGGTACATCACCACCATGTGTCTTACAGGCACACTCTCCCATGGTACATCACCTCCATGTGTCTTACAGGCACACTCTCCCATGGTACATCACCACCATGTGTCTTACAGGCACACTCTCCCATGGTACATCACCACCATTGGTTTTACAGACACACTCTTCCATGGTACATCACCACCATGTGTCTTACAGGCACACTCTCCCATGGTACATCACCACCATGTGTCTTACAGGCACACTCTCCCATGGTACATCACCACCATGTGTCTTACAGGCACACTCTCCCATGGTACATCACCACCATGTGTCTTACAGGCACACTCCCATGGTACATAACCACCATTGGTTTTACAGACACACTCTTCCATGGTACATCACCACCATGTGTCTTACAGGCACACTCTCCCATGGTACATCACCACCATGTGTCTTACAGGCACACTCTCCCATGGTACATCACCACCATGTGTCTTACAGGCACACTCTCCCATGGTACATCACCACCATTGTCTTACAGGCACACTCTCCCATGGTACATCACCACCATGTGTCTTACAGGCACACTCTCCCATGGTACATCACCACCATGTGTCTTACAGGCACACTTCCCATGGTACATCACCACCATGTGTCTTACAGGCACACTCTCCCATGGTACATCACCACCATTGGTCTTACAGACACACTCTTCCATGGTACATCACCACCATGTGTCTTACAGGCACACTCTCCCATGGTACATCACCACCATGGTCTTACAGACACACTCTCCATGGTACATCACCACCATGTGTCTTACAGGCACACTCCCATGGTACATCACCACCATGTGTCTTACAGGCACACTCTCCCATGGTTCATCACCACCATGTGTCTTACAGGCACACTCTCATGGTACATCACCACCATGTGTCCTACAGGCACACTCCCATGGTACATCACCACCATGTGTCTTACAGGCACACTCCCATGGTACATCACCACCATGTGTCTTACAGGCACACTCTCCCATGGTACATCACCACCATGTGTCTTACAGGCACACTCTCCCATGGTACATCACCACCATGTGTCTTACAGGCACACTCTCCCATGGTACATCACCCCATGTGTCTTACAGGCACACTCTCCCATGGTACATCACCACCATGTGTCTTACAGGCACACTCTCCATGGTACATCACCACCATGTGTCTTACAGGCACACTCTCCCATGGTACATCACCACCATGTGTCTTACAGGCACACTCTCCCATGGTACATCACCACCATGTGTCTTACAGGCACACTCTCCCATGGTACATCACCACCATGTGTCTTACAGGCACACTCTCCCATGGTACATCACCACCATGTGTCTTACAGGCACACTCTCCATGGTACATCACCACCATGTGTCTTACAGGCACACTCTCCCATGGTACATCACCACCATGTGTCTTACAGCACACTCTTCCATGGTACATCACCACCATGTGTCTTACAGGCACACTCTCCCATGGTACATCACCACCATGTGTCTTACAGGCACACTCCCATGGTACATCACCACCATGTGTCTTACAGGCACACTCTCCCATGGTACATCACCACCATGTGTCTTACAGGCACACTCTCCATGGTACATCACCACCATGTGTCTTACAGGCACACTCTCCCATGGTACATCACCACCATGTGTCTTACAGGCACACTCTCCCATGGTACATCACCACCATGTGTCTTACAGGCACACTCTCCCATGGTACATCACCACCATGTGTCTTACAGGCACACTCTCCCATGGTACATCACCACCATGTGTCTTACAGGCACACTCTCCCATGGTACATCACCACCATGTGTCTTACAGACACACTCTTCCATGGTACATCACCACCATGTGTCTTACAGGCACACTCTCCCATGGTACATCACCACCATTGTCTTACAGACACCTCTCCCATGGTACATCACCACCATGTGTCTTACAGGCACACTCTCCCATGGTACATCACCACCATGTGTCTTACAGGCACACTCTCCATGGTACATCACCACCATGTGTCTTACAGGCACACTCTCCCATGGTACATCACCACCATGTGTCTTACAGGCACACTCTCCCATGGTACATCACCACCATGTGTCTTACAGGCACACTCCCATGGTACATCACCACCATGTGTCTTACAGGCACACTCCCATGGTACATCACCACCATGTGTCTTACAGGCACACTCCCATGGTACATCACCACCATGTGTCTTACAGGCACACTCCCATGGTACATCACCACCATGTGTCTTACAGGCACACTCTCCCATGGTACATCACCACCATGTGTCTTACAGGCACACTCTCCCATAGTACATCACCACATGTGTCTTACAGGCACACTCTCCCATGGTACATCACCACCATGTGTCTTACAGGCACACTCTCCTATGGTACATCACCACCATGTGTCTTACAGCACACTCTCCCATGGTACATCACCACCATGTGTCTTACAGGCACACTCTCCCATGGTACATCACCACCATGTGTCTTACAGGCACACTCTCCCATGGTACATCACCACCATGTGTCTTACAGGCACACTCTCCCATGGTACATCACCACCATTGGTTTTACAGACACACTCTTCCATGGTACATCACCACCATGTGTCTTACAGGCACACTCTCCCATGGTACATCACCACCATGTGTCTTACAGGCACACTCTCCCATGGTACATCACCACCATGTGTCTTACAGGCACACTCTCCCATGGTACATCACCACCATGTGTCTTACAGGCACACTCCCATGGTACATAACCACCATTGGTTTTACAGACACACTCTTCCATGGTACATCACCACCATGTGTCTTACAGGCACACTCTCCCATGGTACATCACCTCCATGTGTCTTACAGGCACACTCTCCCATGGTACATCACCACCATGTGTCTTACAGGCACACTCTCCCATGGTACATCACCACCATTGGTCTTACAGGCACACTCTCCCATGGTACATCACCACCATGTGTCTTACAGGCACACTCTCCCATGGTACATCACCACCATGTGTCTTACAGGCACACTTTCCCATGGTACATCACCACCATGTGTCTTACAGGCACACTCTCCCATGGTACATCACCACCATTGGTCTTACAGACACACTCTCCCATGGTACATCACCTCCATGTGTCTTACAGGCACACTCTCCCATGGTACATCACCACCATTGGTCTTACAGACACACTCTCACATGGTTCATCACCACCATGTGTCTTACAGGCACACTCCCATGGTACATCACCACCATGTGTCTTATAGGCACACTCTCACATGGTACATCACCACCATGTGTCTTACAGGCACACTCCCATGGTACATCACCACCATGTGTCTTACAGGCACACTCCCATGGTACATCACCACCATGTGTCTTACAGGCACACTCTCCCATGGTACATCACCACCATGTGTCTTACAGGCACATTCTCCCATGGTACATCACCACCATGTGTCTTACAGGCACACTCTCCCATGGTACATCACCACCATGTGTCTTACAGGCACACTCTCCCATGGTACATCACCCCCATGTGTCTTACAGGCACACTCTCCCATGGTACATCACCACCATGTGTCTTACAGGCACACTCTCCCATGGTACATCACCGCCATGTGTCTTACAGGCACACTCTCCCATGGTACATCACCACCATGTGTCTTACAGGCACACTCTCCCATGGTACATCACCACCATGTGTCATGCAGACACACTCTTCCATGGTACATCACCTCCATGTGTCTTACAGGCATACTCTCCCATGGTACATCACCACCATTGGTCTTACAGACACACTCTTCCATGGTACATCACCACCATGTGTCTTACAGGCACACTCTCCCATGGTACATCACCACCATGTGTCTTGCAGACACACTCTTCCATGGTACATCACCACCATGTGTCTTACAGGCACACTCTCCCATGGTACATCACCACCATGTGTCTTACAGGCACACTCTCCCATGGTACATCACCACCATGTGTCTTACAGGCACACTCTCCATGGTACATCACCACCATTGTCTTACAGGCACACTCTCCCATGGTACATCACCACCATGTGTCTTACAGGCACACTCTCCATGGTACATCACCACCATGTGTCTTACAGGCACACTCTCCCATGGTACATCACCACCATTGTCTTACAGGCACACTCTCCATGGTACATCACCACCATGTGTCTTACAGGCACACTCTCCCATGGTACATCACCACCATGTGTCTTACAGGCACACTCTCCCATGGTACATCACCACCATGTGTCTTACAGGCACACTCTCCCATGGTACATCACCACCATGTGTCTTACAGGCACACTCTCCCATGGTACATCACCACCATGTCTTACAGGCACACTCTCCCATGGTACATCACCACCATGTGTCTTACAGGCACACTCTCCATGGTACATCACCACCATTGTTTACAGGCACACTCTTCCATGGTACATCACCACCATGTGTCTTACAGGCACACTCTCCCATGGTACTCACCACCATGTGTCTTACAGGCACACTCTCCCATGGTACATCACCACCATGTGTCTTACAGGCACACTCTCCCATGGTACATCACCACCATGTGTCTTACAGGCACACTCCCATGGTACATAACACCATGGTTTTACAGCACACTCTTCCATGGTACATCACCACCATGTGTCTTACAGGCACACTCTCCCATGGTACATCACCACATGTGTCTTACAGGCACACTCTCCCATGGTACATCACCACCATGTGTCTTACAGGCACACTCTCCCATGGTACATCACCACCATGGGTCTTACGGCACACTCTCCCATGGTACATCACCACCATGTGTCTTACAGGCACACTCTCCCATGGTACATCACCACCATGTGTCTTACAGGCACACTCTCCCATGGTACATCACCACCATGTCTTACAGGCACACTCTCCCATGGTACATCACCACCATGTGTCTTACAGGCACACTCTCCCATGGTACATCACCACCATGTGTCTTACAGGCACACTCTCCCATGGTACATCACCACCATGTGTCTTACAGGCACACTCTCCCATGGTACATCACCACCATGTGTCTTACAGGCACACTCTCCATGGTACATCACCACCATGTGTCTTACAGGCACACTCTCCATGGTACATCACCACCATGTGTCTTACAGGCACACTCTCCATGGTACATCACCACCATGTGTCTTACAGGCACACTCCCATGGTACATCACCACCATGTGTCTTACAGGCACACTCCCATGGTACATCACCACCATGTGTCTTACAGGCACACTCTCCCATGGTACATCACCACCATGTGTCTTACAGGCACACTCTCCCATGGTACATCACCACCATGTGTCTTACAGGCACACTCTCCCATGGTACATCACCACCATGTGTCTTACAGGCACACTCTCCCATGGTACATCACCACCATGTGTCTTACAGGCACACTCTCCCATGGTACATCACCACCATGTGTCTTACAGGCACACTCTCCATGGTACATCACCACCATGTGTCTTACAGGCACACTCTCCCATGGTACATCACCACCATGTGTCTTACAGGCACACTCTCCCATGGTACATCACCCCATGTGTCTTACAGGCACACTCTCCCATGGTACATCACCACCATTGTCTTACAGGCACACTCTCCCATGGTACATCACCACCATGTGTCTTACAGGCACACTCTCCCATGGTACATCACCACCATGTGTCTTACAGGCACACTCTCCCATGGTACATCACCACCATGTGTTACAGGCACACTCTCCCATGGTACATCACCACCATGTGTCTTACAGGCACACTCTCCCATGGTACATCACCACCATGTGTCTTACAGGCACACTCTCCCATGGTACATCACCACCATGTGTCTTACAGGCACACTCTCCCATGGTACATCACCACCATGTGTCTTACAGGCACACTCTCCCATGGTACATCACCACCATGTGTCTTACAGGCACACTCTCCCATGGTACATCACCACCATGTGTCTTACAGGCACACTCTCCCATGGTACATCACCACATGTGTCTTACAGGCACACTCTCCCATGGTACATCACCACCATGTGTCTTACAGGCACACTCTCCCATGGTACATCACCACCATGTGTCTTACAGGCACACTCTCCCATGGTACATCACCACCATGTGTCTTACAGGCACACTCTCCCATGGTACATCACCACCATGTGTCTTACAGGCACACTCTCCCATGGTACATCACCACCATGTGTCTTACAGGCACACTCTCCCATGGTACATCACCACCATGTGTCTTACAGGCACACTCTCCCATGGTACATCACCACCATGTGTCTTACAGGCACACTCTCCCATGGTACATCACCACCATGTGTCTTACAGGCACACTCTCCCATGGTACATCACCACCATGTGTCTTACAGGCACACTCTCCCATGGTACATCACCACCATGTGTCTTACAGGCACACTCTCCCATGGTACATCACCACCATGTGTCTTACAGGCACACTCTCCCATGGTACATCACCACCATGTGTCTTACAGGCACACTCTCCCATGGTACATCACCACCATGTGTCTTACAGGCACACTCTCCCATGGTACATCACCACCATGTGTCTTACAGGCACACTCTCCCATGGTACATCACCACCATGTGTCTTACAGGCACACTCTCCCATGGTACATCACCACCATGTGTCTTACAGGCACACTCTCCCATGGTACATCACCACCATGTGTCTTACAGGCACACTCTCCCATGGTACATCACCACCATGTGTCTTACAGGCACACTCTCCCATGGTACATCACCACCATGTGTCTTACAGGCACACTCTCCCATGGTACATCACCACCATGTGTCTTACAGGCACACTCTCCCATGGTACATCACCACCATGTGTCTTACAGGCACACTCTCCCATGGTACATCACCACCATGTGTCTTACAGGCACACTCTCCCATGGTACATCACCACCATGTGTCTTACAGGCACACTCTCCCATGGTACATCACCACCATGTGTCTTACAGGCACACTCTCCCATGGTACATCACCACCATGTGTCTTACAGGCACACTCTCCATGGTACATCACCACCATGTGTCTTACAGGCACACTCTCCCATGGTACATCACCACCATGTGTCTTACAGGCACACTCTCCCATGGTACATCACCACCATGTGTCTTACAGGCACACTCTCCATGGTACATCACCACCATGTGTCTTACAGGCACACTCTCCCATGGTACATCACCACCATGTGTCTTACAGGCACACTCTCCATGGTACATCACCACCATGTGTCTTACAGGCACACTCTCCCATGGTACATCACCACCATGTGTCTTACAGGCACACTCTCCATGGTACATCACCACCATGTGTCTTACAGGCACACTCTCCCATGGTACATCACCACCATGTGTCTTACAGGCACACTCTCCCATGGTACATCACCACCATGTCTTACAGGCACACTCTCCCATGGTACATCACCCATGTGTCTTACAGGCACACTCTCCCATGGTACATCACCACCATGTGTCTTACAGGCACACTCTCCCATGGTACATCACCACCATGTGTCTTACAGGCACACTCTCCATGGTACATCACCACAATGTCTTACAGGCACACTCTCCATGGTACATCACCACAATATCTTACAGGCACACTCTCCCATGGTACATCACCACCAGTCTTACAGGCACACTTCCCATGGTACATCCACAAGTCTTACAGGCACACTCTCCCATGGTACATCACCACAATTGTCTTACAGGCACACTCTCCCATGGTACATCACCACCATGTGTCTTACAAGGCACACTCTCCCATGGTACATCACCACCATGTATCTTACAGGCACACTCTCCCATGGTACATCACCACCATGTGTCTTACAGGCACACTCTCCCATGGTACATCACCACCATGTATCTTACAGGCACACTCTCCCATGGTACATCACCACCATGTATCTTACAGGCACACTCTCCCATGGTACATCACCACCATGTGTCTTACAGGCACACTCTCCCATGGTACATCACCACAATGTCTTACAGGCACACTCTCCCATGGTACATCACCACCATGTGTCTTACAGGCACACTCGCCCATGGTACATCACCACCATGTGTCTTACAGGCACACTCTCCCATGGTACATCACCACCATGTATCTACAGGCAACTCTCCCATGGTA
The DNA here is from genome assembly GCA_020271785.1 of Procambarus virginalis. Taxonomy (NCBI): domain Eukaryota; kingdom Metazoa; phylum Arthropoda; class Malacostraca; order Decapoda; family Cambaridae; genus Procambarus; species Procambarus virginalis. The sequence goes on from WNGS01159136.1 coordinate 40,995, forward strand.
CATCACCACAATTGTCTTACAGGCACACTCTCCCATGGTCATCACCACCATGTGTCTTACAGGCACACTCTCCCATGGTACATCACCAGATATAAGGGAAGTTAAGTTGGAAGCCCATTGGGAATGAGTGATCATATGTATTGACTTTGAGTACCTGGTTGAGCTAGGAATTATCACCCCCAAAAAAGAACTGGGAACCAAAGGGCTGGCGTACCGAAAGGGAAACTATGAGGAGATGAATAAATTCCTATGGGATATACATTGGACACAGAACTCGGAACCAAGTCCGTACAAGACATGATGGACTATGTCACCCAAAATGTCAGGAGGCTGTAAGCAGGTTTGTCCCAGCCCATACAGGAAAAAACAGAGAAGCAAAGGAAGAATCCGTGGTTTAATAGGGAATGATATGAAAGCAAAGGAGCTGAACAAAAGGGCATGGAGGAACTTCCGTAATAACAGAACACCAGAAAGTAGAGAGAGATACCAGAGAACCAGGAACGAGTATGTCAGTGTGAGAAGAGCAGCTGAGAAAAGGTATAAAATGATATAGCTAATAAAGCCAAGACTGAACCAAAAGCTACTACACAGTCACATCAGGAGGAAGACAACAGTGAAGGAACAGGTGATGAAACTTAGGGTGGGCGAGGACAGGTACACAGAGAATGACAAAGAGGTGTGTGAAGAACTCAACAAAAGGTTCCAGGAGGTCTTTACAATAGAACAGGGAGATATCACGGCGCTGGGAGAGGTGGCAGCAAACCAGGTGACCTTGGATAGGTTCGAAATTACAAGAGGATGAGGTCAAAAAGCACCTATTGGAGCTGGATGTGAGAAAAGCTGTTAGGGTCGGATGGAATTTCGCCATGGGTATTGAAAGAGCACTTTGCTTACCACTCTCCATAGTGTATAGTAAGTCACTGGAACCGGGAGACCTACCAGAAATATGGAAGACTGCTAATGTAGTACCAATATACAAAAAGGGTGACAGACAAGAGGCACTGAACTACAGGCCAGTGTCCTTAACTTGTATACCATACCTTGAGGATACCTTGAGGTGCTTCCGGGGCTTATCGTCCCCGCGGCCCGGTCATCGACCAGGCCTCCTGGTTGCTGGACTGATCAACCAGGCTGTTGGACGCGGCTGCTACAGCCTGACGTATGAGTCACAGCCTGGTTGATCAGCCTGGTTG
>WNGS01159137.1:9888-20817 GCA_020271785.1 Procambarus virginalis
TACACTTTATTAAGCAGGTTATACAGTTTCATATCTGATTGTATACAAAAAATGAGCATTAAGAGGACACAAAAAATAGTCGCTTCTAGAGTGTAGATTGATTTCCTCGAACTCCTCCGACGTTTGGCAGGAAACCGAGGATGCAGCGAGCATCCCCCTCTGGATCGCGACACTGAGGCGCTGAAGAAAAACTTGCCGCTCTAGGGTCTCTTGTGGTGTCAATGAGCTTGGAACCAAGATCCTTTAGAAACCTTCTTGCACTCTCTCCCCATGGCCTAGGGTCTCAGACCCTATTGGAACGAAATTGTACCGATGATCTAATTGCCTATACTTGCTGACTTGTCTCTTTCTCTGTGTGTCGCCGCTCTCGCTGTGCCGGCAGAGAGGTTGATGTATGTGGCTGCCAGGGTGGATACGCAAGTATAGTCCCATGCCAACTGTCTGCCACCCTCCACGGACGCAGTGTGATTCCGTCTGGTCGGCCGGCAAAGCTAACAGAGTCACGGTTCAGAAGGTTGCAGGGCTCTCTCTCCGCTGGACACTGGCAGAGGCAAGGCTTCTTTTAATGATGTCGTTTACTTCGTCGTGTCTAGTGTGCCAACCACCAGATTTCCACAGTGCAGGCCATGCATCCATATTCGTCAGCATCTGCCTCGCCGCAAATACACCTATGAACAGTGTGGATAGGGGTAGCAACGGAGAGCGACTGCAATACGGAGCTCCTGCGGATCAAGACGTGTGCCTGTCGCAGACATAGGGACTGCCAAAAGGAAGTCCCCTGCATGGGGCCTGCACAGCTGTGAGGCGTGCACGATCACTGGGGGTTGTTGCTGCCTCCAGCAAAGCTGTGGCTTCTTTTTCTGCAATGGGGCTGTCCCAACTGGATTGTTTCTTGGCTTTCGGCATGGCTGTCTGAGTGCTGGGTCTGCCATGGCACCCCATTTCGTGTCGCATTCCGTGTAGTGGGGGTCCTGTATCCCCGCTACATCACTGAGGGTGTCAGGTAGAATTTCCTTAACCAGGTCATCTGATGCTGAGGAGGAAGACAGGAAGGCTGGGACAGCAATTTGGTTGGCGGTGCGGACACCCAAGCCACCGAGCCTAACAGGAAGAGTGGCTTGTTTCCACTGGCACTCGTTGAGGGAGAGATTAACAACTTTTTCCAGCATGGTCTTCAGTAAGAGGTCATACTCTTCAAGCTTTCGGTTGTCGTAAGATGGGGCGCACCTCAGAAAGTAGGTTAGCCTCGGAAGGGATAGGCATTTGGTGAGGAGATAAAAAGCATCGTGGGCATCGATGTCACCTATTCTGCCTCCATCCTCCTAAGGTCTGCGATTTTCTTGTCAAGGATCTCCTCAATGGCATTAGACCCGAGGGGGCTCCAAGGAGGGTGCTGTTCTCGGCCCTAATGACATGGGCTCCAGGCAAGGCAGACCTTATTCTAGCTACGATGTCTGGGTTGGAGGAGACTACTTCACACTTGGAAGGGTTCAGGACAAGACCCAGGCTTACTTCTTGCTCCCTTATTTTCCTGATGTCTGCCAAGAGGTCGTCTACGGTGCCAGCTATAGTGCCATCATCCAAAAACCAGATGTTGAACTCGCTGGACAAGCTTTCGGTGATTCTTTTAAGACTAAGCAGAAAAGAAGGGAGCAAGAGGATCACCTTGCTGAACGCCTTCATGATCTGATTTCATGTTCACCAAAGAGCAGTTTTGACTCACCACTGTAGCACGATAGTATGAACGGGTAGAGGGGCCGGAAATGGCGATGTACGGCACAAAGTACTGCATCTCTTCTGACCATGTTGAAGGCATTCTTAAAATCCAGTTTGAGCAGTTGTTACATTGTTGTAGAGCCACTAGTACGCGTAGCGTTTCGGGCAGGTCCCTGGAATACGATCCCCGCCGCGAAGAATCGTTGTTACAACCAAGTACCCATTTTACTGTGAGTTAAACAGAGGCTACAGTTAAGGATTTGTGCCCAGTAAATCCTCCCCGCCAGGATACGAACCCAAGACAAATCGCTCGCAGAACGCCAGGCGAGTGTCTTACCACTACGCCATGGAGACTGTTGCTTACGGAAGCAGTCCCTCGCAGGTGTTTTAGACGTAACAGAGAAACCTATAAATTATGCAACAATAACGAAACTGTACATCTTTACTTAATCATCGCAGCTTTGTTGTGAACAGTTTGTGAGTTCCAGTTAGGAAAGAAAAAATATATATCAACCAAACCTCCAGTTCGAAAGTCTCAACAATATATTGAACTCCTCCATGTTAATGGTCATGAGACAACACACAGAGTTATCACACTAAGTGACTGTATCAATGACAAAATCAGTAGAGCAGTGATGAGGCTTCGAACCCATGCAGCGGGTGTTCCCACGCACACGCTCTAGCGACTAGACCACGACATGGTATATAAGAATTGCATAGTGGTGTAGTCGCTAGAAGCGTGTGCATGGGAACACCCACTGCATGGGTTCGAACCCTAATCACTGCTCCTACGGATTTTCTTCGTCATGACACTTTATGACCTGAGTGGTCATAACAGTGAAACAGAAAATGTTGCAAACATATTAAAAAATACATTGAGTCTGGAGGCAGTTGAGTGTGCATTGCTGCCAGGCGTATAAGAGATTATTGTCATATGTCCGGACTAGTTTTGAGAAAGATAATGTGTAAATTAATGAATAAATAAACAGGCAGAAGGGTACATTAAATATGAAATAACTAAGTTGAAACTGGTGGTCAAATGAGTCACAGTAGACTGTTACTGTACGATTATTTAGGCTACTCTGAGACACCATAGGAACGTGAATTCAGTTGGTAAATGAAATGGACTCAGGGAGGTCATGCAGTGTTGACTCTAGGGAAATTTACCTCCAGGTGTCCTCAAATATTCTTTAAGCCTTGGTCATCGATCTACTTTACGACCATTATACTCCAGGCATACTCTACAGTTAATGTGTATTTACCTGAAGTTACCTGAGGGCCACTAATATTAGTGGCGAGGACAGAAAGCCGGCGGCTTGTCAAAGGTCCCCCTCCATTTGCGCTGATGATCAACAGCTGTATTTTAAAACCCAGCAGAGTTTTGGTGTTTACGGCTTCGGCGGGCAGGCAGTTCCACGGGTTTACAACCTTATGGGTAAAAAGGCATCTTCTGTTGTCTGTCCTACATTGTGGTTTGTTGAGCCTCGTTGCTCCTCGTTCATGTTACATCTGACATTTGAAGAAATTGTCGGGATCGACATCCTCCAAATTGTTCAGTATTTAAAGGTTTTGATGAGATCTGCCCTGTTATGCCTGGTCTGCAGTGTTGTTAGCCCTGTGGCCCTCAACCGTTCCTCATAAGAGAGATGACTAAGCTCTTGTATGATTTTTGTTGTCCGGTGTTGCACCTTCTCCAGAGCAGCCATGTCTTCCTGAAGATGAGGTCTCCATGCTTGGATGCAATAATCCAGGTGGGGGCTCTCCAGAGACTATACAATTGAACGACTACTTAGTTTTCCTTGAAGGTGAGCACATAAAGTATTCAGAGTGTTTGCTGCCCTTGTATCATCAGTATAACTTTGTTAGTCTCATCTTTAAGGAGTCCTACAGAGTCCTTTGTTTTGGTTTTACTTCGTATATATGCATAGTATGATTTTGGATCTTCCTCTATGTTTTGGGCAAGTTTTCTTTCGTAGTTTCTTTTGGCTAATCTGATTTCCTGGGTAGCTGAATTTAATGCCCTTTTATATATCTCATAATCCATAACGTTCATCGTGGATTTATACCATCTCCAGTGGTTCCAATTAGTTAACAATGCTCTTTTTACTACTTGTGTCATCCATCTTGTTCCCTTTCTCTTCTTTCTCCTTTTCGGCGCATGTCTTTGTACGAGTTCAGTAATGACCTTTTTGAAATTTTCCCATAATGTTTCCATGCCATGATCACCTATCAGCTCCCTCTATGAGGTGTTTTGCAATTCCTCTCTCATTCCCTGATTGTTTCCTCAGTGGTAATCTAGAAGGTCGTCATCCTGGACCTTTACGAGAGTTTCTGTAATTGTATTCCATCTTAGAATATTGTGATCACACGTTAGGGTGATCTTTCCCTCCACCTGAATTTGATCAATCATGCTATCTTCTGATGTTAGCACAAGGTTCAATTTGATGTTACCTCATGTGGTCTCTACCACACGCTGTTCGAAACAGGAGTTCTGCTCCAGGTCTAGAAATTGATTTCCTTCTGCTTGTGATGTTAAATTTACCCAATATGGGGTTATACGTCTTGTGGTCAAAGTCCCCCATTATAAGAGTTTGGGTTTGTGATGTAACATTCATCACATTATGCAGCTCAGTAACTTTCTCTGTTGATGCTGTGTCATCCCTGTAGCATAATCCCACTGTCAGTTTGTCACTATCTTGAGCGAGGATGTTGCACTACACAGACTCTGAGGATCCCAGGGTGTTCAATTCGTCATTGATGGTTGCATCCAGGTCCTGTTTCACATAAAGCATTGCACCACCTGCTCTTGTTCAGTTCTTTCTGAATGGTGGGTCGTATCCCGGGAGGTGGAATTATCCTTCAATAATTATCTCGTCTCCATTTTGTTTCACTGTTGATGTTTCACTGATGCCAATGATGTCAGGATTCTCGGCTTCAGCATATGCACACAATGCATCAGAGCTATTTACTAGGCTTCTGGCATTTGTATAAAACCAATTAAAATTTCTTCCGTTGTTTTTATTGGGCTGAGAGATGGCTCCTGGAATCTGTACATTACTATTCCGTTCATAATCACTCATTAATTGTGTTCGATGGTATTGCTTGTGTTTAATGGCTTCAGATTCAATGAAGTCTTTTAGACTTTTTTTTTCTTGTTCGATGATGAATTTAGCGTTTATGAGAATCATGAGGTGTTGCTCGGGGCTCCTCGTTGTGCCGCAGTCGGTGTAGCTGGTATCAATACTGTTGAATACTTCATATATGCTTGCATCAGTGTGTGGGTGTTTACTTTGTCACAAGTACTACACTGAAGATGTTAAACCCCAGTTACCTTGTTGTTCTTAGTTCAGTTTGTGTGGTGTGTATATTGTACAGAATGTTTAGTACACCGCTCCCATATTGGCTTTGCTGTGGTGATATTTTCTGCTTATTCTCTTTAAGAATGAACTTTCACTCTGGTTGTTTTGGTATTTGAATGATCCTCATTCCTTGCTTTCCTTATTCCCCAAAGAAATGTATGGGACACAAGTTTAGAAAGAATTATATTATGACGATAAATTTCAAGGAACTACTGGTAACAAATCCGTAATGGCTTGAGAAACAATCGTCTCGGTGTACCTCGTTGTTTGTCCTATTATCACAGGTAAGATGAAGCTCGTCTCTCCGTAGCTTCCTCTTAACTTTGAACTTGAATGTGTGTCGAACTTATAAGGTTATAAGTGTCTGTAAACAGAAAGAAATCATCTCTCGTTTTTATAATAAACTTTATTATATGTTCTACTTCTCTGAACCTATTTCTAAAATTATAGCAACACTGGAGCTGAGTCTGAAGAACAGTCCAATTTCAATTGTTTCCTGGAACAAATTGGGTAATACACCATTAATTGGGAATCTCATTTTCATGCCATATTACATGTGGTTGACAATTAAATGGAGACAAAACAGGAGTGTATACATAGGGCGTTGAGGTCGGCGACATTGTGGTGGCGGAGGAGAATGGTTAAAGGAAGATGATAGTTTATCCTTCAGTAACCCCCGAGGGTCCACCGGACACAGCTAAGAGTCGCAACTTCGAGAGATGGAGCTCGACCTGTACAGACACACACAGCAACACACACGAGCGCATTAAATAAATTAATGTTAATTGTTGTTTTCAGATGTTGAGGTGCTGGACTCGACCAAACCTACGGGAAACAAACGCTACAAACACGATGCGATTATCGAAGACGGCATCTTGACGCTGTCCATTGACGCCCCGACCGTAGAGGACATCGGCCAGTACACCCTGGTGGCCAAGGTCATCAGAAACAACACAGTTGCTGCCTCAGACAACATAACAATGTACTTTACCTCACCAGGTTGGTCTTCTCATTTAACTTTGTCATTATCTATATAAATGAAAATGTAAATGTTCATTTGTTCAAAATCTTAAATCTCAGAAAGTTGGTCACTGATTACTTTGAAACTCTGACGCAACGTTCATTTGAATATGCGCGTGTTTTATATACCTACTGTATAGATGTTACACCTGTGACAGGTAAAATATGCTTACAAAAAAGTTTTTCATGAGAAGAAGGTGGGGAGGACGAGAGGACGGGCAGGGACGAATGTATGGAGGACAAGGTGTGGGGGAGTAGGGAATGGTGCTAAGGATGAAGGACTCGGGAGTGGGAATGGTGGGGAGGACAAGGGACGAGGGAGGGGGGGACTGGTGGGAAACAAGGGATGGGGGAGAGGGGGATGGTGGGGGGGGGGACGGGAGAGGGTCGGGAGTTCTAGAGTCGGCAAACCAGACAATCTATATATCTCCACAGACAAGGAACAAGAAAAAACATGCATACCCACAAGCACTGGGCAATTAAACGTATTAGAAACGTGTGCTTTCTCTTTTCTTTTTTTCCATTTAACCAGACTGAGCCATAGTAACCGTGGCTGGGTACGGCTAGTATAAATAGTTCTTTAATGTTTTAAACTAAGATATGAATTGATTAGTATGCACATGTGGCTTGATGATGTAAACAATATTAGTGTGCGCATAGACTCGCTGCGGCGTTATTGCTAGCTGGCCACACACGGTTTTGTTTCGTGGAAACTTAAGATTCTGAGCATCCATCAGCTCAAATCATCGAGGTTTTGTGAGGAAGAGTGCATCAATATTCCAAGACGCAGATAATATCGTGCTTGGAAGGCAACAATACTGATTTTGTCTATAATTGATGGACAAGCAACGTTGTTGATTATCTGTTGTCCAGCTGTCTGGTATTCTGTGCAACCCAGTACGCAGGTGACCAAACTGTCGTACAGCACTCGTTGCCCATGACCAATTTTTTTTTTGTGGGGACCAGGTCACTTCGAATCCAACCCTGAAGGGCGAGGCGATAACCTGCGGGCATCGCCACAAGGGGGCACCTTATAAGGTGTACTGAACCCTTTCAAGGAAAGGAAGACCAAACAGCTCAATTAGGTGTTAGGTATCCCATATTCCATCTGGGGGAATCATTTTACGACCTCTGTTGGAGGGGAATGAATTTCTCCAGGCCTAGGAGTGTCACAGGCATTAGGTAGGGCAGTGATTCAGTTCTCACTATGTGAAGACGTCATGGTGAAGTCAAAGAGAAAGAGGCAGTGGAGGCAGCTTTCAGATGAGGAGGAACAGTGGACCGAGGTGCAGGAGGCTCCGATGAAAACTGCTATCGAGGCTTCACCACGTGCCTGTAAGTAAGATTCCAGGTAAGGTGCAGTAAGACACCAGACATAATGGACTTAAAAAGAACAGCACCAGTCAAACACCAGCCAGTGTCAGACAATGTGCCTCTCTCCACAGCCCAGCCACAGGACAACAGTATGAGACAGGAGAGGACACCATCAGCCTCACACCAGACATCGCCACACTGCACAGCTTCCAAAATTCAAGATAATGCAGACTGACCACTTTCCTACAGCATATGGAGGAGTAACGGCAATGGAAAAGGAACAACCAGATATCAAACTTTCCATCACAGTCAACCTGAAAGGAGAAATTATAATGACACCACGAGACCAACAGACTGCAAATTACTTAGAAAAAGTAAGAGTCCTGCAAGGGAAACCTGAAAAGTCGTGCTTTTGGGATACCCAATCGACTTTCCCCTGGACCCAGTACTAGAACACAAGCAAATCCTGAATGCGGAACGATGCCGCACAAAAGTGGACAAGGCAGCGACACGTCAGGTTCTGGTGACCGTCATGGGACATGTGCCAGAAACATTCAGTCTTGGAAATTGGGGAACATACCGACAGAGACCATACGTCCCAGAACCCCTGCGCTGCTTCAGGTGTCAGAAATACGGCCACCATCAGTTACGCTGCACCGGACAGGAGAGATGCGGAGTGTGCAGCCTGAGACATCCAACCAAAGACTGTATAGCCAAGCACAAGGCAAACCAGGCCACAACAGTCAAATGTCCAAATTGTGGAGGCAAAACATCATGCCTGGAACACAACCTGCTCTGCACGGAAAGAAAAAGTGCAGACAGCTCAGGCCAGGATAAACACACAGACCAGCACTACATACACCAACGTCTGGAACACTCGTGCACAGCCACAACACACCCACTCTCACAGAACAAAATTTCCCGAATCTCCAAAACCTCCAAATGAGAGAATACACAAAAATGCAGAAATACAACAAAAACGAAAAGAGGAAAATACAATTATTTTTGGAATCAACACAACAAATTTACAGTTTTACCGAGATTCAGCTGAAAAACATCGTGGAAGATCATGGCAGAGACCATTATCAATTGCCTACAGATGACGCAGAACGCCTCACAACAACAGACTCAAGAAATCACTTGTGTGATAATGGACAAGATCGTGCAGCAGACCACAGTTACACAAGAAATAGACAGTCTGAGACAAGACGGAGCACAAGAGGACAAACAACGCAACATGGACATACAGACTTCCAACAACAGTCGGGTAGTCAAGACACCAGAACATCAACATTCACGAAAGCAACTGCAAGAAGCAGTGACCACCCAAGATCAACAGAATCTTACCACACAAGAAACAGACATCAACAGCCAGTGCAGTCTGATATGCAACAACACCAACAAAGTATTGAACAGCAGAGATGCACAGGTTCCAACAACACAAGAGGCGTGCATAAACAATCAATGCATCCCGATGTGCAGCAACATCAACAAAGAAATACTGGATGGTAAAGACGCACAGATTCCGACAACACAAGAAACGGACACGAACAATCAATGCAGTCCGATATGCAGCAAATATCAACAGCAAAGCGGTGGACCACAGTTATGCAGAGACTCCAACAATGCAGGAGATGACCACGAGCAATCAATGCAGTCCGATTTGCAGCGACACGACTTGCGAGGTGGAAAATATAGAGGTCGATTCCGAAGAGGAGTTCTGGTAGAACAGGCAACACCAACCGAAACCGTCGTCTGGCCATTACGAATACTGCAGTGGGACATACAAGGTCTTGGAAATAAACACCACACACTTCAGGAAGCTGCAATCAGCACGAAATCAGATATAATTGCTTGGAAGAAACTGTTTTTCCAGCCACGAAATCCTTCAGATTACAGGATATCAGCACTAGTTATACCGTATGAGCAGGGGAGACAAAGAGGTTAATGACCCTTAGTCAAGACCACCAAACCCAGCAAGAAAATAGACCCATTTTCATGTGAGGATGGAGTAGAGGAATTAGCAGTAACAGTGAATATGGCTAATATTGAGCTCCTCATATACAACGTCTACAAGCCCCCTAGACGTAAACTGAAGCAGAGGCAGTGCTTGCCTTGGCCACGCAGGAAAATGTAATTATTGCTGGGGATTTTAATGCTCATCGTCAAGAGTTAGGTGCGACTGGGCCAGCCAATGCAGATTGGCGCCATCTAGCTGCAGCTCTGCGAGAAGTACCTGAAATTACACTTCTCAACACTGGAACCCCACTCACATTCTAGGAGGGTCCCTTGATCTTACATTAATCTCAACAGCACTCAAGCATCAGGCGAAGTGGGAAGTAGACCCGGTGATCACCAGTGACCACTATGCTACTGTCACAACACTAAACATAGAACGACCTCCTACACCACCTGCACAACCTAGGTGGAATTTTAAAAAAGCCAACTGGAATATATACCAAAAGGAACTTGAAAAATGGTATGCAACATACACGCCACCTGAGAATTTGAACATATACTCGAGACCAATCTGCAGGAAGCCATTGCAACTGCGGCAAATAAAGCTATTCCAATCATTATCACAGGAAACACAAAACGAAATAACTATTGGTTCTATAGTAATAAAGTTAAAGTACAAAACCACAGAGTCAACATCTTCAGAAAACATCTAAAGAGGAACCCCACACCAGAAGGAAGAACTCTGCTAAGAGCGGTGATATCTGAAGCAAGACGAGTTTCTAGAGAAGTAAAGGAGGCAAGATGGTTTGAGTGGTGTCAAACTCTAAACGACCATAGTAGTCTTGGCAAGATATGGGGTCAGATTAAAACTATATCAGGTCGACCGGCCCGACCACAGGCATGTATTCAGCCATTGCAGGAGGCTGAGAGACTTGCTCTCCAATTTGCAGAACGAGCAGCTTCATAACAGCTTCCTGCAATGGTGATCTTCCTTGATCTAGACAATGCATTCGAACTTGCAAGACCGCAAGCAATTTTACACACCTTAGTTAATAAAGGTGTAAAGGGAAATATGCTAGCATGGATTAAAGATTACCTAAGTCACAGGTATGCCAGAGTAAAGTTGCAAGGACATGTGTCGGACTACCGCTTGCATGAGAATGGGACTCCACAAGGAGGAGTCCTCAGTCCTAGTCTTTTTAACATCCTTATGGAAAACCTTGTTACCATGACATTTACAGAAGGGGTTAAATTGCTAAGCTATGCTGACGATCTAGCATTAGTCCTTACAGGTCCTTCACTTCTCAATAAAGCACAAGATGCATTAGATAAAGTAACATCTGAATGCAGCGTTTTAGGGCTAAACATATCTGCACAGAAGTCTAAGGCAATGAGACTAGGCGGCAACACTCCAGACAGGCACCAAGCTAACATCGATTGAAATCAGGGTAAAAGGCATGCATGCTGACCAAGATATTGATTAGACCTAGAATCAGTTCACTTAAGCACGACGCAATACAAGGGTGAGTGGTAACTTTTTTCCCCACCACTGAGCTCCTCT
>WNGS01159139.1:0-11842 GCA_020271785.1 Procambarus virginalis
GGTGGTGAAGTGTTGGTGGGGTTTTCTACTTTGCTTTCCCGACTGCAATGCGTACGTCGCCAATGTACATGTGGCAGACGCTTCACAAAGCTGTCGGAATCAGCAGAGAAGATACGAGAGGAACCGTACAACGCCTGGGAGCAAGGTGAAGTTAGAGTCCTTAAGGGTCTCTTCTCAGACTAGACTCACCTGGTCCTCGTCCACGTTGATCGTTGGAATCTCCTCAACGCTTGAAACACTTTAAGGGACTCCTAGGGCCTCATCACATTTATAGAATTGTGAATAATCGGCAACTCGGTGTTGAAGACACCTGGGCTGAAGGCTCAAGTAATAGTTTTTTTATCTTTTATATTAAATTCAATATAAATCATATATACATAAGTTTACAAGGCAATACTACATTACATATACAGTAGTATAACTCTCAGTAAACAAGTGTTTCATTATCACAGAACATGATCTTAAAACCTCTAAATGTTATACTTATTTTCTTTAAATGATTTACAAAATTGGAGATTATATTTACATTAATTTACAGGGGAAATGATTGCATTTATATGTATTTTATGTAATTCTCAGTAAACCAATTTTCCATATCATCACCGAGCATGAGCCGTAAACCCCAAATGCTATACCTGATCCTGCCTCGCAAGAACTTCCATATTTTGTCTACTAAGTAACCCTCCTGCCTGCCTATCCTCACACAAAAAATGTAATCAGAAAGTAACATAATTATTGTATTTTTAATTTTCTTGCATTTTATGTCAATATGAAACATTAAAAACCTCATTAACTCCACTCTAAGACTTGGTCCACATAAAGCTTTAAGAGTGTCTCGAATCCAGTTTACAAGAACAACTTTCTGCTTACAGAAATAAAATATATGCATATTATTCTCAATTTCAGTACATTGGTCACACCTATTGTTGTCCTTAATGCCCAACATCAACAACCTATCATTAGTAGGGATGATCTCATGAATATAGCGATACAATAGCTCACGTTGTTTTGGGGCAATAAATTTAACGTGAAGGTTCGCCCATATTACTTGCCAGCTAAAGAGTGGCTATGTCTCCTCTACTCTAGGAACTATATTTGGCAGTATACCATCATACACTTGTTTACTGTTCATCATTAAAAAACCTTCAATATTACAAATCCGTCTGAGAACATCAATTGCGCATGAATAAAAGTGCGGTGAAATAAAGGCAAGGTCAGTATACTCTGACATATGTATCAAGGCCAGTATACTCTGGCATATGTATCAAGGTCAGTATACTCTGGCATATGTATCATGGTCAGTATACTCTGGCATATGTATCATGGTCAGTATACTCTGGCATATGTATCATGGTCAGTATACTCTGGCATATGTATCAAGGTCAGTATGCTCTGGCATATGTATCAAGTAGCTAACACGTAATTTACAATAGTAATGTCCTAGCGCATTAACACTATTCCTCTGCATTATTTCCTTTCTAAAGGTAACACATAAGATTGCCAATGACTTATGGTACACATTCAGTATTCCTATTCCACCGGTTTTCTTACCTTTACATAGAGTAGTCCGTTTAATTGGATGGTATCTACCATACCATACATATCTAAAAATAGTTTTGACACCATTGATACACACGCTGCTCCGACACTGTTTTTTATAAAGCATACGGATCCAATCAATAAAGTCATGTGCCCCTCCTACCCTATCCAATATTTCTAATACAAACTGAACATGTACACGGTCAAAGGCTTTCGACCAGTCGAGGTTTATCATGGAGGAAGGAACATTATTCTCAGACACATAATACACAACATCCCTAATTACATTATTGCAACTGATTATGGATCTTCCAGGCACACCACAAAACTGTTCTTTGGATATAGTTTTATCCATTGCAATCCTAAGTCTATTTGCCAGCAATTTCGATATTATTTTATTATCCTCGTTTAGCACGGAAAGTGGCCTCCTGTTTCTTAGAATATGCAAATCATCCGCTTTAGGTATCATCTTAATAATCCCATGAGATTGTGACATGCTAAGCTTCCTATGCTGTATGCTATACTGCACCACTTGAACAAAGTCTTTACCAATGACATCCCATAGATAGCAATAAAATTCCGCGGGGAACCCATCACAGCCAGGTGATTTACCCTTCTTTAAACTCTTGATAACACTCCACACTTCCTGCTTATCTACATCTTCCAACAATGACATGTTGTCATCCTGGGATAAAATCTGTGTACATTTTCCAAGGAAATACTCCCGCATACCTTGGTCTACGTGCACTTTTGTGTACAATTTCTCTAATTCATCTCGAACATAACATACAATCCCATCCGTATTTGTCATATCCGTCCCATCACCTGCTTTAATAATAGTCACAAGTGCTGTACCCTTGTTATTCTTGACTTTACTTAACAAATAAGGAGAGAGTTTTTCACCAGACATCCTATCATTAATCTGGAGGCGAACATTAACTCCTTCAGATATTTCATCCTGCATTTTGTTAATCCTGTCCTTTAAAATGGTAATTTCTTCATACTTGTCTAATCCCATGTTGACCTTTGCATAAAGTTGTTTTAACCTGTGTTGGAATAAGGTTAACAGACCATATTTTTCAGCAGCCTTTCTTATGGACACTTTCACGAAGAAACTTTTTCATGCAATTTTACACATGTCCCACCACTCCAACAGACATCTGAACTTATGTTTTTGCCCAACCAGGTGTTCCCACAATACTTGAAAATTATCAATTACATCTCTACACTGCGACAGACTGCAATTGAGCTTCTATGACCCTGTCCCCACTTTAACCTTATCGTCAATAACAAGCTTCACCACAAACATACAATGATCTGAACAGTTGACTGGAACAATACTGCAAGAACTAATTTTATCATGTAATGTGTGCATATATATTCTATCCAGCTTAGATCCATAATTCTGGCGAACATATGTGTATTCATAGACACCCCCGTTAATGCTATTTGCATCCTTGAGACCAATACATTTCAAAAGTGTAATTAAAGCAGGAGATACACATGTGTTCGACTGAGTGCTACAATCTCTCACAGAAGTGACACAATTAAAGTCGCCACCAAAAATAACTTTATGTGTATCTTTTCTGAAAAAATACAATAACTCTTTAGAGAACAATTCCTCCCTCTCTTTCTTCCTGCGGGTTCCAGAGGGAGCATACACATTAAGCAGAGGAATTATGGTGTCAAGAAAGGAAATCCTCGCATATAAAACATTACCATTATCATTCATTTCAGTATTAAGAACCGTGATGTGAGCTCGCTTAGCAATCACTATCATCGTACCACCTTTCAACAAATTCGTTGGATTAATTAAGATTTCAAAGTAATCAAACAGCACATCAAGTTTCTTAACATCTTATACATTGAGTTCTTGTACTAAAAGCACATACAATTTATAATATTTAAACAAAGATATTAGCTGCAACTTCAACGGCAACCACGTGGTCAAATTTTTCAGACTTTTAATTTAGCGGCGCAGTCCTTCATACGTATCAGATCAATACCCTGGGTTAATTTTTCCCCACGTGTCTTCACATGACTGGTTACATAACCAGCCTTCACACGACCCTTACCCTTTCTACCAGACCTTACAGAAGAGGGTGGAGTTGCCCTCTGAACAGACATTTCTACATCACTATCCCGCATGATGTCATCCTCTACATCTAGTTGACAACCAATTACTTGTTCTATCGTCACCTCACCAGGGTCAACACCACCATCAGCATCCCAGCTCTGGGCAGCTGCAGTGACTATGTTATGGGCGTCCACATGTACATTGTCCTGACTTACCTCCCCCTCACCAGGTTGGACGACAGCAGGTATAGAGTCCTGAGCAGTGTCGCCTGCACCGTCCTTGTCTGCTTCACCTTCATCATCCTGACCTGAGTTACCTGCACCGTCCTCACTCGCACTGGGAGTCACTCCCACAGACGTTTCACTTACAGAGTCGTGGGTTACTTCATCTACCCCACCTGGAACTGAAGTATTTACAACAGTGGGTTCATTTCCTGATACACTGTCCTCTATTAATGGCAGAAAGTCATATTCACGAAAAATGTTGATCCGTTCTGTTGCCTCCACCTGGCCGGCAGCAGCCATGTGACCAGTACGTCCACACTTAAAACAAGTTTTCAGTTGTCCACTGTAGATAAATTTAATATAATGACCTGCCACTAACACCGATAAAGAAATATTACGTTGAAGTTCCATTTTTACTGTTCTTGTTCCATTGAAACACCCTTTTCCTGGTCCATATGTATATTTATTGAAATGAACATTGTCCACTTTCCTATTTTGTTCCAGTATGTGAATAATAGTTCCATTCAACATTTCAAAAGGCGCATCCCTCACAGAAACGTATGTAAACGTTTTGCTCAAATTAACCACTTGTACGGATCCTTTCCCATTAGGTAAACTGATAATGTCATCATCATGCTTCTTTAGAAACTCTGAAAATGCAACATTGTTTTCAAATTTCACCACTACTCTGTTCCCTGGCAGTGGTTGGTAACCAAATATTTCGTCCATCTTTATCTGTAGCACATCGACGATCGTCGCCCAGACAAGATCATAATCAGCATTACAACTGAACTTGAGTCCTACGGAAGATCCTTCCGCTTGAGTGGAGGTGTGTAGGAGCCCATGATGGCACATATACCACCCCCAGCGTGAAGCTATCCGCCCATCAGTCAACACGCCGGTCAACAGCGACGACAAACACTTCCACCCACCAGATGCCAGTAGCAGAGAGAACCAAAACACGTCTGCTCACCACCACATCCACGACGCGATAGTTGGCAGTATTCAGAAGTATCTCAACGGAAACACCGCATAAAGCTTAACAAAAGTTTATTTACTAACTTAACCACTAATACAATGGGTGTTTGATTTACTTTAGATTGGCGCCAGAAAGACTATGGTTGTATTAGCGAGAATCTTGACGTCTGACTAATCGATTCTGATCCACTCGTGGAGAAACATCTAACTTAACACAAGTTAAGTTGGCCTTGTGACTCCTGGTGGATCAAGGGTTGGCACCTCGTGACTCCTGGTGGATCAAGGTTGGCAGCCTCGTGACTCCTGGTGGATCACAGTTTGGCAGCCTCGTGACTCCTGGTGGATCACAGTTTGGCAGCCTCGTGACTCCTGGTGGATCACAGTTTGGCAGCCTCGTGACTCCTGGTGGATCACAGGTTGGCAGCCTCGTGGCTCCTGGTGGATCACAGGTTGGCAGCCTCGGGGCTCCTGGTGGATCACAGGTTGGCAGCCTCGGGGCTCCTGGTGGATCACAGGTTGGCAGCCTCGGGGCTCCTGGTGGATCACAGGTTGGCAGCCTCGGGGCTCCTGGTGGATCACAGGTTGGCAGCCTCGTGACTCCTGGTGGATCACAGGTTGGCAGCCTCGTGGCTCCCAGTGGATCACAGGTTGGCAGCCTCGGGGCTCCTGGTGGATCACAGGTTGGCAGCCTCGGGGCTCCTGGTGGATCACAGGTTGGCAGCCTCGGGGCTCCTGGTGGATCACAGGTTGGCAGCCTCGGGGCTCCTGGTGGATCACAGGTTGGCAGCCTCGGGGCTCCTGGTGAATCACAGGTTGGCAGCCTCGAGGCTTCTGGTGGATCACTAGTTGGCAGCCTCGTGACTCCTGGTGGATCACAGGTTGGCAGCCTCGGGGCTCCTGGTGGATCACAGGTTGGCAGCCTCGGGGCTCCTGGTGGATCACAGGTTGGCAGCCTCGGGGCTCCTGGTGAATCACAGGTTGGCAGCCTCGGGGCTCCTGGTGAATCACAGGTTGGCAGCCTCGGGGCTCCTGGTGAATCACGGGTTGGCAGCCTCGGGGCTCCTGGTGGATCACAGGTTGGCAGCCTCGGGGCTCCTGGTGAATCACAGGTTGGCAGCCTCGGGGCTCCTGGTGAATCACAGGTTGGCAGCCTCGGGGCTCCTGGTGAATCACGGGTTGGCAGCCTCGGGGCTCCTGGTGGATCACTGGTTGGCAGCCTCGTGACTCCTGGTGGATCACAGGTTGGCAGCCTCGGGGCTCCTGGTGGGTCACAGTTTGGCAGCCTCGGGGCTCCTGGTGGATCACAGGTTGGCAGCCTCGTGGCTCCCAGTGGATCACAGGTTGGCAGCCTCGGGGCTCCTGGTGGATCACAGGTTGGCAGCCTCGGGGCTCCTGGTGGATCACAGGTTGGCAGCCTTGGGGCTCCTGGTGGATCACAGGTTGGCAGCCTCGGGGCTCCTGGTGGATCACAGGTTGGCAGCCTCGTGGCTCCCAGTGGATCACAGGTTGGCAGCCTCGGGGCTCCTGGTGGATCACAGGTTGGCAGCCTCGGGGCTCCTGGTGGATCACAGGTTGGCAGCCTCGGGGCTCCTGGTGGATCACAGGTTGGCAGCCTCGGGGCTCCTGGTGGATCACAGGTTGGCAGCCTCGGGGCTCCTGGTGGATCACAGGTTGGCAGCCTCGGGGCTCCCAGTGGATCACAGGTTGGCAGCCTCGGGGCTCCTGGTGGATCACAGGTTGGCAGCCTCGAGGCTCCTGGTGGATCACAGTTGGCAGCCTCGGGGCTCCTGGTGGATCACAGGTTGGCAGCCTCGGGGCTCCTGGTGGATCACAGGTTGGCAGCCTCGGGGCTCCTGGTGGATCACAGGTTGGCAGCCTCGGGGCTCCTGGTGGATCACAGGTTGGCAGCCTCGGGGCTCCTGGTGGATCACAGGTTGGCAGCCTCGGGGCTCCTGGTGGATCACAGGTTGGCAGCCTCGGGGCTCCTGGTGGATCACAGGTTGGCAGCCTCGGGCTCCTGGTGGATCACAGGTTGGCAGCCTCGGGGCTCCTGGTGGATCACAGGTTGGCAGCCTCGGGGCTCCTGGTGGATCACAGGTTGGCAGCCTCGGGGCTCCTGGTGGATCACAGGTTGGCAGCCTCGTGGCTCCTGGTGGATCACAGGTTGGCAGCCTCGGGGCTCCTGGTGGATCACAGGTTGGCAGCCTCGGGGCTCCTGGTGGATCACAGGTTGGCAGCCTCGGGGCTCCTGGTGGATCACAGGTTGGCAGCCTCGGGGCTCCTGGTGGATCACAGGTTGGCAGCCTCGTGGCTCCTGGTGGATCACAGGTTGGCAGCCTCGGGGCTCCTGGTGGATCACAGGTTGGCAGCCTCGGGGCTCCTGGTGGATCACAGGTTGGCAGCCTCGGGGCTCCTGGTGGATCACAGGTTGGCAGCCTCGTGGCTCCCAGTGGATCACAGGTTGGCAGCCTCGGGGCTCCTGGTGGATCACAGGTTGGCAGCCTCGGGGCTCCCAGTGGATCACAGGTTGGCAGCCTCGTGGCTCCTGGTGGATCACAGGTTGGCAGCCTCGGGGCTCCTGGTGGATCACAGGTTGGCAGCCTCGGGGCTCCTGGTGAATCACAGGTTGGCAGCCTCGAGGCTTCTGGTGGATCACTAGTTGGCAGCCTCGGGGCTCCCAGTGGATCACAGGTTGGCAGCCTCGGGGCTCCTGGTGAATCACAGGTTGGCAGCCTCGGGGCTCCTGGTGGATCACAGGTTGGCAGCCTCGTGGCTCCTGATGAATCACAGGTTGGCAGCCTCGGGGCTCCTGGTGGATCACAGGTTGGCAGCCTCGGGGCTCCTGATGAATCACAGGTTGGCAGCCTCGGGGCTCCTGGTGAATCACAGGTTGGCAGCCTCGGGGCTCCTGGTGGATCACAGGTTGGCAGCCTCGGGGCTCCTGATGAATCACAGGTTGGCAGCCTCGGGGCTCCTGGTGAATCACAGGTTGGCAGCCTCGGGGCTCCTGGTGGATCACGGGTTGGCAGCCTCGGGGCTCCTGGTGGATCACTGGTTGGCAGCCTCGTGAATCCTGGTGGATCACAGGTTGGCAGCCTCGGGGCTCCTGGTGGATCACTGGTTGGCAGCCTCGTGACTCCTGGTGGATCACAGGTTGGCAGCCTCGGGGCTCCTGGTGGATCACTGGTTGGCAGCCTCGTGAATCCTGGTGGATCACAGGTTGGCAGCCTCGTGACTCCTGGTGGATCACTGGTTGGCAGCCTCGTGACTCCTGGTGGATCACAGGTTGGCAGCCTCGGGGCTCCTGGTAGATCACTGGTTGGCAGCCTCGTGAATCCTGGTGGATCACAGGTTGGCAGCCTCGTGACTCCTGGTGGATCACTGGTTGGCAGCCTCGTGAATCCTGGTGGATCACAGGTTGGCAGCCTCGTGACTCCTGGTGGATCACTGGTTGGCAGCCTCGTGACTCCTGGTGGATCACAGGTTGGCAGCCTCGTGACTCCTGGTGGATCACTGGTTGGCAGCCTCGTGACTCCTGGTGGATCACTGGTTGGCAGCCTCGTGACTCCTGGTGGATCACTGGTTGGCAGCCTCGTGACTCCTGGTGGATCACTGGTTGGCAGCCTCGTGACTCCTGGTGGATCACTGGTTGGCAGCCTCGGGGCTCCTGGTGGATCACTGGTTGGCAGCCTCGTGACTCCTGGTGGATCACTGGTTGGCAGCCTCGGGGCTCCTGGTGGATCACAGGTTGGCAGCCTCGGGGCTCCTGGTGGATCACTGGTTGGCAGCCTCGGGGCTCCTGGTGGATCACAGGTTGGCAGCCTCGGGGCTCCTGGTGGATCACAGGTTGGCAGCCTCGGGGCTCCTAGTGGATCACTGGTTGGCAGCCTCGGGGCTCCTGGTGGATCACTGGTTGCCTGGCTTTTCGCTGTGTCGTGATGTAGTACTCACCTAGTTGTGCTGGAAGGGGTTAAGCATCGGCTCTTTGATCCCGCCTCGTGACTGTTAATCAACTAGTGATTGACGGAAGGAAGAGAGTGGTGAGTGGAGAGCAGTTGACTAGGCAACCCGTCCTCGACTCAAGTCAATTCAATCCAACGGTCAACCCCACAGACGCATTCATAAATTTCAACTTGCTGTTCATTAAAAACAGGAATTTTCTCAAATATAAAAAAATATTTTAATATATTAGCATATTGTGCATATATAGGTTAGGTTAGGTGTTTAAGTTCTGTTGGCGATTATTTGTATTTGTAGTACGTGGATGAAGAATTTACAGCGTTGTGGTTCGACAAAATTCGTCAGTAAAGCACTTGTTCCGGAAGTGTTCGAACGTCAGCAGTTGTGAGTCCTGAGTCGTTTTTCATTCATAAACTGTTGGGGTTTGGCGGATGCATGGAATGAACTTTCGGGGTTTTTATGTAGAGGACGGGCTGGCCAAGCCACTATTTATGAATGATAAACTGTTTACACACGACTCATAACTGATGACGTTCGAACATTTCTCGAACAAGTGCTTCGCTGACAACTTTTGTTCAAGTAAGTAAATAACTATCAAAAGAAGACACCAAACCGCGTAGGCAACTTTTTGTTCAAACTACAACGCTGAAATCAGCCCGTCCGCTAAACAAAGGACAAAGTCTATTCCATCCACCCGCCAAACCCCAGCTGTTTATGGATGAAAAACAGTTTACACACGACTCACAAGTGATGACGTCCGAACACTTCCGAAACAAGTGCTTCACTGACGGATTTTGTTCGAACCACAACTCTGTATATGTTTCACCCCACGTACTACAAATACAAATAATCGCCAACAGAATCTAGACTAACAAATACTTAAATATACACAGTGTGGTAATATATCACAATATTAATTTATATGTGAGAAAATTCCTACTTTGAATGAACAGCATGTGAACATTGATGATTGTATCGTTGGGGTCGACCGCTGGATGGCGTGGACCTCGTCTGAGGACGGGTTGGTTACCCTTGGATAACAGTGTGCCAACTACTGACAACATAATATTGAAATAATAATATTCAAAATATTTTACAATAAAATCTTACAATATGGCTCAAGAACATATAGAAAACTCGCTTTTTGGGAAGTTTCATTTTGAAACTTATTTACCCGCTTCACGCTCAAGTGGAATTTGACGGTAAGAACTGTTGTCAGGTGGCTGGCAACGACACTTGCCAGTCAGTTGTTTTGGTGCCGTCAAGACTCCCGGCAGGTGTCAAGTATTTGAGATAATTTCTTTAATTGTTTCCTCAAATGTGATACATTTTTAAAGATTGTTGTTTTAATAGGATGCGTTTAGGTTCCGGGAAGAATTTCTGCTTATGTATTGGTACAAATAATATCTTCAACGCACTTAAGGCTTAGAACATGGTTCAAAGTTTTGTTCCACTTGCAAATATTTCAACTTAATATGAACAAAGATTCTCGCTGACGGAACTGTTATATTCTGTTGCTGTTAATACGCACTTCACGTGAATTGATTGTGATCTAATCCTCGAAATCAAACTTTTTATAATCCTTTTGTTGCCTTAAATTTACTAGCTAAGCTTGTCTTTCAAAAGCTTTGAAAAAATATTAAGTAATTGTTGGACCATCTGGTGTGGACCTCAGGCATCCAGACAGTAACGGAAGCGGGCGGCTTGAAGTCCTTCCTGAAGGTGGGGTTGGCCAAGGTTAGACACGACGGGGTTAAGAAGGTGGCCAAGGACTTGCTGCAGATGGCAACAAAGGAAATTTTGGGAGCGTTCCCAGCTGGTGTGGGCGTGGCTCTGACGGCAGATGGGTCTCTCCACTTGATGATAGGAGAGCCGTCACACGCTGGCACGGTGCCACAGACGACCAGGAAGGAAGGTGCGTCTTTCCAGAAGTTCGTAAAGACTGAAGGTGAGTAGTTTGTTCCCTTGTCTGGATTAGAACATAAGAATGAAAATTACTGCAAAAGGCCTATTGGTCCATACGAGCCAGCTCCTATTCGTATCCACCCAATCTCATTCATGTCTAACCTACGCTTGAAACAATCGAGGGATCCAACTTCTGTTATGTTATGCATTAATTGGTTCCACAAATAAACTACCCTGTTACCGAACCAGTATTTACCCAGGTCTTGCCTGAATCCAAACTTATTAAATTCATACAAATTGTTCGTATTTTGTCTTGAGTTGATTGTACTGGCCCGTATTCCCTCGCTGATCTCGCCTTTACTATCTTGGTTGTTTGATCCCTTAAAATTCCCCAAGGATTGCCTTGTTACAGAAAGAGCTCATCTTTGTGTGAAAACTGTAAAATTTAAGATTGGATTAACTGCTTTTCTTATTATGCATTGTAATTTGTCATTTGTTAACTCGTGAAAGGAAATAGAACATTGCACATTCGCTTCTAGGGATTTTTTTTTGTTCTAGATATAAAATCTGTAATCTGAACGTCTGAAAGAGAAATCTTGGTAGGGAATTATCGGAAGAAAGCGCCAAGCCATTAAGACTATATAACATTTTGTAGGGGTCAGGGTAAGAATTTGGGCTGGGGGGGGGGGGGAGGGAGGAATCCCCAACCACTTGGACGGTCGGGGATTGAACGCCGACCTCTGAGCAGCGAGACCGCCGTACAACCGTCTAGCCCAAATAGTTGGGGCACACAAATCTTGGAACTAATATTTTAACATTTAACTCTTGAATTAACACGTTTAGTATACTCCCGCTCAACAAATCTCCCGGATTTTTTGATTTTTTTTCTCGTCCAATGTGAACTTTTATAGCTGTTCCATTGCTTTAATTGAAGTTTCAGGTGAAAACTTCAATTAAACACTTGGAGGCGGACTGGTTCATGAACACGGCAGTTAGTGAGATTCTTTCTTGCAGCTCTTAAGATTGGACGTGTACATATTTCATACAACTTGTGACCATAATTGAAATAGACATCATAGAATTTTGTCCTTAAACCTAATTTACTAAATTTAAGCTAGTCTCTCGATGACACGTTTACCAATTAGCAATTTCCTAATCC
>WNGS01159141.1:12811-24261 GCA_020271785.1 Procambarus virginalis
ATAAGTCTCCTTCACTCGACATCTCTTTAGACTCTCACACGTCGTGAGGGTTACTCCCCCGTTAGGGCGATTCCATACTCCGCCTCCGCTGGCAGCCACCGCCGGCATGAGCTCACTGCCCTCAGTTACCCACAGACACTCAGTGAAAGTGGATGTGCCACTGCCTCCTCCAGCTGGTTGCCTCATTTTTACTCTCTTATTTCAGCTTACTGCTTTAATAAAACGTAACTATTTTACCTATAAACACTTGCCATGATCGCTGGCTACACGATCAATCACAGGCAATCATTAACAACAGTTTAAATGGACTTGCCACAGAATTTATCTCGTCCGGGGCACGCTCAGGCCTCAATTTTCGACATTGGCGATCCCCGACGACCATAAAATCATTATAAAGCTGCTTCAACAGGCTTCTCCTATTCCTGACTCGAGCACTAAGTCATCTTCTGACTTTATGCACGAACGCCTGACTGGTCCCCTCCTCTTGAAGGAGCATGGAACTAGAGCTTCCTCCTTTACTGCCAGGAGTACTCGACTCCTACGACCTCTGCTGCTCGAGTGAGGTCAAGACGTCTGCAGAGAGTCTCATGCTTTGCCAACAAACTCTCGACATCTCATGTCAAGTCACTTATTTACAAATTTATCCTCTGCCCATGCTTTTAAACTCTTCATTAACTTTTGCCAAATATTTAATATATATATATATATATATATATATATATATATATATATATATATATATATATATATATATATATATATATATATATATATATATATATCCACATGTCTATATTTCCTTTGACCTCTCAGTTATTTTGTTGAATAACTCTCACAGGGTAGACTCGTTTATCAGCCTACCTGGGGTCATAACACTCCCTTCCCCTTATTTTTGAGAGTTATTCCAGTGGTTAGTCTCGAGATAATGCGTCGGCCACCACATTGTCTCGTCCTCTCCACTTACTGTTTTCCTTCACGGTTTCTTCTTCTTCTTACTCTTCACGTCCAGAGCCAGACATCTGTGGTCTGTACCTCCTCTGTCGTCCTCATACTTCGGTTCATCAGGCTCACGATTCCGGCTGTCGCCATCACCCTTCAGTCTCTCATCAACATACTCCACTCTGTCAGCTTCATGCTTCCATCTACTATCATCATACTTCTGCCTCTTGTCATCATACTTCACTTTCTCGTCTTCACCGACGATCCCTTCTTTCGTCTCCTCATTTATCCAAGACTTCATCCTCTTCGACTTCCATCGAACCTTCGACTTTCCTTTACTTCTCCGTGCTTGCATTATCATCTCCTTCTCACGCTTCACTCTATTACACAACTCCAATTCTTCTCCTTCAACTCTCACTCGTTCCCTCAAGGTTTCCTCGAGTACCATATTACACTCAACAGCACTCTACTGTACTTGTTGCTCTATATCTTCCAGAGTGCTCGTAAGCATTCCTCTGCACATACTGCCGCTTCTCACTTCCTCTTCTTGGCTATCACTCTTCTTCACTATCTCTTCTTCACGCTTCCCGTGAAATGTGTCACCTCTTGACTCCTCATACAACTCAACTTCATCATCCCTACACTTCTGTTTCCGTGGGCAACTAGACACTACTCTTGTCCTCAGTTTGTCCACATCACTCTTCACCTCTGCTCAGCACAGTTATCTCTACTTTCTGACTCTCATTTTCAGCGGACTGGGCTCTACTCAGGTCCACTCTTTTCACCTTATTCTTCTCCGGCCGGGTCATCTTCATTTCTGACCTCACCGAGACTCCATTTTCCTGAGCATTCCCTTCCAAAACAGCCACGCAATCTCTACGTCGATATCTTCTTTCGGTGGATTCGACACTGCCACAACATCTCCCTCATTTCCCTGAGCTAGGTTTTCATCAAACAACCATGCTATCTCCACTACGATATCTTCCTTCAGTGAAGCCGACACTGTCGCATCCTCACCAGTGTCATCTTCGTCGGCCACATCTGCCCTCGTCACTACTGAGGCAGGGTACTCAATGGCTTGGCCGTCCTCTGACTCATCCTCTCGGATGCCAGCCAGGTCTACACACTCAGGTGTCCCACCAGTGCTGTGGCCCATCTGGCACAGCTTCCACTCTGTTCTTTGGCAACACCTTCGTCCCGTACAAATCATTTCCCAGGATCACATGGACTCCTGGAACAGGTATGTCATGGCATTACCCTAATGCCACCTCTGCCGACAAATAGTTCGACTGTAGCCTGACAGTACAAGTGGGCATTTCACCCTCAGACAGCAATCCATACACCTTTATCTTCCTCCTGCCAGCTAAGAGTCGATCATTTCTAGTTAGGTTCCTCGCAATTAAACTCTGACTAGCTCCAGTATCCCTTAGGATACCAACTTCTACCTACGGTTGTCCTTCTATATACACCCAACCTTTACTCATGAACGGACTATATCGCTTGTTCACCAAGTTTACTTTCTGTGGTTTGTCCTGTTATACATCAATACATTTATTTCGGGGTCACACATGGTCATGGTCACAACTCTCTTGCCCTGTCTACAATCTCGCATCATGTGACCTAAGCTCTTACAATTGTAACATCTCATTTGGGGGGAAGTCTCTTCTAAATGTTCCCGAGTGGCTCTGACTGCCCACTCATATTGGAGTTTCTCGGCCCAGGCACACTACCTGTACTCTGAGGGGTTCGACTGAACTCTTGATTTCCTGGTTCATGATTAGTTTCTCGTTTAACTTCATCATCCTCACTTTCAGATGAAGTGCATGACCTACTCCTCTGAGTTTTAGGAAACTTACATTTATTCGCTCATTTATCAAAGTTTTTCTCACCACAGGCTCCCCTGGGTCTACCATAATTTCGTCCTCCCCAGACTCCACTGGTTCTGCCATCATTATGCCTCGTCTCACTTTTCACCCTGTTTTCCTTAATCTCCTATACGCCTCTGTAATCATGTCTGCCCTATCTGTGGCATCTCTTACATTCTTTACTCCTGCCTCTTAGATCTTGAACCTTGTCTCGGGGTGTATCATTTCTAGAAATATTTCCAAGAGCATTAACTGCTTTAGATCGGTATAAGATCCAACTCCGGCAGCCTGCGTTTCTGTTCTCGCATTGGCATCCTTGGTGATACTTAGCGCTCTCTGATTATCCCACACATTTGATGGTGCTACATAACCTTCCCGGTTTGGTGCCTTCTTTTTGATAATTACTTACATACTTACTTACTTTTTATAGTAAGTAAGTAAGTTACTTACTTACTATAAGTTACTTACTTACTATAAAGTAAGTTGCAAAGTTTTGGCTGGTTGATATTTCGCAACATGATAATTGGCAAGCCTATTTTCAATTGCTGTACATGTGATGGTATCCCTGGTAGGTCGAGTGAATTAAAAAAAATCTGTTGGATAATTGACTGCTTCATCTGCTTCCTAAACAATGTCGACGAACTTGTATGTGACTGCCTCGCTTTGAATGTTAGAATGAATAATATTGTTAAGGTCGTAGACGTTTTGTTCTTGGCCACAAGAATAGCTCGTTCACTCAGCCAATCGTGATTCTTATAATTGGTTTCAATATTGGGAAATACTTTTTCAATCAATTCTTCTTCTGACATCACTAAATTGCAGAAGTTATGAGGCAATGAAATTCATCCTGAGGTCAGATCAACCGGCCCGTTTACGTTCCTAATTTCTAGAAATTAATGTGAGAAAATCTCAGCTGATGGATCGTTTTGCAGTAGCTATATAACTACACGCGTATTTGTAGTTAGTTTAAATGTCTTTACGTGGCGCCACAAAGTAGAGTATTTCAGGCGAGCATTTATTTCGTCCGCTGGTGTCGATCGAGGAATTACAGATAAAAATTGCAAGCAAGTCTTTTGCAAGCAATATTAATGAGTTCCCAAATGGTCTAATGTTTCCACACAAATCTTGCAATGATCGATGAAGAGCCTCGAACGTTTTTTGTGGGGCATTGTGCATTCATTTTGAATTGCCAATTGGGATTTCAAAGTCGAAGTAGGAGTTCTTCCACCTGGTAGCAATGTCGCAGCAATTTCGGACGACGCAAAAGCAAAGGTTATGCCATTTTGCGATCGATATGCTGCCAGAATTAATCTAATTAGGAAGGTTTTACCAGTTCTTCCTGGCGCATCTAAGATGATTTCTCGAAGCCCGTTATTGACAGTTTGAATTATTTGATTGTTAATGCCTTTTCGTTCAAGCTTTATCGTGGTGAAGGGTGCACCAATTTTTTTTATTAATACATGAGGTACATCTGCATCAGTGCAGCTACCCTAGACTATATGAAGTGGAGTACAGTGTGTCAAAAAAGCTAACAAGGTGATGCTAAAAATCCCCATCACACAGGATGGTTAGTCATACAGAAGCATGTGATAGGCAGTCTGCACTGGCCGACTCCGGAAGTATTTTGAGCATATCATAAGCACAAGATTGAATAGGGCAGCAGTGGTAATAAAAGTCCCCATCTCGTAGGATGGTTAGTCATACAGGGCTATATGTTTAGTAGCATGCACTGGCAAATTTTGGGTACACTGTGGGGATATCTTCAAGAATACGAGAATGAATAAAGTATTTGTAAAGCTCCAGGTACCTCATGCCAACTGGTCTGAAAGGTCTAATAACTGGGCATTCGGTGATGTAGTGTGGGAGATCGTGCCGCAGTTCCTGCTCACAGAGTTTGCAACTGGAGTGCTCAGGATTGGGAGATCCGCCACCTGTAGCCACCTGCCACAGGTAACGGTAACCCAACCTGATACACCAAGGGTGCACCAAGCAGATACACATTGAAATGTTCACAGCCCCATACAAGAGCAAGAGCTTCCTTCTCTGTCTGACTGTATCGTTGCTCAACATCTGTGAGAGAACGGCTGGCGTAGGCAATTACTACTCTGGAATCTGGTTGACCAGGTTTGTGTTGGGCTAACACAGCACCTAAACCAACAGGACTAGCATCCACCGTTAACTCAGTGTCCATTGATGGATCAAAATACGCAGCAGTCGTATTCTCTACTAGTGCATCTTTCGCAGCATCAAATGCATTTTGCTCGATATCACTCCAGTACCATGATGCATTTTTCTTCAGGAGCTCACGTAGAGGCTTCGTAATAGTAGCAAAATCTGGAATGAAGCGAGAACAGTAGTTTGCCATTCCCAGAAAACTATGTACTTCAGTGGATGTTGAAGGAGATGCAGCATTCTTGATATCTGCAACTTTCTTAGTATCTGGAGACAGTCCTTTGTCACTAAGTACATGTCCAAAGAATTAAATTTTATGTTGATTGAACTCACACCTTGCTCGGCTTAGCATCAGATTCCTTTCTCGTAAGCGTTGCAATGTTGCACGAAGAGCTTTGTCGTGTTCAGCTTGGGTACGGCCATAAACAATGATGTCATCAGACATGTTATCAGCATTAGGTATATCTTGCAATAAATGGCTGATGATGTGCTGGAATACCTCAGTAGCACTGTTAATACCAAAACTCAGGTGCTTGTACCTATACAGACCTCGATGTGTCTTAAACAGTGTGATGAAGCGACTCTCATCATCAAGTTCAAGCTGATGATAGCCCTTGTTTAAATCTAACTTGCTGAATACAGTTGCACCATTCAGGCGGTAGATCATATCATCTACAGTGGGTGTAGGATGGCGTTCACGCATTATTGCCTTGTTGGGAACACGCATGTCTACACAAATGCGTATCTCATCTGATTCTTCGGCTTTGGTGGAGTGACAATTGGGCTTACCCATGGTGTTGGGCCTGTTACCGGTTCAATGATATCTAGTTCTATCAGCCTATCCAGTTCGGCATCGACTTTCTTGCGAGTATGGAATGGTTGTCGGCGATGTGGTTGGGCAACTGGAATTACATATGGGTTGATATGCAGATGTACTTTGCTATCAGTATAACAACCTATGGATTCAAATCGATCAGAAAATTCTGCAACAATAGCATCAACATTGTTTGCAGATTCCACTGCTACAGCATTAGAAAGCTGAAGTAGCCCCAATTTGGTTGAAGTTTTGTAACTGAGTAGAGACTTCTTTGCATTCCTAACAACATGGAAGGTAGTAATGAGCATTGCACTCTTTGACTTAATCTCTGCATGGAAAGTTCCAATCACTGGCAGACAACCTTTGAAGCATAGGCAGTGGCTTTGCCATTGTAATTCTCAAGCTTTGGGAAATGTTTTTTGAATTTCTCATAGTGGCACTCAGCAATGGTGTCAGTGTTTGATCCAGTGTCAATGAGAACTTTGAGACAAATATCAGCAATGTATACTATAGTCTCTGGGTTGTTTGGAAGATCATTCCATTCTGTGATTGCTTGTACTCCATAAAAATAATCACATTCACTGTCATCTGAGACTGGTTGTAATGACATGTTGTCTTGTACATTATTAACATTCTGGATATGAAGTGCAATATTGCGTTTACCACCTCGATCCCTATGACCTGATCCTTGTACAGTACTTTTATTCATTGACAGTGGTTTCTTGAGTGCGGAACGACACATAGCACCAAAATGACCTAGTTTTCCACACTCATAGCACTTCTTACCTTGAGCAGGACAAACATTACCTTGGTGTGGGTAGTCTCCTCCACAATTGTAACATTTATTGTTGACAACCTCTGATGTGAGTCGTTGTGACTGCTTGAGTCTTGTTCCATGACTTCAGTTGTGATGTGATTCTCTGCTCAATTTGCTGTTAGGTTTGGCATGATATCTTCTATGATCACGGTGTCCTCCCTGAACCTTACGTACCTCATCACTGTTAGTGACAGTGACAGAACCGTTGTTGGCACTGCACTTCATGACACGAGCATCATGTGCAGCATCTTCCATTCGACGAGCAATATCCAGTATCTTGGTAAGAAAACTTGTATCATCAACAAGTTCTAGAACTCTTCTACGGAGACGTGTAGATGTGCATGTTTCAATTATTTGCTGTTTAATTTCTTTGTCAACATCAGCAAACTCACAATGGGCTGCTAAACCCTGCAGACGTGTGTGGTATTGATCTACAGTTTCATTAGAGAGTTGTTTGGCTCTCCTGAAATGCATAATTTCCATAGCAATGTTTTGTCTAGGTTTGAAATGTTCAGTTAATTTGGCTTTGGCAGTGTCATAATCTTTGGCAGCACCAGTGTCTTTCAGTGTGTCAAAAATGTCACAAACTCGATCACCTACATAATGAGGTAGAAAGGCACGCTTTCTTTCAGCACTTTTGATGTCTGAAACTATCAACAAATTTTCAAACCTTTTAAGCCATCTGGTCCACCTCTGTGACAGGTTTGTCTGGTGACAGTCAGGATCAAATGCAGGAAACTGAGGTATATTTGCCATTTTTACTGTATAAATGTAAACTTATCACTTAAATTTTCCTCAGAATACTAAACACTTACTGCACTGTATATGTTAGTTAAGAATTCACTGTAATTACTTTAATTTTGCAAAGCACACAAGCATTTTAATGCAAAAGTTCACAACAGTGCACATACAGCAGCAACTTACCTCTTACCTAGCCTTGTGAACATGTTGTGTTGTTCCTACTCACAGCTGCACAGCAGTTGGCATAGCAGTTGGTACGGCAGTTGGCACAGCAGTTGTTGTTTGATGAGCTTTCAGTACTATCAACACAGCAGACAGTTCACAGCCTCACCAGCATGAAGAATCGTGTAGCACAGAGCGTCGTTTCGTACACAAAACATCGGGTTTTGTACAGAGCATCAAAGCATCATTTCGTACACAGCATCGGCAGATATTTATATCGCAGATTCCTCAGTATACAGTTTCAGTCAGCACATTGCTTGGGTAGTACACAGCATTGGTTAGCACACAGCATTGGTTAGCACACAGCATCGGGTAGCACACAGCATTGGATAGCACACAGCATTAGGTAGCACAGCATTAGTACGGTGCTCACAAACTGCACGACTTCTCCTCCTCCGGGGCGAGACAGCATGCTTCTTCCTTTTGATTTGAGCTGAACAAATACCTGAGTTCACAGTTCATCCTCGTCGCCAGTGTGGTGTTATGTGTTGCTGAGGAAGTCTTGGTTGTAGGGTTGATATAAAGCCATTGCTTGGTTACTGACTTTAATACTAATAATGATACATGGCTAGCAGCTTCCAAGCCTGGCGGGCGTCCTGTACGCTCTCTGTTGTTTATCTATTGCTGGCGTATGAAACGCAGTGCATACAAACGGATGGTGTCGTTTACTATGAACATGACAGAGACTGGGATTTATTAATTGAAGCGTTAGTAACAAGACAACTGGTGCTGTTCTTTAGCTATGTTTTGCTCTGGTTAGGCCCCATTTAGATTATGCAGTTCAGTAATGGTCGTTGTACTATAGAATGGATATAAATTCACTTGAAAGCATCCATTATAGGATGATAAAGTTAATTCCCCAAGTTAGAAACCTGGTATATGATCAAAGAAAAACAAAGCTTAAATTGCATTCACTGGAATGGCGAAGAGTTAGGTGTGACATGATAGAGCTTTACAAGTGGATGAATGGACATAACAAAGGGAATATTAATAGGGTATTAAAGTATCAACACACGACAGAACACGAAACAATGGGAATAAATTAGATAAGTTTAGATTTAGGAAAGAAATGGATAATTACTGGTTTGGTAACAGGGTTGTTGATTTGTCGAACAATTACCGCGTAACTTGGTGGAGGTGGGGTTCTTTCCAGTGTTTCAAACGTTGGTTAGACATGAATATTATTGGGATTGGGAGGATATAAATAGGAGCTGCCTTGTATGGGCCAATATGCTTTCTGCAATTACCTTTGTTCGTATGTTCCTATGTTCTTTTGTTTAATAACATCATCCCTGGTAACTGCTAAACTAGTCAACGTGTCCTCGTCCCCACCCACATAAACTTGTTCGGCTGAAGGCATAGAGTTAAGTTTTTCTTTGGTAAATACACAGTTAAAATATTTATTATAAATACTACTCATCTTTTCGTCATTATCCATTATATGACTTGTCTCAGCTTTTAATGGACCTATCCTTTCCCCTAATCTTTGTTTGATATAAATGAAAAAAACATTTAGGACCTGCCCCTGCTTGCCCTGCTATGCGAACTTCAAAATTTCTTTTTATGCCCTCCTTATCTCTTTTTTTTAACATTTCTAACCAAATGTACGAATTCTTGTTCAAAACTAACTTCACCATTCTTAATTCGTTTGTACAAAGCTCTCTTTCTACCTATTAGCTTCTTCAGATCATTTGTTAACCGTTTCGGGTCATTAGTATTCGATTTATTCAATTTATTTATTTGTATGGTATACTGCATTCCTGTGCTCCGCTTAGAATATTTTTAAATAAGTTATTTTTTAATCCACTTTGAAATCCCATTTTATATCACCCATCGCTGGGTTCACGTCTTGCTACAAGACCGGCCTAACGTCTATGCCCAAGATTTTCCAAACTATTTGTCCCAAGAAATTTCTTACGGTATCAGCTTTGAAATTCAAATAAATGGATTTAAACTATTTCACACAGACAGATATATTAGACGAGGAGGGGGACTAGCCATATATGTTAGGGACAATTTGAAATGTAGTCTCAAAGAGGGAATCAAAACTGAGCCACATACAGAAATTATTTGGATAGAATTATACAAAAAAAAAATAATTTTAAAATAGGAGTTATATATAGGCCACCAAATTTCGACAGAATGGAAGCAAAGCATCTATGGGATGAAATACCTAGAGCATCTAGATCTAACAGTATTTATGTCATGGGTGACTTTAATTTTAGTGGAATAAACTGGTTGAACATACAGGGAATAATGAACCAGAAGATGTTTTAGAATTAATTGACGATTGCTTTCTTACGCAACATATTAAAGAACCAACGTGGGAAAATAATATTTTAGATTTAGTGTTAACTAACAGGGAAACACAAATTAAGGACATCGAAATAGGGAGTGAGCTAGGGAACAGTGATCATAAAGAAATCAGATTTAGCATAGAATGGAATAGATCTGTAGGAGAAAATTCTGTTATATTGCCTGGTTTTCGAAAAGCTGATTTCAATAGCCTAAGAATTTTTTTGGGTCAAATAGATTGGAAAGTCTTGGGTATGGGGTGTGGGCCGGTCTTGGAGCTAGACGTGAACCCAACGGTAGGTGACGTAAAAGGGGTTTTTGATGTGGATTCAAAATATAACCTATATAAAAATATTCTAACCAAAGCCCAGGAATGTAGTATACCATATAAATTGAATAGATCGAATACTAATGATCCAAAGTGGATAACAAAGGATATGAAGAACCTTATAGGTAAAAAGAGAGCTTGGTACAAAAGGATTAAGAATGGGGAAGTCAGTTCAGAACAGGAATTAGNTACATTCCCCTCTACAGGCAGGAGGACTAACACCTGTTCTCCTTTCTGAAACTTACTGTCCTTCACCTTCCTGGCATGATATTTGACCATCTCTAACTGGGAGATCTTTAAATTTTCCTTTGCCAACTCTCTGGCCCTAGAGTCGCTCCCTAAAAGTTTTCACATATTGTCCTACATCCACTTTATGCCTTTCCTGAGTGAGCTGTTCTTTTAACGTCCTCACTGGACTCCTCACTGAGTGTCCGTATACCAGTTGAAATGAATTGAATCCGAGCGATTCCACCACCGCATCCCTGATGGTAAATAGTATAGATGGTAACGCTCGTCCCATTTATTCCCTTCCTCAGTGCAGTATATCTGCAACAAACTCTTCAGCGTTCCATGGAATTGCCCCAACGCCCCCTGCAACTGATATGGTGACGAGTGTGCTTGTTCAACCTTCCACCCCCTTACAGTTTCCCTGAATAGTTTTGACTGGAAGACACTCCCCTAGTCCGTGTGGATAATTTTGGGCATGCCTACCCAGGCAACGTAGTTCTAGAGTCTATCCAGGACGGCTCGTGATGTCACTTTCATAAAGTTTCCACTTCTGGGAAACGAGTAGCCATACAAATTATGCATACACATTATGGTTAATAAATATTCGTGGCTTTCCTAGTCCTTGGAAACAGACCCACACAGTCTTCCAGGACGAACTTAAAAGGCTCACCAAAAGCTGGGATGGGCCTCAAAGGTACCTTTGGTATAGCCAGGGCCAGCTTACCTGCTCGCTGGCATACCGAACATGTTCAACAATACCTTTTCACGTCCTTCCATGTTTGGCCAATAAAAATGCTCCTGTACCTTTATCAAAGTCTTTTTCACACCCAAGTGCCCTTCCATGTCTACTGAGTGGGCTAGTTCTAACACCACTGCCCTAAACTCCCTCGCCACCAACACTTGGTGTTTTTCCATCCACACTTTGTCTGCGCCGGATCTATCCGATCCCCACTTCCTCAACAATATGCCATTGTCCATGTAAAAATGCACTGGGGACTCCGGACACGAGTTTCCGGTGATGCTCCA
>WNGS01159142.1:0-5000 GCA_020271785.1 Procambarus virginalis
ACCAAACTCACCAGTCAAGCCTGGCCTCGGGCCGGGCTTGGGGAGTAGAAGAACTCCCAGAACCCCATCAACCAGGTATCAACCAGTCGGGCTGTGATATACGAGCCTGCTGGCTGCTTCCGACAACTGATTGTCAAATTTGATCAGACCAGCTTGACCTCTTGGGGAAGGACTCTCAAAACGGACTACAGGTAAACTCTAGGCAAGGGTATTGTGGAAAGACAATCAGTGGAAGATATGGTTACTATACGCGTCCATATTCAATATATAGTTAAATGTCAATTGTGATGAGTTGACTAATTGAAGAACTGGTCGCACTTATTCTGTTAGGCGGGTAGAACCGATTGTGCTTAATCAACTGAAACTGTGATTGATACGTCACGCTGCCAGCAGCGGCGCCTAATAGTCTGCTTGATCAGGCCTCCTTCTCAACCTTGGCTCACTGTCTGTCTCCCTCCCTCCCCTTCTCTCCACCCCTTACTCCCTTTCTCTCTCCCTCACTCTCCCCATCACCCTCTCATCCCACCTTTCCTCTTCCTCCCTTTTACCCCACAACTCCCCCCCCCCCGTCATTCCTCCCCCCCCTCCTCCTACATGAGGTGTGATTGTGATGGTTCAAAGTCATGTGATTGTGGCCTCCTGGCCGTGGCAACTCTCCCATCCACTCAATCACTTTTCCCCAGTTATAATGTACTCTCGTATATTAAATCGTTGGAATACCTTTTGCGTATCAGTTGGAGAGAGAGAGACGTGGGAGAGATGTAGTGCGTGTTCACGTTAATGTGTGTGTCAGAGGCAGGTGGTGGCTGCGGTGGCTGTGATTATCCTGCCAGTGGCAGTTCCGTTCCTCCTGTTGGCCGCCTCTACAGGGTACGAGTATTTCCATCAATTGAATACTCAATTCAGTTTCCACCTTCCGTCTTTGTCTTCTACTTTCTCTAAAATTTGAAGAGCCTGACATTTAAGAGTTTTAAATCCCTTTCTAAAGTTGTTGTTATAGATTCAGCTACTCGGAACAAGTTCCAAGTAGCACGGGCTATGGTGAGCCCGTAGTGGACTTACCTGGCACAGGAGCGGGGCAAGTAGCACGGGCTATGGTGAGCCCGTAGTGGACTTACCTGGCACAGGAGCGGTGCTGCAACTGTGCTTTCTAAAGTTGGCCGGTTCGTTCTCGACACACAATCAAGAATTCCGAGTTCGAATCCTGGGCGGAACAGAAATGGTTGGGCACACTTCCTATCACCTAATGCCCCCTGTTCACCTAGCAGCAAGTAGGTACCCAGGAGTGAGTCAGCTTGGTGTGGGGGGGGTTGCCTCCTGGGCGGGGTTAGTAATTCGACCCTTAGAAGGGGGGGGAGGGATCCTTGGTACAAGCCTAACATGTATGAATACACTCTGGCTACCTGTCCCCCGATACAATGAATTATATTATGATATTTAAATGTGCCTCTGGTGATGGGGTGGGAATTTTATCCACTAGCAAATACTGTTATGCAGAAGAGACATATATCATTGGTTCGTTCACAAAGGTCAGGGAGACCTGTTGAGGGTACTAATGATAGGCTTAGGCTCGGCTACAAGTACCTCTGGCAGTTGTCACCAGCGGCTGGAGTAGGTCTGAACAACTGTTAAAGTCACCACAACTGTTCATATACAATGTCACTAAAGGAATGTGAACAATGTTCAGATTTCAGACATCGTTCTATTACTCGTGTTCAAGAAGTGTGTATGTCACGCCCAATGGTTGTCTGTAGGGGGGGGGGGGGGGGGGAGTGCATGAGATTATTTCGGTCTTGTGGTTCAGTTATTGAAACAATTGTTCTGTGAAAGACTATATTGATTTACCTTAAACTGTGTAACTAGGTTATCAAGACTAACTTGCTTAGCTAAATTAATTTTGGGGGGTTCAGTCCCCGAGCCTAGTACTCACCTAGTTGTACTCACCTAGTTGTGCTTGCGGGGGTTGAGCTCTGGCTCTTTGGTCCCGCCTCTCAACCGTCAATCAACAGGTGTACAGTTTCCTGAGCCTAATGGGCTCTATCATATCTACATTTGAAACTGTGTATGGAGTCAGCCTCCACCACATCGCTTCCTAATGCATTCCATTTGTCAACCACTCTGACACTAAAAAGTTCTTTCTAATATCTCTGTGGCTCATTTGGGCACTCAGCTTCCACCTGTGTCCCCTAGTGCGTGTGCCCCTTGTGTTAAACAGCCTGTCTTTATCAACCCTGTCGATTCCCCTGAGAATCTTGAATGTGGTGATCATGTCCCCCCTAACTCTTCTGTCTTCCAACGAAGTGAGGTTTAATTCCTGCAGTCGCTCCTCGTAGCTCATACCTCTCAGCTCGGGTACTAGTCTGGTGGCAAACCTTTGAACCTTTTCCAGTTTAGTCTTATGCTTGACTAGATAGGGACTCCATGCTGGAGCCGCATACTCCAGGATTGGTCTGACATATGTGGTATATAATGTTCTGAAAGATTCCTTACACAAGTTTCTAAAGGCCGTTCTTATGTTAGCCAACCTGGCATATGCTGCTGATGTTATCCTCTTGATATGAGCTTCAGGGGACAGGTCTGGCGTGATATCAACCCCCAGGTCTTTCTCTCTCTCTGACTCTTGAAGTATTTCATCTCCCAAATGATACCTTGTATCTGGTCTCCTGCTTCCTACCCCTATCTTCATTACATTACATTTGCTTGGGTTAAACTCTAACAGCCATTTGTTCGACCATTCCTGCAGCTTGTCCAGGTCTTCTTGAAGTCTCAAGCTGTCCTCCTCTGTCTTAATCCTTCTCATAATTTTGGCGTCGTCAGCAAACATTGAGAGGAATGAGTCTATACCCTCTGGGAGATCATTTACGTATATCAGAAACAGGATAGGTCCAAGTACAGAGCCCTGTGGGACTCCACTGGTGACTTCACGCCAGTCTGAGGTCTCACCCCTCACTGTAACTCTCTGTTTCCTATTGCTTAGGTACTCCCTTATCCACTGGAGCGCCCTACCTGTTACTCCTGCCTGTTCCTCCAGCTTATGCATCAACCTTTTATGGGGTACTGTGTCAAAGGCTTTCCGACAGTCCAAACACAGTGTGTGTGTGTGTGTGTGTGTGTGTGTGTGTGTGTGTGTGTGTGTGTGTGTGTGTGTGTGTGTGTGTGACCGTCCACGGGATGGGTATGTGGTGCTTAATAAATTAACAGATACCACAAAAAATACTCCAAAGTTATGTCGTTTCAAGTTTATATTTCCGTAGCGCCTTCGCCATATGTTGTCGACAGCTTCCGGCATCGTGTCCCGTCTTGGCATCTTCATGACCTCGTTGGGGAGTGTACTGGAGCAAATGGTTCTGTAGTTCTGTAGTTTGTCAAGGTCCTCCTCCTCCAGGGGCCAGATTCACGAAGCAGTTACGCAAGCACTTACGAACGTGTACATCTTTCCTCAATCTTTGACGGCTTTGGTTACATTTATTAAACAGTTTAGAAACATGAAAACTTGCTAATCAACTGTTGTTATTGTTTGTTATAAACAGCCTCCTGGTGCTTCGGAGCTCATTAACTGTTTAATAATTGTAAACAAAGCGGCCAAAGATTGAGAAAAGATGTACAGGTTCGCAAGTGCTTGCGTAACTGCTTCGTGAATGTGGCCCCAGCACTCTAGTGCTTTTCACCGTAACCTGCCCTCTTTAGCTCTGAAAAACACTGAAAAGTGTAATTACACCTGTATCTGTTTCCTGTCTGGCAGGTGCTTCCCTCTCCCCCCGATCACTGTCTAATGAGGGTGAAGAAAATAAGTCAATATGAACTATCAAAAATACAATTCCAGACAGCAGGTGCTCAAAGGTAGCAGGCGGGAACGAAGAACTGGACGTGACCTTTGGTAGTGACTGTTAGGTAAACTGTGATAGGTAAGCACCTCGCAGGCACACTTACCTTTCACCAGCCCAGACATATTCGTCGGACGATATCGATTTGAAGGGTAATGTACGGGGCCCTCTCCATCTTTTTCCTTCCTGCCTCTCCCTCCCTCTTCCCTCCCTCCCTCCCTCTCTCTTCCCTCCCTCCCTCCCTCCCCCAATTCAGCCTTCGTCACAGCCTGGGGTAATGGAAGACTTGCATAATACCGTATCTTGTTCTTAACAATTAGTAACTAATGGAAGCTAGATTCTCCACCCCCCCCACCCCTCCTCCCCCCTCTCCCCCCCCCCTCCCCCTCTCTATCTCCCCCTCTCTGGGTAATGAATCACAATGTCTAGGAAGGTTTATAAATGGATAAGATGCACTTTGGTATTATCAGTGAAGGTGGTATCGGTTCCCGCAGGTGATGCTCGCGGTCNATGCTCTCGGACGTAGGTTCGAACCCTCGTCACGGCATCGGCAAGGGGCAGAGCTTCGGCTCTTTGGTCCCGCCTCACATTTGTTGCTGGTGCGTGTGTTTTAACAAGATCCATGAAATGTTTCCCAGCTTCAAGGCTTCTCCTCCGCTCCTAGGACGACATCGGCCCGAGGACGACATCGGCCCGAGGACGACATCGGCCCGAGGACGACATCGGCCCGAGGACGACATCGGCCCGAGGACGACATCGGCCCGAGGACGACATCGGCCCGAGGACGACATCGGCCCGAGGACGACATCGGCCCGAGGACGACATCGGCCCGAGGACGACATCGGCCAGGACGACATCGGCCGAGGACGACTCGGCCCGAGGACGACATCGGCCCGAGGACGACATCGGCCCGAGGACGACATCGGCCCGAGGACGACATCGGCCCGAGGACGACATCGGCCCGAGGACGACATCGGCCCGAGGACGACATCGGCCCAAGGACGACATCGGCCCAGGGACGCATCGGCCCAAGGACATCAGTGTACCAGGTAGTGGTGCTTGGCCTCGATACGAGAGGTTGCACAAGTTGAACCTGAAGCAAGCAACATTATGCAACTATTTCACCATCACTCGCCCGACCAAAATAGTCCAGTGCGTCACGTTTAAAAATCTTGC
>WNGS01159142.1:10000-13779 GCA_020271785.1 Procambarus virginalis
GTGTCGTCTGCCTACTTCTCT
This sequence comes from Procambarus virginalis, assembly GCA_020271785.1. NCBI lineage: Eukaryota > Metazoa > Arthropoda > Malacostraca > Decapoda > Cambaridae > Procambarus > Procambarus virginalis. The sequence continues at coordinate 10,022 of WNGS01159142.1, forward strand.
CCCCCTTTCCCCTCATCCCTACCTTCTCCCTTCCCTCCCTATTCCACGTTCATCACCTGCTTCGTCTTTTTCTTGCTTTCTTTAGTTCTGCTGCTCATATCTCCCAGCTATACTCCAACACTTCCTGCTGAAATGGGTCAAAAAACACCTATTCAAGGGGAAGCAAATGCCAGCAAATACCTATTTACTAGACGAGTGCCAGTGGAGGAGTGGAGGATAGTAACAAGCGGAGTGTCAAAAGGTTCACTACTGCGGCCTGTGATGCTTCAAATGCCAATGACATCAATCCAGGTTTGCGCCTCGATGCAAAACTGACGGAGACAGACCATAACGGCAGAGGATTGCAGAATGCAACCCGATTGGTCTGGATAACCTGGGGAAGATATCTGAGAAATGGTTGTTTGATTACAATCCAAACAAATGCAAGGTGATGAGATTTAGAGCAGGTGTGTGGCGGCCTCTGGTGTGGGGGGGGGGTGGGGGTACAAGGTTATGATGTGTAAATGTTTTAATCTGAAAGACAGAGAATTTGGGAATAATAAACGCCAAGGTTAGGCGGTGCATAAAGCTACTCTCGCTTGACCAAAGAGCCAGAGCTCAACCACCGCAGGCACTACTAGGTGAGTACTTCCCTCCCGTAGTCACCGAGAAGCGGGTACCACAGGCGGGTGCCAGAGGCGGGTACTGGTGCCAGAGGCGGGTACTGGTGTCGAGCGGCATGTTGAGCCCCGAAGCAGTACCCGTATTAAACCAGTGCTGTAATACGAGAGCTCCCCCCCCCTGAAAAATCACGAAGTGAAACTGGCCAGTCCAAACTTTGCTACAAGATAGGGTGTAATGGTTGTGTGAGCCCGCGGGCGGCGAACACAAATAGCCTCATTTGCCGCAGGTAAACCATATAGAATGAGGGGGAACCCGAGGGGACTAGACCTCAGCACGCTAGGGAAGGGAAGGCCAAGGTGCGACATGATCCCCACAAATATGAATGTTAGAAGCGTTGACCAAATGATCAGAGGGACACGGATGGAAACTCTTGAGAGACGGGGGTGTGGAGTCTTGGAGACGGGCGTGTGGAGTCTTGGAGACGGGCGTGTGGAGTCTTGGAGACGGGCGTGTGGAGTCTTGGAGACGGGCGTGTGGAGTCTTGGAGACGGGCGTGTGGAGTCTTGGAGACGGGCGTGTGGAGTCTTGGAGACGGGCGTGTGGAGTCTTGGAGACGGGCGTGTGGAGTCTTGGAGACGGGGGTGTGGAGTCTTGGAGACGGGGGTGTGGAGTCTTGGAAACGGGGGTGTGGAGTCTTGGAGACGGGGGTGTTCTTCGGTGTACAAGTGGGATGTGCTGAAATGTGTGGCAGTTATGACATGAGTATGACATGACATGAGTTTGAGGGAGCCGGTCGGCCGAGCGGACAGCACGCTGGACTGTGATCCTGTGGTCCTGGGTTCGATCCCAAGCGCCGGCGAGAAACAATGGGCAGAGTTTGTTTCACCCTATGCCCCTGTTACCTAGCAGAAAATAGGTACCTGGGTGTTAACTGTCACGGGCTGCTTCCTGGTGGTGGAGGCCTGGTCGAGGACCGGGCCGCGGGGACACTAAAAGTCCCGAAATCATCTCAAGATTTTTATTTTATGAGTAGGTTTAAGAGTGGGTATGTGATAAGGAAGAGGGTCCAGACCCACTGTTGTAGGGAAGAGTCTTGGCGCTTTATATTTAAGACTTGAATTGTTTTAGTGGACTGTTGTTGTTGTTCGGTGGCACTTATGGATACAGTTCGATCAAGGTAATATCGCCTGCAAATGTTGCATATATATGACTTTTTAAAAGTAAAGCAGTTTCACACCCTCCTTCTCGAATTCTTCCTCCTTTATCGAGTCCTTCTCTCACCTTCCAATTCTTTCCTCCTGCCTTTTCCAAGCGGGCCAGCACACAGGACCTCTCACATTCCGGGAAATGTGAACACCATTCCAGCGTGTGTCGGCACCGCCTCGCCTCCACCCACCCACCTACTCTCTCTCAAGAACTCGCCACCATATCGGAATGCACTTAGAGAGACCAGTATATACAGGTTACATATGGTTAGCTGTAATATATCCCTTCAGCTGGTGTGTGTGTCTGTGTGGGTGTGTCTGTGTGGGTGTGTGTGTGTGGGTGTGTGTGTGTGGGTGTGTCTGTGTGTGTGTGTCTGTGTGGGTTGTGTGTGTGAGACTAATCTAGCAGGTCGTGAGGAGCTGGCTATTGCTTTGTCCAGTCTTACTGCTTCTGGAGCCCTACTTACCAGTAAGAAGAATGGCGTGTACGATCGATCGTACATATTCCCATATTCTTACAGGACTTGCAGGCTCTGGCGCTTGTCTTGGTGGGTGTATGTGTACTTATAAGTACTCAATCCCATCTACTCATCCACTTTACACTACAAACCATCCACTTCATATCCCCTGCCATCCATGTTTACCACTATCTACCCACCATCCACTACCACTATCCTACTCACTCCCAACTGGCCTTCACAGGCACCTTGCGAGCCAGTAGTCTTCCCAGAGCCCCACAAGGCTCTACCCCTGGAGGAAGGGGGTACAAATACCAGGGTGCCTGGCAGTCGCCTCTGGCACTGTGGCCCTGTCACGTTAGCCGCTCCTATCCATTTAGTCGGTATTGGAAAACTTGGTGTCGAGGGGCGGGGCGTTGCTGTGAGGCTGTGAGGCTCGAGGGGGAGGGAAGGAGGAAGGTGAGGAAGTATTAATATTATGAGAGATAACACCATGGTAATTACTTGGCCTCGTAGGTCGGTCTCACTCCACTCACTCCTCACTCACTCCTCACTCACTCACTCACTCACTCACTCACTCACTCACTCACTCACTCACTCACTCACTCACTCACTCACTCACTCACTCACTCACTCACTCACTCACTCACTCACTCACTCACTCACTCACTCACTCACTCACGCACGTAAACTGTGTTAACTGTGATACTGGGAGACGATTTACACAGAAATGCATATGTATTAATCTCTCTCCTCCCCTCCCCCTGTCCTCCCTCCCTGTCCTCCCCTCCCCCCTGTCCTCCCCTCCTCACACTCCCCCCCTTCACTCCCCCCCCCTTCCAACAGGACAGGAACAGGTTAGCCGTTAGTTAAACTTGAGGCGAAATCCCCCTAGACTTGATCGCAATTTTGGATTGAAGACTTCCTGAGTCTGCCAGTGCAGACTGCTTATCACATGCCTCTGTATGACTAACCATCCTGTGTGATGGGGATTTTTAGCATCAACTAGTTAGCTTTTTTGACACACTGTACTCCCCTTCATATAGTCTAGGGCAGCTGCACTAATGCACATGTACCTAATGTATTAATACAAAAAAATTACAAACACTGTACTCCCTTAGTACGCGCCTAGTGAGTATTGTAGGCAGGGCCCAGATTCACGAAGCAGTTCGCAAGTACTTACGAACGTGTACATCTTTCCTCAATCTTTGACGGCTTTGGTGACATTTATTAAACAGTTTACAAGCATGAAAACTTGCCAATCAACTGTTGTTATTGTTATAAACAGCCTCCTGGTGCTTCGGAGAAGCACCAGGAGCACTACAATACTTTCCAAGGAACTTCTTCCTTTTCGCTAAGGTTCGATCCTGCAGGCACAAGCAGGCGAGTACATACTCTCTCTGCCAGCTACCACACCCCCACACACCCCCCCCCCTCCCCTTCCCCCCTTCTCTCCTTCCCCCCTTCCCCCCCTCTCCCCCCTTCTCCCCTC
>WNGS01159142.1:15904-26812 GCA_020271785.1 Procambarus virginalis
CCCCCTCCCCCCCTTCCCCCATATCCCTGGGCTGCAGCTGGCAACAGAAGAGGCCTGAGCATCACACAGCGCCTGCTCCTCTCTTCCCTTCAACACAATAGCTGACCTTTCCCGCCACACACTCACTACCCGCTCTAAAAACCTGCTTCTGTTTGATAACATGGGTTCGAGCCTCGTGCTGCTGCAATGGTTTTTTTGCAAATATTTGCGATATCCTCGTGTAAGCCTAAGAATGTTTCAGACAGCGTAACTACCACATTTAACAAGACATAAACACGAACATATGATGTCTGACCAACGGTTTGTGTCGGGATAAATTACTAGAGTACATAGCACTGGTATGTCACCCGCGCTTAATGGGCGTTTTCAATTGTTTTTTTTTTTTGCTCTGTCGGTATGTTGTTGATGTTACTGGTCGGGACCTCTTAGGGTAGGCGTCTCCTGCCAAGTTAAAGTATGTTTATTGAGACAAGAAAGAAATACATCTCAAAGGGATAGTGGCTTAGGCTATTTCTACCCCCTCCCCCCCTCGCGTCTCTTGCCATCTTTATCTTGTTGTGCGTCAAGTCAACCCGTTCTCGCACTTTCTTAGTCAATATTGACTTATTAAATACGTGCATATGTGACATACTAAACATACTAGTCTACCTTGAAAAGCTTCATAGAAAACACCGACCTTACCTAACCTTCTTAGTATGTTAAGATAAGCATCTTATTGCTTCGTAATTACAATTATTACTTAACCTATACCTATAATAGGTTAAGTAATAATTGTAATTATTATAACCTATACCTATAATAGGTTAAGTAATAATTGTAATTACGAAGCTATAAGATGCTTATCTTAACATACTAAAAAGGTAGGTAAGGTCGGTGTTTTATATGAAGCTTTTCACGGTAAACTAGAATGTTTAGTATGTCACATATGCACGTATTTAATACGTCAATATTGACTATACGAAAGTGTGAGAACGGTTTGGTCAAGTTTGTCTGTCTGTGTGTGTGTGTGTGTGTTGGGGGGGGGTGTATACATGCATGCGATTGACTGACTGGCAAAGGTTGACTAAGCCCTTCTTTAGTCTTCTAAGACCCTGTAAATACTTCGTCAGCCTCCTGAGAATTTGCTTGGATTTAGTTCTTTATCTGTGTGTTCTTTGTTTACTAACCCTCTTCCTTAGTAATTTAGTTAACACGATCTTCATTTTTTAAATTCTGGCTTTTGTAAACTCAGTCTCTTAAGACTGAGATAAATAGTCATTTAGAATACCACTAATTTGCTTCCATTATCTGTTAGAGAGGTAGAAATAGCCTAAGCTACTCTATCCCTTTGAGATATTTCTTTGTCTCAATAAACATACTTGAACTTGAATCTGTTTGTTGCCCAGACTGTTTAAAGTTGCCAAGTCCTCTCTAACCGGTGTTTGCTGTATCTGGAAGAAAACCGTTTCATTTGTTGTCCCACAGTCCAAACCAACCACTTGGGCTGGACGGTAGAGCGACGGTCTCGCTTCATGCAGGTCGTCGTTCAATCCCCGACCGTCCAAGTGATTGGGGCACCATTCCTTCCCTCCGTCCCATCCCAAAGCCTTATCCTGACCCCTTCCAAGTGCTATATAGTCGCAATGGCTTGGCACTTTCCCTTGATAATTCCTTCCTTCCTTCTCCCATAGTCCAAACTTCGCGATTTTGTATCTTTTTCCAATTTCTTGCTTTCAATTCCTGGTGTGTTTTTTATATAGAAGTTTGTGTTTTTTTGTCCTATTATCTCTATTTCCAAAGAATCTTTAAACTCATTTTAATCTATTGATAGTCATAATTTGATTTTAGAAGTTGGTATGGAATATTATTTTTCTGAGGTTTAGTAGAATATGTTTGAACCTCACACACAGAGATCACACTAACGGGATGCATCAAATGAACAAACCCACAAGGGCCGTGACGAGGATTCGAACCTGCGTCCGGGAGCATCCCAGCGTTTCAACCCTTTTACCCTGTCGTAGCTCAGTCGATTAAGGCAGTGTCTGGGATGCTCCCGGACGCAGGTTCGAATCCTCGTCACGGCCCCTTGTGGATTTGTTCATGTTTAAACCTGCTCTAATATTCACCTACAGTGAAAGCCGGAGTGCCCTGGGGGCCAGATTCACGAAGCAGTTACGCAAGCACTTACGAACCTGTACATCTTTTCTCAATATTAGGCGGCTTTGTTTACAATTATTAAACAGTTAATGAGCTCCGAAGCAACAGGAGGCTGTTTATAACAATAACAACAGTTGATTGGCAAGTTTTCATGCTTGTAAACTGTTTAATAAATGTAACCAAAGCCGTCAAAGATTGAGGAAAGATGTACACGTTCGTAAGTACTTGCGTAACTGCTTCGTGAATCTGGGCCCTGGTATCTGGAGGAGTTTGCCTTGCAAGGTAAACTCCTTGCAGCAAAGTGAACTCAAGGAGTTCACCTTGCAAGGTCCTCCTGCCCTTCACTGTGTGTTCAAGGCTCCCCACTCTTTGCATGTCAGCTCCCTGCCTTAAGCTGTCATAATCAACTTTACGAAAATTTGGGACTCTGAGTTTTCTTAGGCAAAATTTTCCAAGTTATACTGGAGTTATTTTTTGGTTTTCTCCCATTTCGTGAGCTATTTGCATATCTGCTATCTCCAGGAGATAGCAGATAGCAACCTCAAACTCTCACAAGTCAAGCCTGGCCTCGGGCCGGGCTTGGGGAGTAGAAGAACTCCCAGAACCCCATCAACCAGGTATCAACCAGGTATAACCTGGAGAATATATTCTCCAGGTTGGATATATTTTCTCTGGTTGTATTGGTGATATACTGCTTGAAGAGCTAGTCATCAGCTACTGCCTTAACAACTCAATTGCCTTAAAAATTCCTGTTTTATTTGTACAATTTACTAAACTTTAAATCGAAAACGATGCTAACGTTAATATAGGTAAATACTTCTGCCTAAATCTCTCTCTCTCTCTGGCCTCTGTGACTGGTTAAGTTGATATCCTATTACTTAAGTAGATTTGTGTCAGGGGGGTGAAAAAAGGTGTCTGGGCTAAGTGGCCCAAGAGTCACTTAGGAAAGTGGAGGGGAGGGGGGGGGGTCTCGAGATCTCAGTCCACAGGGATCACGCCTGTTTAAACCCCGTTATATTAGTGTGAACAAGGTTATCCACTAAGTGTAACCTTGATCACGTGTTCCTCCTTAAGTTAGACTCTAGTTTTACCCCTGTTGTTGTTGTTATAGATTCAGCTACTCGGAACAAGTTCCAAGTAGCACGGGCTATGGTGAGCCCGTAGCTTACCTGGCACAGGAGCTGGGCAAGAAGCACTGGCTATGGTTAGCCCGTAACATACCTGGCACAGGAGCTGGGCAAGTAGCACGGGCTATGGTGAGCCCGTAACATACCTGGTAGAGGAGCTGGGCAAGAAGCACGGGCTATGGTGAGCCCGTAACATACCTGGTAGAGGAGCTGGGCAAGAAGCACGGGCTATGGTGAGCCCCTAACATACCTGGCAGAGGAGCGGGGCAAGAAGCACGGGCTATGGTGAGCCCGTAACATACCTGGCACAGGAGCGGGCAAGTAGCACGGGCTATGGTGAGCCCGTAACATACCTGTAGAGGAGCGGGGCAAGTAGCACGGGCTATGGTGAGCCCCTAACATACCTGGCAGAGGAGCGGGGCAAGAAGCACGGGCTATGGTGAGCCCGTAACATACCTGGCACAGGAGCGGGGCAAGTAGCACGGGCTATGGTGAGCCCGTAACATACCTGGCACAGGAGCTGGGCAAGAAGCACGGGCTATGGTGAGCCCGTAACTTACCTGGCACAGGAGCGGGGCAAGAAGCACGGGCTATGGTGAGCCTCGTGGACAGGAGATGTCTCCCGTCTCTTTTACCCCTCGTTAAGTCAGCTAATGTCTCGTCCTTCATCTACAGTGGGTGGGGGGGGGGAGGGAAGGGAGCTATCATGAGAAAGCGCCAAGCCATTACGACTATATAGCACTGGGAAGGGGTCAGGATTAGGATTGGGATGGGCCGGGGGAAAGGAATGGTGCCCTAACCACTTGTGGACGGTCGGGGATTGAACGCCGACCTGCAAGAAGCGAGACTGTCGCTCTACCGTCCAGCCCAAGTGGTTGGGCTGGTGGGTGGGGGGGGGGGGGGTTGTGTATATATAGGCACCAATATCATTTTTGAAAATGCCAGAGGCCTAGTTCTTAATTTATAATTGATATCTCAAAGCTCTTGGCTGGATATGTGGTTTATAGGGGGGCGACGCTGCGCATTATGCAGTTTGTGTTTGGCAGTACTGTTAGTTCTGCTGCATGCTAATTAGTAGTTAGTACTAGTAGTATTACCTAGTTAGTACTAGGCTGCGAGCAGCCGCTTCTAACAGCTTGGTTGACCAGTCCAGCAACCAGGAGGCCTGGTTGATGACCGGGCCGCGGGGACGCTAAGCCCCGAAATCATCTCAAGATAACCTGATATGTTCCATTCCCACCACCACTTAAGATTCGTCGCTTAATGCTGGACACAACAAGTTTGTGTTTAGAATATCTCCAGGCTCTTAGATGCCTCCACCACCTGTTCCAGGTGGTGGAGGCATCTAGGCATTGGAGGCATTTGACTAGTTTGTCAAATATTAGGGGGACTCCCGGTTTGCCTCCTGCCTTCTCATTCGAGGGGCAGTGGCGGGCGTCGTTCCCCAGAGCAGGGGAACGCCTGCCCGTTCAAAAGGGAATTTGCCTCCACCACCTGGAACAGGTGGTGGAGGCAAATCCAGCCGAGACCATTATCCATGGACGGCCGCTGGTGCGAGGCAATCTTTATACAAAGTCTATGGTACGCACTTCCGCCTAGTACACGTGGTCGACCAGACCACCAACCACGACTCTTCAAGCAGTTACGCCGGTACGAACTTCTACATCTTTTCTCAGTCTTTGGCGTCAATGTTTACAGTTCTTAATGTAAACAATGACGCCAGAGATTGAGAAAGGATGCACAGGTTCGTAAGTACTTGGGTAACTGCTTGATGAATCTGGTCCCAGGAGGACTGGTCTCGTGGGTATGTTGATCCCAGGAAGCAACAACAGGTAGTCAACAGATACACGATTGATTGATTGATGAAGATTAAGTCACCCAAAAGGTGGCACGGGCATGAATAGCCCGTAAGTGGTGGCCCTTTTGAGCCATTACCAGTATCATTAGCTGATACTGGAGATCTGTGGAGGTGCGGCTGCACCCTGCGTGACGGGAGATGTCTTCCGTTAACAGATACACATTAACTCTTCACGCTTGTACTGACCTCTGCGGTAATTACTCTCTAGACTGGTCGAGGTTCGAGGCTCGCATACCACAGACGGGAGGAAGTGAATGAGGATAATAAAGCTTCCATAGATCTCGACTCTAGTGGTAACCTTGTGGTGGTTTCGGGGCTTAGCGTCCCCGGGGCCCGGTCCTTGCCCAGGCTTGAAGGTTGCTGGACTGGTCAACCAGGCTGTTGGAGGCGGCTGCTCGCAGCCTGACGTACGAGTCACAGCCTGGTTGGTGGTATGGGTGGCGCACACAGTTGGGAGTCATGTGTTAATGATCACGCCTGTCCTCGCTATTGTTACCTTTGGTCCACATCTTTGTTCTCTGCACAGTAATGTATTGTGTATTGTTAACCAACGAGTCACTGTGGTGCTGTTACTGGTAGTTACTGTGGTGCTGTAATTGAGGCGGCGCGCGGTAGTGGATGTGAGCACAGCGTCTCTCATGACCCAGATCAAAGGTGTGTGTGTGTGTGTGTGTGTGTGTGTGTGTGTGTGTGTGTGTGTGTGTGTGTGTGTGTGGGGGGGGAGCTGCTGACCCGCTCACACTGCTGCTTGTCAGTCGCAACCGGAACCGGTTGGCTTGACAACCTCGTCCAACTTCTATCTGAACACATCACTCAGAGGGAAGCCTTTTCATTAACCTATCATCCCCCTGATTGGTTCCTCCCAGGGTTGGGTGATATTACTGGGGAGAGGAGAGGAGATGACCCGGAGGTCCTCCTCGAGGAAGGTCGTCCTCCGGTGGTAAAAAGACACCCACGACCAACCCCTACAACTTGTGGCCCAAGAGCAGAGCGCCGGGTGCCAGCAAGGCGGACAGCCCGCCTGCTATCATAACTCGTACCGTTCCCATGTCTAATGTTTTTCGTTTATCTGCACCTGCCCATCTTCTCTACCCCACAATACATAATCATGGTTATTTTAGCCTCTTGGGCCCAGGAGAACCAGGCCAGGTCACGAGGTCAAGTACTGTTGACCCTCCTGGCACACACCGCCGGCCCCCAGTCACACAATCAATTATTTTTTGGCACTGCTCCGTTCACCACAAGGTCAAATATTACTGAACTGCCAGCACAGTCGTAGCCAGTGTAGTGTGGAGGTCAGGCGTGGTGCTCTACCTGGCTGTACAGTGCTGTATTGCTGTAGTAGGGTTGTTGTATTTGATGTATCGCTGTAGCCCTGTTTGCCTGTAAGGATGGCCGTCCCCATTACTGGGGTGAGGGGGGCGGCGTCCCCTCTGCCTATTGTCTTCTACCAGTATCATAGTCGTTTATTGGAGATTGGGTCAGCTCAGCTGATGCAGGGGGGGGGGAGGTAGGGGAGGGGGGAAGGGGAGGTTGTTGTGATAGGTTGAGGTTGGATGCCTCCCCCCCCTCGTGCCCACATCCATCCCCTCCCCCCACCCATGCCCTCGTCTCCCCCTCATAACACAAGGGCAGCAGGAGCAGCACACAATATATAATATATCAAGGTATAGTGGCCCCCTCTCTTAGATAACATAGGATAACCCCAGAAGGTTGCTGATGAACTGCCTCTTGAGCTCAACACGGTGTCATCCCACGCGGACTCCTTCAGGCGATGCGTCCCTGTGCCAGCCATTGTGGCGTCAGCTTTATCCCCCCGTGACGACTCTCCATCTAAGACGACTCTGGCTCACAGACGGGGCCACAATGGCGGTGATGGTATACTAAGAGGGGAAATGGAAGGAATATTGGTTCCCTGCGCGGGTGGTCAACAGGTGATGGACCTACCAGAAGACTTTTTTTGAGTAAAGAGGAAGGAGAGGCATGGTTGAAGGGAAGTATAGAAGTGGGAAATACAGTGAGAGGTATGATAGCAGGCGGGCTGTCCCGCCTTGCTGACACGATGTGTGGGTGTTGGCAGCTAAGCTAAGCTGGCTCTCTTAGAAGACAGAGGGAAGCATAATCAATACCAGATCTCACAATATGTCGTGTGATTACCATTAGCATGTGAAATGTAGAATATGATTACTGTGTACTGTGGGTTTGTGAACCCCTTGAGGGACCTTGTGTAGCTGAGGGTAGAAATAGCCTAAGCTGCTCTATGCTTTTGAGATGGACTTCGTTATGCAGGCGATGAGTCACAATAACGTGGCTGACGTATGTTGACCAGACCACACACTAGCAGTGAAGGGACGTGACGACGTTTCGGTCCGTCCTGGACCATTCTCAAGTCGATTGTGTGAGTCAATGTACTTCTTTTCTCAATAAACTTACTTCAACCTTCAAGAAGCCGTGGAAGCCACCTCCATCCATAACGACTTAAGGCCAGTTCAGCAAAGAATTCTACAGTCAGAATAGTTTCAATTATAACACCAACAGGTGTAGCAAGGGTAGACGGGGTAGACGGGGGGGGGGTTATAGAGCTAGCCATCACTTCCCTGTAGACTGTTAGATAAGCACTACCGTCAGTGTAAACAGTGGAAACTCTCCTCTTCCCCCTGTCCCTCCACCCCCCAAGGGAGAGTTTACCTGGAGAGGTTTAAAGCATTTTCAGCCATGATCTTGCTTGCACTCCAGTTGAGGTCTTGACGAACTGTCCAGGTGGGACTTGACGACACCCAGGTGTGTGTGTACTCGCCTAGTTGTGCTTGCGGGGGTTGAGCTTCGGCTCTTTGGTCCCGCGTCTCAACTGTCCAATCAACTGGTGTACAGGGTTCTGAGCCTACTGGGCTCTATCATACCTACACTTGAAGCTGTGTATGGAGTCAGCCTCCACTACATGACTGCCTAATGCATTTCATTTATTAACTACCCTGACACTAAAAAAAATATTTTAATATCTTTATGGCTCACTTGGGCACTCAATTTCACCTGTGGCCACCTAGTGTGTGTGCGCCCCCTTGTGTTAAATAAACTTTGTCTACCTCTTATGATTCTTTGAGAATATTGTATGTGGTGACCCCTCTAACTCTCGTGTCTTTCAGCCTCGTAAGGTTTAATTCCCGTAGTCTCTCCTCGTAGCTCATACCCCTCAGTTCGGGCACTAGTCTGATGGCAAACCTCTGAGCCTTCTCCAATTTAGTTTTATGCTTGACGAGATACGGACTCCATACTCAAAAGATTGGTCTGACATACTGGTATACAAGGTTTCTGAATGATTCCTTAACAAGTTTCTAAAGGTCGTTCTTATGTTAGCCAGCCTGGCATATGCCGCTGATGTTATCCTCTTGATGCGGGCTTCTGAGCACAGGTCTGGCGTGATATAGCCCCCAGGTCCTTTTTTCTCTCTCTGATTCTAGACAAAATCTAGAGAATGTGTGTGTTTTATTCACCTAGTTGTGTTTGCGGGGGTTGAGCTTTGCTCTTTCGGCCCGCCTCTCAGCTGTCAATCAACTGTTTACTAACTATTCCCCCCCCCACACACCCACCCACCCACCCACCCCAGGAAGCAGCCCGTGACAGCTGACTAACTCCCAGGTACCTATTACTGCTAGGTACAGGGACATTCAGGGTGAAAAACTTTGCCCATTTGTTTGTGCCTCGTGCGGGAATCGAACCCGCGCCACAGAATTAAGAGTCCTGGGCGCTATCCACCACGCTACCAGGGCCCCCCCCCTCACTACGAGGTGGGTGTGTGTGTGCGTGCGTGCGTGCGGGCGCGACCGTCCTTAGCTCAATCAGTCTGGGGCCTCTCGTAAGGAGAGTTACTCGGCTCGCCTCTCTCGCCTTAGGCTATAAAACCTGGTATTTTTTTGTTAACATTTTGTGCTTGGTCATAATATTTTGGTGGACGCGCCCGTCCACTTAGCGTTAATGTTCTGCTTGTGTGTGTGCTTTAACCGTGCCTGCGGCGGTGGCCGTCATGCAGGCACTGGCCTCCCTCCACTTGAGAATGGTCTAGGACGGACCCAAACGTCGTCGTCCCTTCACTTTCTAGTGTGTGGTTTGGTCAACATACTTCAGCCACGTTATTGTGACTCCTCGTCTGCACTGGCCTCCCTCCTTCTCTTTGTCTGGGGGCCTGACGGCTGAATGGACAGCGCTCGGGATTCGTAGTCGTGAGATTCCGGGTTTGATCCCCGGTGAAGCGGAAATAAATGGGCAGAGTTTCTTTCACCCCTGATGGCCCCTGTTCACTTGGCAGTGAATAGGTACCTGGGAGTTGACAGCTGCTACGGGCTGCTTTCTGGGGGGTATGTAATAAAATGGAGGACAGTTGAGGACCGGGCCGCGGGGACGCTAAGCCCCGAAATCATCTCAAGATAACCTCCCGTCTTCCTCTTCCTCTTCCTCTTTCTTGTCTTCTTTTGGTAATACGTTTGACTTTTTAATTTTGTTGCTTCTTTATTTGTTTGTTTGTTAGTCTTATTGTTTGCTTGTTGCTTGTCGCCGTATTATTCATGTTATTTTCTGATGTTCTCTTGAACACTTCCCTTTTGTCGCGGCAATGTTGCTCGCGGCGTGAGGCAGAGCGCTGGTGTAGGCACACGTTAAGACACAATCACAGATGTTTACATATATTCACGGTATCTTCAACACCGTAGCCACTGCCAGGTACACCTGTCCCTCCCTCTCCTCCATCTCTCTCTCCCTCCCTCCCTGTCCATCTCCCTCTCTCCCTCCCTGTCCATCTCCCTCTCTCCCACCTGGGTAAATACTGGTTGGAGAACAGGGTCCGGATTTATGGAGCAGATTACCGGGCAACACTTTGGATCAATGGATTGCTTCAAATGTACATTAGAATATGTAGGAATGGGAGCTGCCACGTAGGGGTCAATAGGCCTACTGTAGTTTCCGTTATTCTTATGTTTTAAATTAGTGCTGGCATATCAAGACACCAGCAGCAAGCTAACCCTGGTTGACCTCTTCTCAACATGACTCAATCATCGATCATTCCTCAGGTGACTCGCGTTTACAACATGTTCGCTATCAATTAGACATTTGTGATTTCTCAAAGAATTGGGTTCCAGGCTCATTGACATCAGACCCCCCCAAAGGCTGCCAGTGTCTTGTTCCAGCGTCCTTAGTGTGGCGATTCAGAGGGGAAACGCCTCCTGCGTCCTCGGTTCCTGTCCAGAGGCGGAGGAGCTCCAAGAGACGCACAACATTTAAGCAATCATGTAATAACCAATGTACATCTTGTAAATGCACTCTGAAGAGTAGATGGTGGGACCCAAATGACTTGGGGACCTATACACCAGTTGATTCAAGGCTGAGAGGCGGAACTTGGGAGCTGAAGCACAACTAGGACCAGCGCACACCGTAAAAAAAAACCACATCCAGTGCAACACAGCACCGCTCTGTGCCAGGTAAGTTACGGGCTCCCATAGCCCGTGCTACTTGCCCCGCTCCTGTGCCAGGTAAGTTACGGGCTCACCATAGCCCGTGCCCGTGCTACTTGAAACTTGTTCCGAGTACTGGAACGTATAACAACAACAACAGTGCTACTTCAGCAACAACGGATCATGCACAGAGGTGGTCTAGAGAGGGGAGGGGTGCACCTGCTCACAACACCAACACCAATAAACAAAAAAATCATTTATTCTGTCAGCCGAAGATACGAGAGGAGACACCGTGGACAAGTGGCTGGCGTAGGGACAAAGGCAGCCACGGAAGGGGGGTAGAAAG